>CM072094.1:54776464-55168345 GCA_036850905.1 Luffa acutangula | reverse complement strand
TTCTAAGGTTTTACGGTTTTCGATTTAGGGGTTATGGAAATTTAGGGTTTAGAGTTTTATTTGTTGGGGTATTCGGGAAGTTTAGGTTTAGGGTTAACCGTTATCTTTTGATTTTGAGTGTTTAGGCTAAGTAATTGTACATCTCTAAAATTTTATTATTTTAAGGTTACTCGTTTACGGGGTTATGTGGTTTTGGATTCTAGTGTTTTGGTGTTTAGGGTTTAGGTTTATTTGTTTTGGGTGTTATGATGTATTGGATTTTAGTATTTTGGGGTTTTAGATTTTAGAATTTTAGGGTTTTAGTGTTTACGGTTTACGGTTTTAGGGTTTTAAGGTTTTACAGTTTTCGATTTAGGGTTTACGGAAATTTAGGGTTTAACATTTTATTTGGTGGGGTTTTCAGAAAGTTTTTGTTTAGGGTTTACCGTTATCTTTTGATTTTAAGTGTTTAGGCTAAGTAATCGTACATCTTTAAAACTTTATGAATTTAGGGTTACCGGTTTTGGGGGTTATGTGGTTTCGGATTCTAGTGTTTTGGGGTTTAGTGTTTAGGTTTATTTTTTTTGGGTGTTATGATGTATTGGATTTTAGTATTTTGGGATTTTAGAGTTTAGAATTTTAGAGTTTTAGTTTTTACGATTTACGGTTTTAGGGTTTTAAGGTTTTACGGTTTTCGATTTAGGGGTTATGGAAATTTAGGGTTTAGCGTTTTATTTGGTGGGGTGTTCATGAATTTTTTGTTTAGGGTTTACCGTTATCTTTTGATTTTGAGTGTTTAGGCTAAGTAATAGTACATCTTTAAAACTTTATGATTTTAAGGTTACCGGTTTTTGGGGTTATGTGGTTTTGGATTCTAGTGTTTTGGGGTTTAGGGTTTACGTTTATTTGTTTTGGGTGTTATGATGTATTGGATTTTAGTATTTTGGGGTTTTAGAGTTTAATATTTTAGGGTTTTACAATTTACGGTTTACGGTTTTAGGGTTTTAAGGTTTTATGGTTTTCGGTTTAGGTGTTATGGAAATTTAGGGTTTAGAGTTTTATTTGTTGGGGTTTTCAGGAAGTTTTAGTTTAGGGTTTACCGTTATCTTTTGATTTAGAGTGTTTAGGCTAAGTAATCATACATCTTTAAAATTTTATGATTTTATGGTTAACGGTTTTAGGGGTTATGTGGTTTTGGATTCTAGTGTTTTGGGGTTTAGGTTTACTTGTTTTGGGTGTTATGTGGTATTGGATTTTAGTATTTTGTGGTTTTAGAGTTTCGAATTTTAGGGTTTTAGGATTTACGATTTACGGTTTTAGGGTTTTAAGGTTTTACGGTTTTCGGTTTAGGGGTTATGGAAATTTAGGGTTTAGAGTTTTATTTGTTGGGGTTTTCAGGAAGTTTAGGTTTAGGGTTAACCGTTATCTTTTAATTTTTAGTGTTTACGCTAAGTAATCGTACATCTTTAAAATTTTATAATTTTAGGGTTACCGATTTTGGGGGTTATGTGGTTTTGGATTCCAGTGTTTTGGGGTTTAGGGTTTAGGTTTATTTTTTTTGGATCTTATGTGGTATTGGACTTTAGTATTTGTGGGTTTTAGAGTTTAGAATTTTAGGGTTTCAGGGTTTACGGTTTACGGTTTTAGGGTTTTAAGATTTTACGGTTTTCGATTTAGGGGTTATGGAAATTTAGGGTTTAGAGTTTTATTTGTTGGGGTTTTCGAGAAGTTTAGGTTTAGGGTTAACCGTTATCTTTTGATTTTGAGTGTTTAAGCTAAGTAATCGTACATCTTTAAAATTTTATTATTTTAGGGTTACTGGTTTATGGGGTTATGTGGTTTTGGACTCTAGTGTTTTGGTGTTTAGGGTTTAGGTTTATTTTTTTTGGGTGTTATGATGTATTGGATTTTAGTATTTGTGGGTTTTAGAGTTTTTAATTTTAGGGTTTTAGTGTTTACGGTTTATGGTTTTAAGGTTTTAAGGTTTTACAGTTTTCGATTTAGGGGTTACGGAAATTTAGGGTTTAGCATTTTATTTGGTGGGGTTTTCAGAAAGTTTTTGTTTAGGGTTTACCGTTATCTTTTGATTTTGAGTGTTTAGGCTAAGTAATCGTACATCTTTAAAACTTTATGAATTTAGGGTTACCGGTTTTGGGGGTTATGTGGTTTCGGATTATTGTGTTTTTGGGTTTAGTTTTTAGGTTTATTTGTTTTGGGTGTTATGATGTATTGGATTTTAGTATTTTGGGGTTTTAGAGTTTAGAATTTTAGGGTTTTAGTGTTTACGGTTTACGGTTTTAGGGTTTTAAGGTTTTACGGTTTTCGATTTAGGGGTTATGGAAATTTAAGGTTTAGCGTTTTATTTGGTGGGGTGTTCAGGAATTTTAGGTTTAGGGTTAACCGTTATATTTTGATTTTTAGTGTTTACGCTAAGTAATCATACAACTTTAAAATTTTATGATTTTAGGGTTACCGATTTTGGGGGTTATGTGGTTTTGGATTCCAGTGTTTTGGGGTTTAGGGTTTAGGTTTATTTTTTTTGGGTCTTATGTGGTATTGGATTTTAGTATTTGTGGGTTTTAGAGTTCAGAATTTTAGGGTTTCAGGGTTTACGGTTTACGGTTTTAGGGTTTTAAGGTTTTACGGTTTTCGATTTAGGGGTTATGGAAATTTAGGGTTTAGAGTTTTATTTGTTGGGGTTTTCGGGAAGTTTAGGTTTAGGGTTAACCGTTATCTTTTGATTTTTAGTGTTTAAGCAAAGTAATCGTACATCTTTAAAATTTAATTATTTTAGGGTTACTGGTTTACGGGGTTATGTGGTTTTGTACTCTAGTGTTTTGGTGTTTAGGGTTTAGGTTTATTTTTTTTGGGTGTTATGATGTATTGGATTTTAGTATTTTGGGGTTTAGAGTTTAGAATTTTAGGGTTTTAGTGTTTACAGTTTACGGTTTTAAGGTTCTAAGGTTTTACAGTTTTCGATTTAGGGGTAACGGAAATTTCGGGTTTAGCATTTTATTTGGTGGAGTTTTCAGAAAGTTTTTGTTTAAGGTTTACCGTTATCTTTTGATTTTGAGTGTTTAGGCTAAGTAATCGTACATCTTTAAAACTTTATGAATTTAGGGTTACCGGTTTTGGGGGTTATGTGGTTTTGGATTCTAGTGTTTTGGGGTTTAGTTTTTAGGTTTATTTGTTTTGGGTGTTATGATGTATTGGATTTTAGTATTTTGGGGTTTTAGAGTTTAGAATTTTAGGGTTTTAGTGTTTACGTTTTACGGTTTTAGGGTTTTAAGGTTTTACGGTTTTCGATTTAGGGGTTATGGAAATTTAAGGTTTTGCGTTTTATTTGGTGGGGTGTTCAGGAATTTAAGGTTTAGGGTTAACCGTTATATTTTGATTTTTAGTGTTTACGCTAAGTATTCATACAACTTTAAAATTTTATGATTTTAAGGTTACCGGTTTTAGGGGTTATGTCGTTTGGGATTCTAGTGTTTTGGGGTTTAGGTTTACTTGTTTTTGGTGTTATGTGGTATTAGATTTTAGTATTTTGGGGTTTTAGAGTTTCGAATTTTATGGTTTTAGGGTTTACGGTTTACGGTTTTACGGTTTTAAGGTTTTACGGTTTTCGGTTTAGGGGTTATAGAAATTTAGGGTTTAGAGTTTTATTTGTTGGGGTTTTCAGGAAGTTTAGGTTTAGGGTTAACCATTATCTTTTAATTTTTAGTGTTTACGCTAAGTAATCGTACATCTTTAAAATTTTATAATTTTAGAGTTACCGATTTTGGGGGTTATGATGTTTTGGATTCCAGTGTTTTGGGGTTTAGGGTTTAGGTTTATTTTTTATTGGTCTTATGTGGTATTGGATTTTAGTATTTGTGGGTTTTAGAGTTTAGAATTTTTTTTTTTTAGGGTTGACGGTTTACGGTTTTAGGGTTCTAAGGTTTTACGGTTTTCGATTTAGGGGTTATGGAAATTTAGGGTTTAGAGTTTTATTTGTTGGGGTATTCGGGAAGTTTAGGTTTAGGGTTAACCGTTATCTTTTGATTTTGAGTGTTTAGGCTAAGTAATTGTACATCTCTAAAATTTTATTATTTTAAGGTTACTCGTTTACGGGGTTATGTGGTTTTGGATTCTAGTGTTTTGGTGTTTAGGGTTTAGGTTTATTTGTTTTGGGTGTTATGATGTATTGGGTTTTAGTATTTTGGGGTTTTAGATTTTAGAATTTTAGGGTTTTAGTGTTTACGGTTTACGGTTTTAGGGTTTTAAGGTTTTACAGTTTTCGATTTAGGGTTTACGGAAATTTAGGGTTTAACATTTTATTTGGTGGGGTTTTCAGAAAGTTTTTGTTTAGGGTTTACCGTTATCTTTTGATTTTGAGTGTTTAGGCTAAGTAATCGTACATCTTTAAAACTTTATGAATTTAGGGTTACCGGTTTTGGGGGTTATGTGGTTTCGGATTCTAGTGTTTTGGGGTTTAGTGTTTAGGTTTATTTTTTTTGGGTGTTATGATGTATTGGATTTTAGTATTTTGGGATTTTAGAGTTTAGAATTTTAGGGTTTTAGTTTTTACGGTTTACGGTTTTAGGGTTTTAAGGTTTTACGGTTTTCGATTTAGGGGTTATGGAAATTTAGGGTTTAGCGTTTTATTTGGTGGGGTGTTCATGAATTTTTTGTTTAGGGTTTACCGTTATCTTTTGATTTTGAGTGTTTAGGCTAAGTAATAGTACATCTTTAAAACTTTATGATTTTAAGGTTACCGGTTTTTGGGGTTATGTGGTTTTGGATTCTAGTGTTTTGGGGTTTAGGGTTTACGTTTATCTGTTTTGGGTGTTATGATGTATTGGATTTTAGTATTTTGGGGTTTTAGAGTTTAATATTTTAGGGTTTTACTATTTATGGTTTACTGTTTTAGGGTTTTAAGGTTTTATGGTTTTCGGTTTAGGTGTTATGGAAATTTAGGGTTTAGAGTTTTATTTGTTGGGGTTTTCAGGAAGTTTTAGTTTAGGGTTTACCGTTATCTTTTGATTTAGAGTGTTTAGGCTAAGTAATCATACATCTTTAAAATTTTATGATTTTATGGTTAACGGTTTTAGGGGTTATGTGGTTTTTGATTCTAGTGTTTTGGGGTTTAGGTTTACTTGTTTTGGGTGTTATGTGGTATTGGATTTTAGTATTTTGTGGTTTTAGAGTTTCGAATTTTAGGGTTTTAGGATTTACGATTTACGGTTTTAGGGTTTTAAGGTTTTTACGGTTTTCGGTTTAGGGGTTATGGAAATTTAGGGTTTAGAGTTTTATTTGTTGGGGTTTTCAGGAAGTTTAGGTTTAGGGTTAACCGTTATCTTTTAATTTTTAGTGTTTACGCTAAGTAATCGTACATCTTTAAAATTTTATAATTTTAGGGTTACCGATTTTGGGGGTTATGTGGTTTTGGATTCCAGTGTTTTGGGGTTTAGGGTTTAGGTTTATTTTTTTTTGGGTCTTATGTGGTATTGGACTTTAGTATTTGTGGGTTTTAGAGTTTAGAATTTCTTTTTTTAGGGTTTACGATTTACGGTTTTAGGGTTTTAAGGTTTTATGGTTTTCGGTTTAAGTGTTATGGAAATTTAGGGTTTAGAGTTTAATTTGTTGGGGTTTTCGGGAAGTTTAGGTTTAGGTTTAACCGTTATATTTTGATTTTTAGTGTTTACGCTGAGTAATCATACAACTTTAAAATTTTATGATTTTAGGGTTACCGATTTTAGGGGTTATGTGGTTTTGGATTCCAGTGTTTTGGGGTTTAGGGTTTAGGTTTAATTTTTTTGGGTCTTATGTGGTATTGGATTTTAGTATTTGTGGGTTTTAGAGTTTAGAATTTTAGGGTTTCAGGGTTTACGGTTTACGGTTTTAGGGTTTTAAGGTTTTACGGTTTTCGATTTAGGGGTTATGGAAATTTAGGGTTTAGAGTTTTATTTGTTGGGGTTTTCGGGAAGTTTAGGTTTAGGGCTAACCGTTATCTTTTGATTTTGACTGTTTAAGCTAAGTAATCGTACATCTTTAAAATTTTATTATTTTAGGGTTACTGGTTTACGGGGTTATGTGGTTTTGGACTCTAGTGTTTTTGTGTTTAGGGTTTATGTTTATTTGTTTTGGGTGTTATGATGTATTGGATTTTAGTATTTTTGGGTTTTAGAGTTTAGAATTTTAGGGTTTTACTGTTTACGGTTTACGTTTTAAGGTTGTAAGGTTTTACAGTTTTCGATTTAGGGGTTACGGAAATTTACGGTTTAGCATTTTATTTTGTGGGGATTTCAGAAAGTTTTTGTTTAGGGTTTACCGTTATCTTTTGATTTTGAGTGTTTAGGCTAAGTAATCGTACATCTTTAAAATTTTATGATTTTAGGGTTACTAGTTTTGGGGGTTATGTGGTTTTTGATTCTAGTGTTTTGGCGTTTAATGTTTAGGTTTACTTGTTTTGGGTTTTATGTGGTATTGGATTTTAGTATTTTGGGGTTTTAGAGTTTAGAATTTTAGGGTTTTAGTGTATACGGTTTACGGTCTTAGGGTCTTAAGGTTTTACGGTTTTCGGTTTAGGGGTTATGGAAATTTAGGGTTTAGCGTTTTATTTGGTGGGGTTTTCAGGAAGTTTTTGTTTAGGGTTTACCGTTATCTTTTGATTTTGAGTGTTTAGGCTAAGTAATCATACATCTTAAAAACTTTATGATTTTTGGGTTACCGGTTTTTGGGGTTATGTGGTTTTGGATTCTAGTGTTTTTTGGTTTAGGGTTTAGGTTTATTTGTTTTGGGTGTTATGATGTATCGTATTTTTGTATTTTTGGGTTTTAGAGTTTAGAATTTTATTGTTTTAGTGTTTACGGTTTACGGTTTTAGGGTTTTAAGGTTTTCGGTTTAGGGGTTATGGAAATTTAGGGTTTAGAGTTTTATTTGTTGGGGTTTTCGGGAAGTTTTTGTTAAGGGTTTACCGTTATCTTTTGATTTTGAGTTTTTAGGCTAAATAATCATACATCTTTAAAATTTTATGATTTTAAGGTTACCGGTTTTAGGGGTTATATGTTTTGGATTCCAGTGTTTTGGGGGTTAGGGTTTAGGTTTACTTCTTTTGGGTGTTATGTGGTATTGGATTTTAGTATTTTGGGGTTTTAGAGTTTCGAATTTTAGGGTTTTAGGGTTTACGGTTTCGTTTTTAGGGTTTTAAGGTTTTACGGTTTTCGGTTTTGGGGTTATGGAAATTTAGGGTTTAGAGTTTTATTTGTTGGGGTTTTCGGGAAGTTTAGGTTTAGGGTTAACCGTTATCTTTTGATTTTGAGTGTTTACGCTAAGTAATCATACATCTTTAAAATTTTATAATTTTAGGGTTACCGATTTTGGGGGTGATGTGGTTTTGGATTCCAGTGTTTTGGGGTTTGGGGTTTCGGTTTATTTTTTTTGGGTCTTATGTGGTATTGGATTTTAGTATTTTTTTGTTTTAGAGTTTAGAATTTTAGGGTTTTAGGGTTTACGGTTTACGGTTATAGGGTTTTAAGGTTTTACGGTTTTCGATTTTGGGGTTATGGAAATTTAGGGTTTAGAGTTTTATTTATTGGGGTTTTCGGGAAGTTTAGGTTTAGGGTTAACGGTTATCTTTTGATTTTTAGTGTTTACGCTAAGTAATCGTACATCTTTACAATTTTATAATTTTAGGGTTACAGATTTTGGGGGTTATGTGGTTTTGGATTCCAGTGTTTCTAGTTTTAGGGATTAGGTTTATTTTTTTTAGGTCGTATGTGGTATTGGATTTTAGTATTTGTTGGTTTTAGAGTTTAGAATTTTAGGGTTTTAGGGTTTACGGTTTACGGTTATAGGGTTTTAAGGTTTTACGATTTTCGATTTTGGGGTTATGGAAATTTAGGATTTAGAGTTTTATTTATTGGGGTTTTCGGGAAGTTTAGGTTTAGGGCTAACGGTTATCTTTTGATTTTTAGTGTTTACGCCAAGTAATCGTACATCTTTAAAATTTTATAATTTTAGGGTTACAGATTTTGGGGGTTATGTGGTTTTGAATTCAAGTGTTTTGGGGTTTAGGGTTTAGGTTTATTTTTTTTGGGTCTTATGTGGTATTGGATTTTAGTAATTGTGGGTTTTAGAGTTTAGAATTTTGGGTTTTTGGGTTTACGGTTTACAGTTTTAGGGTTTTAAGGTTTTACGGTTTTCGATTTAGGGGTTATGGAAATTTAGGGTTTAGAGTTTTATTTATTGGGGTTTTCGGGAAGTTTAGGTTTAGGGTTAACGGTTATCTTTTGATTTTTAGTGTTTACGCTAAGTAATCGTACATCTTTAAAATTTTATAATTCTAGGGTTACAGATTTTGGGGGTTATGTGGTTTTGAATTCCAGTGTTTTGGGGTTTAGGGTTTAGGTTTATTTTTATTGGGTCTTATGTGGTATTGGATTTTAGTATTTGTGGGTTTTAGAGTTTAGAATTTTAGGGTTTTAGGGTTTAAAGTTTACAGTTTTAGGGTTTTAAGGTTTTACGGTTTTCGATTTAGGGGTTATGGAAATTTAGGGTTTAGAGTTTTATTTGTTGGGGTTTTCGGGAAGTTTAGGTTTAGGGTTAACCGTTATCTTTTGATTTTTAGTGTTTAGGCTAAGTAATCGTACATCTTTAAAATTTTATGATTTTAGGGTTACTGGTTTTGGGGGTTATGTGGTTTTGGATTCTAGTGTTTTGTTGTTTAGGGTTTAGGTTTACTTGTTTTGGGTGTTTTGTGGTATTGGATTTTAGTATTTTGGGGTTTTAGAGTTTAGAGTTTTAGGGTTTTAGTGTTTACGGTTTCGGTTTTAGGGTCTTAAGGTTTTACGGTTTTCGGTTTAGAGGTTATGGAAATTTAGGGTTTAGCGTTTTATTTGGTGGGGTTTTCAGGAAGTTTTTTATTAGGGTTTACCGTAATCTTTTGATTTTGAGTGTTTAGGCTAAGTAATCGTACATCTTAAAAACTTTATGATTTTTGGGTTACCGGTTTTGGGAGTTATGTTGTTTTGGATTCTAGTGTTTTGGGGTTTAGGGTTTAGGTTTATTTTGTTTGGGTGTTATGATGTATTGGATTTTAGTATTTTGGGGTTTTAGAGTTTAGAATTTTAGGGTTTTAGTGTTTACGGTTTACGGTTTTAGGGTTTTAAGGTTTTATGGTTTTCGGTTTAGGTGTTATGGAAATTTAGGGTTTAGAGTTTTATTTGTTGGGGTTTTTGGGAAGTTTAGGGTTAGGGTTAACCGTTATATTTTGATTTTGAGTGTTTACGCTAAGTAATCATACATCATTAAAATTTTATGATTTTAGGGTTACTGATTTTGGGGGGTATGTGGTTTTGGATTCCAGTGTTTTGGGGTTTAGGGTTTAGGTTTATTTTTTTTGGGTGTTATGTGGTATTGGATTTTAGTATTTGTGGGTTTTAGAGTTTAGAATTTTAGGGTTTCAGGGTTTACGGTTTACGGTTTTAGGGTTTTAAGGTTTTACGGTTTTCGATTTAGGGGTTATGGAAATTTAGGGTTTAGAGTTTCATTTGTTGGGGTTTTCGGGAAGTTTAGGTTTAGGGTTAACCGTTATCTTTTTATTTTTAGTGTTTAAGCTAAGTAATCGTACATCTTTAAAACTTTATTATTTTAGGGTTACTGGTTTACGGGGTTATGTGGTTTTTGATCTAGTGTTTTGGTGTTTAGGGTTTAGGTTTATTTGTTTTGGGTGTTATGATGTATTGGATTTTGGTATTTTGGGGTTTTAGAATTTAGAATTTTAGGGTTTTAGTGTTTACGGTTTACGGTTTTAGGGATTTAAGGTTTTACAGTTTTCGATTTAAGGGTTACGGAAATTTAGGGTTTAGCATTTTATTTGGTGGGGTTTTCAGAAAGTTTTTGTTTAGGGTTTACTGTTATCTTTTGATTTTGAGTGTTTAGGCTAAGTAACCGTACATCTTTAAAACTTTATGAATTTCGGGTTACCAGTTTTGGGGGTTATGTGGTTTTGGATTCTAGTGTTTTAGGGTTTAGTGTTTAGGTTTATTTGTTTTGGGTGTTATGATGTATTGGATTTTAGTATTTATGGGTTCTAAAGTTTAGAAATCTAGGGTTTTAGTGTTTACGGTTTACGGTTTTAGGGTTTTAAGGTTTTACGGTTTTTGATTTAGGGGTTATGGAAATTTAGGATTTAGCGTTTTATTTGGTGGGGTGTTCAGGAAGTTTTTTTTTAGGGTTTACCCTTATCTTTTGATTTTGAGTGTTTAGGATAAGTACTCGTACATCTTTAAAACTTTATGATTTTAGGGTTACCGGTTTTGGGGGTTATATGGTTTTGGATTCTAGTGTTTTGGAGTTTAGGGTTTAGGTTTATTTGTTTTGGGTGTTATGATGTATCGGATTTTAGTATTTTGGGGTTTTCTAGAATTTTAGAATTTTAGGGTTTTACTGTTTAAGGTTTACGGTTTTAGGGTTTTAAGGTTTTACGGTTTTCGGTTTAGGGGTTATGGAAATTTAGGGTTTCGAGTTTTATTTGTTGGGGTTTTCGTGAAGTTTTAGTTTACGGTTTACCGTTATCTTTTGATTTTGAGTGTTTAGGCTGAGTAATCATACATCTTTAAAATTTTACGATTTTAAGGTTACCGGTTTTAGGGGTTATGTGGTTTTGGATTCTAGTGTTTTGGGGTTTTGGGTTTAGGTTTACTTGTTTTTGGTGTTATGTGGTATTGGATTTTAGTATTTTGGGGTTTTAGAGTTTCGAATTTTAGGGTTTCGGGGTTTACGGTTTACGGTTTTAGGGTTTTAAGGTTTTACGGTTTTCGATTTAGGGGTTATGGAAATTTAGGGTTTAGAGTTTTATTTGTTGGGGTTTTCGGGAAGTTTAGGTTTAGGGTTAACCGTTATCGTTTGATTTTTAGTGTTTAAGCTAAGTAATCGTACATCTTTAAAATTTTATTATTTTAAGGTTTCTCGTTTACGGGGTTATGTGGTTTTGGATTCTAGTGTTTTGGTGTTTAGGGTTTAGGTTTATTTGTTTTGGGTGTTATGATGTATTGGATTTTAGTATTTTGGGGTTTTAGAGTTTAGAATTTTAGGGTTTTAGTGTTTATTGTTTACGGTTTTAGGGTTTTAAGGTTTTACAGTTTTCGATTTAGGGGTTACGGAAATTTAGGGTTTAGCATTTTATTTGGTGGGGTTTCCAGAAAGTTTTTGTTTAGGGTTTACCATTATCTTTTGATTTTGAGTGTTTAGGCTAAGTAATCGTACATCTTTAAAACTTTATGAATTTAGGGTTACCGGTTTTCGGGGTTATGTGGTTTTTGATTCTAGTGTTTTGGGGTTTAGTGTTTAGGTTTATTTTTTTTGGGTGTTATGATGTATTGGATTTTAGTTTTTTGGGGTTTTAGAGTTTAGAATTTTAGGGTTTTAGTTTTTACGGTTTTAGGGTTTTAAGGTTACGGTTTACCGTTATCTTTTAATTTTGAGTGTTTAGGCTCAGTGTACACCTTTAAAATTTTAAAATTTTAGGGTTACCGGTTTTAGGGTTATGTTTTTTTTATTGTAGTGTTTTGGGGTTTAGGGTTTAGGTTTACGTAATTTGGGGGTTATGTGGTCTTGGATTCTAGTATTTTGCGGTTTTAGAGTTTTGAATTTTAGGGTTTTAGGGTTTACAGTTTAAGGTTTTACGGTTTTAAGGTTTTAGAGGTTATGGAAATTTAGGTTTTTAGAGTTTTGTTTGTTGGGGTTTTCAGGAAGTTTAGGTTTAGGGATTACCGTTATCTTTTGATTTTGAGTGTTTAGGCTCAGTAATCGTACACCTTTAAAATTTTAAAATCTTAGGGTTACCACTTTTAGGGGTTATGTGGTTTTGTATTGTAGTGTTTTGGGGTTTAGGGTTTGGTTTACGGGTTTTGGGTGTTATGTGGTATTCGATTTTAGTATTTTGGTGTTTTTGAGTTTAGAATTTTAGGGTTTTAGGGTTTACGGTTTATGGTTTTAGGGTTTGAAGGTTTTACGGTTTCGGTTTAGGGGTTATGGAAATTTAGGGTTTAGAGTTTTATTTGTTGGGGTTTTCACGAAGTTTAGGTTTCGGGTTTACCGTTACCTTTTGATTTTGAGTGTTTAGGCTAAGTAATCGTGCATCTTTAAAATTTTATGATTTTAGGGTTACCGGTTTTAGGGGTTATGTGGTTTTGGATATTAGTGTTTTGGGGTTTAAGGTTTAGGTTCACGGGTTTACGGTGTTATGTGGTATTGGATTTTAGTATTTTGGGGTTTTAGAGTTTAGAATTTTAGGGTTTTAGGGTTTACGGTTTACATCTTTAGGGTTTAAAGGTTTTACTGTTTTCGGTTTAGGGGTTATGGAAATTTAGGGTTTAGAGTTTTATTTGTTGGGGTTTTCTTGAAGTTTAGGTTTAGGGTTTACCGTTATCTTTTGATTTTGAATGTTTAGGCTAAGTAATCGTACATCTTTAAAATTTTATGATTTTAGGGTTACTGGTTTTGGGGGTTATGTGGTTTTGGTTTGTAGTTTTTTGGGGTTTATGGTTTAGGTTTAAGGGTTTTGGGTGTTATGTGGTATTGGATTTTAGTATTTTGGGGTTTTAGAGTTTAGAATTTTAGGGTTTTACGGTTTACGGTTTATGGTTTTAGGGTTTTAAGGTTTTAGGGGTTATGGAAATTTAGGGTTTCGAGTTTTGTTTGTTGGGATTTTAGGAAGATTAGGTTTAGGGATTAGGGTTATCTTTAGATTTTGAGTGCTTAAGCTCACTAATCGTACACCTTTTAAATTTTAAAATTTTAGGGTTACCGGTTTTAGGGGTTATGTGGTTTTGGATTGTAGTATTTTGGGGTTTAGGGTTTAGGTTTACGGGATTTGGGGGTTATGTGGTCTTGGATTCTAGTATTTTGGAGTTTTAGAGTTTAGAATTTTAAGCTTTTAGGGTTTACGGTTTATGGTTTTAGGGTTTTAAGGTTTTACGGTTTTCGGTTTAGGGGTTATGGAAATTCAGGGTTTAGAGTTTTATTTGTTGGGGTTTTCGAGAAGTTAAGGTTTAGGGTTTGCCGTTATCTTTTGATTTTGAGTGTTTAGGCTAAGTAATCGTACATCTTTAAAATTTTATGATTTTAGGGTTACTGGTTTTGAGGGTTATGTTGTTTTGGTTTGTACTTTTTTGGGGTTTAGGGTTTAGGTGTACGGGTTTTGGGTGTTATGTGGTATCTGATTTTAGTATTTTGGGGTTTTAGAGTTTAGAATTTTAGGGTTTTAGGGTTTACGGTTTATGGTTTTAGGGTTTTAGGGTTTTAGGGTTTTCGATTTAGGGGTTATGGAAATTTAGGGTTTAGAGTTTTGTTTGTTGGGGTTTTCAGGAATTTTAGGTTTAGGGATTACCGTTATCTTTTGATTTTGAGTGTTTAGGCTCAGTAATCGTTCACCTTTAAAATTTTAAAATTTTATGGTTACTGGTTTTAGGGGTTATGTTGTTTTGGATTGTAATGTTTTTTGGTTTAGGGTTTAGGTTTACGGGATTTGGGGGTTATGTGGTCTTGGATTCTAGTATTTTCGAGTTTTAGAGTTTAGAATTTTAAGCTTTTAGGGTTTACGGTTTATGGTTTTAGGTTTTTCAGGTTTTATGGTTTTCGGTTTAGGGGTTATGGAAATTTAGGGTTTAGAGGTTTATTTGTTGGGGTTTTCGGGAAGTTTAGGTTTTGGGTTTACCGTTATCTTTTGATTTTGAGTGTTTAGGTAAGTAATCATAAAATTTCAAAATTTTAAATTTTTCGGCTTACCGATTTTTTGGGTTATGTGGTTTTAGATTTTAGTGTTTTGGGGTTTAGGGGTTAGGTTTACTGGTTTTGAAGGTTATGTGGTTTTGGATTTTAGTATTTTGGGGTCTTAGAGTTTAAAATTTTAGGGTTTTATGGTTTATGGTTTATGGTTTTAGGCTTTTAAGGCTTTAGGGTTTTCGGTTTAGGGGCTATGGACATTTAGGGTTTCGAGTTTTATTTGTTTGGCTTTTCGGGAAGTTTAGGTTTAGGGTTTACCGTTATCTTTTGATTTTTAGTGGTTAGGCTAAATAATCATACAGCTTAGAAATTTTAAAATTTTATTGTTACCGGTTTTGGGGGTTATGTGGTTTTGGATTTTAGTGTTTTTGGGTTCAAGGGTTAGGTTTACTGGATTTGGGCATTATGTGGTTTTTTATATTAGTATTTTGGGGTTTTAGAGTTTAGAATTTTAGGGCTTTAGGGTTTACGGTTCATGGTTTTAGGGTTTTAAGGTTTTAAGGTTTTAGGGTTTTCGGTTTAGGGGTCATGGACATTTAGGGTTTAGAGTTTTATTTGTTGGGTTTTCGGGAAGTTTAGGTTTAGGGTTTACCGTTATCTTTTGATTTCTAGTGTTTAGGCTATGTAATCATACATCTTCAAAATTTTAAAATTGTAGGGTTACCGATTTTGTGGGTTATGTGTTTTTGGATTTTAGTGTTTTGGGGTTTAGGGGTTAGGTTTACGGGTTTTTGGGGTTATGTGGTTTTGGATTTTAGTATTTTGGTGTTATAGAGTTTAGAATTTTAGGGTTTTATTGTTTATTGTTTATGGTTTTAGGGTTTTAGGGTTTTAAGGTTTTAGGGTTTTAAGGTTTTAGGGTTTTCGGTTTAGGGGCTATGGACATTTAGGGTTTCGAGTTTTATTTGTTGGGCTTTTCGGGAAGTTTAGGTTTAGGGTTTACCGTGATCTTTTGATTTTGAGTGTTTAGGCTAAGTAATCATACAACTTCAAAATTTTAAAATTTTATTGTTACCAATTTTGGGGGTTATGTTGTTTTGATTTTAGTGTTTTGGGGTTCAAGGGTTAGGTTTACTGGATTTGGGCGTTATGTGGTTTTTAATTTTAGTATTTTGGGGTTTTAGAATTTAGAATTTTAGGGTTTTAGGGTTTACGGTTTATGGTTTAAGGGTTTTAGGGTTTTAAGGTTTTAGGGTTTTCGGTTTAGGGGTTATGGACATTTAGGGTTTAAAGTTTTATTTGTTTCGGTATTCAGCAAGTTTATGTTTAGGGTTTACCGTTACCTTTTAATTTTTAGTGGTTAGGCTAAATAATCATACAGCTTAGAAATTTTAAAATTTTATTGTTACCGGTTTTGGGGGTTATGTGGTTTTGGATTTTAGAGTTTTGGGGTTCAAGGGTTAGGTTTACGGGATTTGGGCGTTACGTGGTTTTTTATATTAGTATTTTGGGGTTTTAGAGTTTAGAATTTTAGGGTTTTAGGGTTTACTGTTTATGGTTTTAGGGTTTTAGGGTTTTAAGGTTTTAGGGTTTTCGGTTTAGGGGTCATGGACATTTAAGATTTAGAGTTTTATTTGTTGGGGTTTTCGGGAAGTTTAGGTTTAGGGTTTACCGTTATCTTTTGATTTCTAGTGTTTAGGCTATGTAATCATACATCTTCAAAATTTTTAAATTTTAGGGTTACGGTTTATGGTTTTAGGGATTTAGGGTTTTACGGTTTTAGGGTTTTCGGTTTAGGGGTTATGGACATTTAGGGTTTAGAGTTTTATTTGTTGGGATTTTCGGGAAGTTTTGGTTTTGGGTTTACTGTTATCTTTTGATTTTGATTTTTTAGGCTAATTGATCGTACAACTTCAAAATTCTAAAATTTTAGGGTTACGTGTTTTGGGAGTTATGTGGTTTTTTATTTTAGTGTTTTGGGGTTTAGGGGTTAGGTTTACGGGTTTTAGGGGTTATGTGGTTTTGGATTTTAGTATTTTGGGGTCTTAGAGTTTAAAATTATAGGGTTTTAGGGTTTGTGGTTTATGGTTTTAGGGTTTTAAGGCTTTAGGGTTTTCGGTTTAGGGGCTATGGACATTTAGGGTTTCGAATGTTATTTGTTTGGCTTTTCGGGAAGTTTAGGTTTAGGGTTCACCATAATCTTTTGATTTTTAGTATTTAGGCTAAGTAATCATACAGCTTCAAAATTTAAAAATTTTATTGTTACCGGTTTTGGGGGTTATGTGGTTTTGAATTTTAGTGTTTTGGGGTTCAAGGGTTAGGTTTATGGGATTTGGCCGTGATGTGGTTTTTGATTTTAGTATTTTGGTGTTTTATAGTTTAGAATTTTAGGGTTTTAGGGTTTTAGAGTTTTAAGGTTTTAGGGTTTTCGGTTTAGAGCTTATGGACATTTAGGGTTTCGAGTTTTATTTGTTGGTCTTTTCGGGAAGTTGAGGTTTAGGGTTTACCGTTATCTTTTGATTTTTAGTTTTTAGGCGAAGTAATCATACAGCTTCAAAATTTTAAAATTTTAGGGTTACCGATTTTGTTGGTTATGTGATTTTGGATTTTAGTGTTTTGGGGTTTAGGGGTTAGGTTTACGGGTTTTTGTTGTTATGTGATTTTGGATTTTCGTATTTTGGGGTTTTAGAGTTTAAAATTTTAGGGTTTTAGGGTTTACGATTTATGGTTTTAGGGTTTTAGGGTTTAAAGGTTTTAGGGTTTTCGGTTTAGGGGTTATGGACATTTAGGGTTTAGAGTTTTATTTGTTAGGGTTTTCGGGAAGTTTAGGTTTAGCGTTTACCGTTATCTTTTGATTTTGAGTGTTTAGGCTATGTAATCACATACATCTTCAAAATTCTAAAAGTTTAGGGTTAAGGTTTATGGTTTTCGGGATTTAGGGTTTTAAGGTTTTAGGGTTTTCGGTTTAGGGGTTATGGACATTTAGGGTTTAGAGTTTTATTTGTTGGGATTTTCGGGAAGTTTTGGTTTAGGGTTTACTGTTATCTTTTGATTTTGAGTGTTTAGGCTAATTGATCGTACAACTTCAAAATTCTAAAATTTTAGGGTTACGTGTTTTGTGAGTTATGTGGTTTTTGATTTTAGTGTTTTGGGGTTTTAGAGTTTAGAATTATAGGGTTTTAGGGTTTACGGTTTATGTTTTTAGGGTTTTAGGGTTTTCGATTTAGGGGTTATGTACATTTAGGGTTTCGAGTTTTATTTGTTGGGCTTTTCGGGAAGTTTAGGTTTAGGGTTTACCGTTATCTTTTGATTTTGAGTGTTTAGGCTAAGTAATCATACAACTTCAAAAATTTAAAATTTTCGGGTTACCAATTGTTTGGGTTATGTGGTTTTTGATTTTAGTGTTTTGTGGTTTAGGGGTTAGGTTTACGGGTTTTGGGGGTTATGTGGTTTTTGATTTTAGTATTTTGGGGTCTTAGAGTTTAAAATTTTAGGGTTTTAGGGTTTATGGTTTTAGGGTTTTAGGGTTTTAAGGCTTTAGGGTTTTCGGTTTAGGGGCTATGGACATTTAGGGTTTCGAGTTTTATTTGTTGTGCTTTTCATGAAGTTTAGGTTTAGGGTTTACCGTAATCTTTTGATTTTGAGTGTTTTTGCTAAGTAATCATACAGCTTCAAAATTTTAAAATTTTATTGTTACCGGTTTTGGGGGTTATGTTGTTTTGGATTTTGGTGTTTTGGGGTTCAAGGGTTAGGTTTATGGGATTTGGGCGTTATGTGGTTTTTTATTTTAGTATTTTGGGGTTTTATAGTTAAAAATTTTAGAGTTTTAGGGTTTTAGGGTTTTAAGGTTTTAGGGTTTTCGATTTAGGGGTTATGGACATTTACTTTTTCGAGTTTTATTTGTTGGTCTTTTCGGGAAGTTGAGGTTTAGGGTTTCCCGTTATCTTTTGATTTTTAATGTTTAGGGGAAGTAATCATACAACTTCAAAATTTTAAAATTTTAGGGTTACCGATTTTGTGGGTTATGTGGTTTTGGATTTTAGTGTTTTGGGGTTTAGGGGTTAGGTTTACGGGTTTTTGGGGTTATGTGGTTTTGGATTTTAGTATTTCAGGGTTTTAGAGTTTAGAATTTACGGTTTTAGGGTTTGGTTTATGGTTTTGGGGTTTTAGGGTTTTAAGGTTTTAGGGTTTTTGGTTTAGGGGTTATGGACATTTAGGGTTTAAAGTTTTATTTGTTGGGGTATTCGGGAAGTTTACGTTTAGGGTTTACCGTTATCTTTTGATTTTGAGTGTTTAGGCTAAGTAATCGTAAGCTTCAAAATTTTAAAATTCTAGGGTTACCGATTTTTTGGGTTATGTGGTTTTGGATTTTATTGTTTTGGGGTTTTGAGGTTAGGTTTACGGGTTTTGGGGGTTATGTGGTTTTGGATTTTAGTATTTTGGGGTTTTAGAGTTTAGAATTTACGGTTTTAGGGTTTGGTTTATGGTTTAAGGGTTTTAAGGTTTTATGGTTTTCGCTTCAGGGGTTATGGACATTTAGTGTTTAAAGTTTTAGTTGTTGGGGTATTCGAGAAGTTTAAGTTTAGGGTTTACCGTTATCTTTTTATTTTGAGTGTTTAGGCTAAGTAATCGTACAACTTTAAAATTTTAAAATTCTAGGGTTACCGATTTTTTGGGTTATGTGGTTTTGGATTTTAGTGTTTTGGGGTTTAGGGGTTAGGTTTACGGGTTTTGGGGGTTATGTGGTTTTGGATTTTAGTATTTTGGGGTTTTAGAGTTTAAAATTTTAGGGCTTTAGGGTTTACGGTTTATGGTTTTGGGGTTTTAGGGTTTTAAGGTTTTAGGGTTTTCGGTTTTGGGGTTATGAACATTGAGGGTTTCGAGTTGTATTTGTTGGGCTTTTCGGGAAGTTTAGGTTTAGGGTTTACCGTAATCTTTTTTATTTTGAGTGTTTAGGCTAAGTAATCATACTGCTTCAAAATTTTAAAATTTTAGGGTTACCGATTTTGAGGGTTATGTGGTTTTGGATTTTAGTGTTTTGGGGTTTATGGGTTAGGTTTACGGGTTTTGAGGGTTATGTGGTTTTGGATTTTAGTATTTATGGGTTTTAGACTGTAGAATTTTAGGGTTTTAGGGGTTACGGTTTATGGTTTTAGGGTTTTAGGGTTTTAAGGTTTTAGGGTTTTCGGATTAGGGGTTATGGACATTTAGGATTTAGAGTTTTATTTTTTGGAGTATTAAGGAAGTTTAGGTTTAAGGTTTACCGTTATCTTTTTATTTTGAGTTTTTAGGCTAAGTAATCGTACATCTTCAAAATTTTAAAATTTTAGGGTTACAGGTTTTGGTGGTTACGTGGTTTTGGATTTTAGTTTTTTTGTGTTTTAGAGTTTAGAAATTTAGGGTTTTAGGGTTTGAAGGTTTTAGGGTTTTCGGTTTAGGGGTTATGGACATTTAGGGTTTAGAGTTTTATTTGTTGGTGTTTTAGGGAAGTTTAGGTTTAGGGTTTACCGTTATCTTTTGATTTTGAGTGTTTAGGCTAAGTAATTGTACATCTTCAAAATTTTAAAATTTTAGGGTTACGTGTTTTGGGTGTTATGTGGTTTCTGATTTTATTGTTTTGGGGTTTTAGAGTTTAGAATTTTTGGGTGTTAGGGTTTACGGTTTACGGTTTTAGGGTTTTAGGGTTTTCAGTTCACGGGTTATGGATGTTTAGGGTTTAGAGTTTTATTTGTTGTGGTTTTAGGGCAGTTTAGGTTTAGGGTTTACCGTTATCTTTTGATGTTTAGAGTTTAGGCTGAGTAATCGTACATCTTCAAAATTTTAAAATTTTAGGGTTACGGGTTTTAGGGGTTATGTGGTTTTGGAATTTAGTGTTTTGGGGTTTTAGAGTTTAGAATTTTAGGGTTTTAGGGTTTACGGTTTATGGTTTTTGGGTTTTAGGGTGTTAAGGTTTTAGGGTTTCAGATTTAGGGGTTATGGATATTTAGGATTTATAGTTTTATTTTTTTTGGGTTTTAAGGAAGTTTAGGTTTCGGGTTTACTGTTATCTTTTGATTTTGAGTGTTTAGGCTAAGTAATCGTACATCTTCAAAAATTTCAAATTTTAGGGTTACGGGTTTTGGTGGTTACGTGGTTTTGGATTTTAGTTTTTTTGTTTTTTAGAGTTTAGAATTTTAGGGTTTTAGGGTTTGAAGGTTTTAGGGTTTTCGGTTTAGGGGTTATGGACATTTAGGGTGTAGAGTTTTATTTGTTGGGGTTTTAGGGAAGTTTAGGTTTAGGGTTTACCGTTATTTTTCTATTTTGAGTGTTTAGACTAAGTAATCGTACATCTGCAAAATTTTAAAATTTTAGGGTTACGGGTTTTGGGGGTTATGTGGTTTAGCATTTTAGTGTTTTGGGGATTTAGAGTTTAGAATTTTAGGGTTTTAGGGTTTAAGTTTTATGGTTTTTAGGTTTTAGGGTTTAGGGTTTTCGGTTTAACGGTTATGGACATTTAGGGTTTAGAGTTTTATTTTTTGGGGTTTTCGGGAAGTTTAGGCTTATCTTTGGATTTTGAGTGTTTAGGCTAATTAAATGTGCATCTTCAAAATTTAAAAAATTTTGGGTTACGGGTTTTGGGGTTATGTGGTCTTGGATTTTTGTGTTTTGTGATTTTAGTGTTTTGGGGTTTTAGAGTTTAGAATTTTAGGGTTTTAGGGTTTATGGCTTTAAGGTTTTGGGTTTTAGGGTTTTTGGTTTAGGGGTTATGGACATTTAGGGTTTAAAGTTTTATTTGTTATGGTTTTGGCGAAAATTAGGTTTAGGGGTTACCGTTATCTTTGGATTTTGAGTGTTTAGGCTAATTAATCGTGCATCTTCAAAGATTTAAAATTTTTGGGTTATGGGTTTTGGGGGTTATGTTGTTTTTTATTTTAGTGTTTTGGGGTTTAGAGTTTAGAATTTTAGGGTTTTAGGGTTTACGATTTATGGTTTTAGGGTTTTGAGGTTTTAGGGTTTTCGGTTTAGGGGTTATGGACTTTTGGGGTTTTGAGTTTTATTTGTTGGGTTTTTCGAGAAGTTTAGGTTTAGGGTTTACCGCTTTCTTTGGAATTTGAGTGTTTAGGCTAAGTAATCGTGCATCTTCAAAATTTTAAAATTTTAGGGTTACGGGTTTTGGGGGTTATGTGGTTTTGGATTTTAGTGTTTTGGGGTTTTAGAGTTTAGAATTTTAGGGTTTTAGGGTTTATGGTTTTTGGTTTTAGGGTTTTAGGGTTTTCGGTTTAAGGGTCATGGACATTTAGAGTTTAGAGTTTTATTTGTTGGGGTTTTAGGGAAATTTAGGTTTAGGGTTTACCGTTATCTTTTGATTTTGAGTGTTTAGGCTAAGTAATCGTACATCTGCAAAATTTTAAAATTTTAGGGTTACGGGTTTTGGGGGTTATGTGTTTTAGCATTTTCGTGTTGTGGGGTTTTAGAGTTTAGAATTTTAGGGTTTTTGGGTTTATGGTTTATGGTTTTAAGGT
Source organism: Luffa acutangula (assembly GCA_036850905.1). Classification (NCBI taxonomy): domain Eukaryota; kingdom Viridiplantae; phylum Streptophyta; class Magnoliopsida; order Cucurbitales; family Cucurbitaceae; genus Luffa; species Luffa acutangula. The sequence continues at coordinate 55,147,157 of CM072094.1, read as the reverse complement.
TTTATGATTTTAGGGTTTTCGGTTTAAGGGCTATGGACATTTAGGGTTTAGAGTTTTATTTGTTGGGGTTTTCTGGAAGTTTAGGCTTATCTTTGGATTTTGAGTGTTTAGGCTAATTAATCATGCATCTTCAAAATTTAAAAATCTTTGGGTTACGAGTTTTGGGGGTTATGTGGTCTTGGATTTTAGTGTTTTGATGTTTTAGAGTTTAGAATTTTAGGGTTTTAGGATTTACGGTTTATGGTTTTAGGTTTTAGGGTCTTCGGTTTAGGGTTACGGGTTTTGGGGGTTATTTGGTTTAGGATTTTAGTGTTTTGGGGTTTTAGAGTTTAGAATTGTAGGGTTTTAGGGTTTACGATTTATGGTTTTAGGGTGTTAGGGTTTTAATGTTTTACGGTTTTCGGTTTAGGGGTTATGGATATTTATGGTGTAGAGTTTTATTTGTTGGGGTTTTAGGGAAGTTTAGGTTTGGGGTTTACCGTTATCTTTTGATTTTGTATTAGGCTAAGTAATCGTACATCTTCAAAATTTTAAAATTTTAGGATTACGGGTTTTGAGGCTTATGTTGTTTAGAATTTTAGTTTTTTTGGGGTTTTAGAGTTTAGAATTTTAGGGTTTTAGGGTTTAAGGTATATGGTTTTAAGGTTTTAGGGTTTAGGGTTTTCGGTTCAGGGGTTATGGACATTTAGGGTTTAGAGTTTTATTTGTTGGGGTTTTCGAGAAGTTTAGTTTTAGGGTTTACCGTTTTCTTAGGAATTTGAGTGTTTAGGCTAAGTAATTTGAGTGTTTTAGGGTGTTAGGGTTTTAAGGTTTTACGGTTTTCGGTTTAGGGGTTATGGATATTTAGGGTGTAGAGTTTTAGTTGTTGGGGTTTTAGGGAAGTTTAGGTTTGGGGTTTACCGTTATCTTTTGATTTTGTATTAGGCTAAGTAATCGTACATCTTCAAAATTTTAAAATTTTAGGGTTACTGGTTTTGGGGTTTATGTTGTTTTGGATTTTAGTGTTTTGGGGTTTTAGAGTTTAGAATTTTAGGGTTTTAAGGTTTACGGTTTATGGTTTTAGGGTTTTTGGGTTTTCGGTTCAGGGGTTATGGACATTTAGGGTTTAGAGTTTTACTTGTTGGGGTTTTAGGGAAGTTTAGGTTTAGGGGTTACTGTTATCTTTTGGTTTTGAGTGTTTAGGCTAAGTAATTGTACATCTTCAAAATTTTAAAATTTTAGGGTTACTGGTTTTGGGGGTTATGTGGTTTTGGATTTTAGTGTTTTGAGGTTTTAGAGTTTTGATTTTTAGGGTTTTTGGATTTACGGTTTATGGTTTTAGGGTTTTAAGGTTTTAGGGTTTTCGGTTTAGGGGTTATGGACATTTAGGATTTAGAGTTTTATTTGTTGGGGTTTTAGGGAAGTTTAGGTTTAGGGTTTACCGTTATCTTTTGATTTTGAGTGTTTAGGCTAAGTAATCGTACATCTTCAAAATTTTAAAATTTTAGGGTTACGGGTTTTGGGGGTTATGTGGTTTAGGATTTTAGTGTTTTAAAGTATATGGTTTTAAGGTTTTAGGGTTTTAAGGTTTTCGATTTAGGGGTTATGGACATCAATGATATCTAAAATATTTGTTCAAAAATTAAACAAAATTCTTCTATTTATTTATTTAGTATAAATTTTAAACATGAGATGAATATTTGTTACTCTTTTTTTTTTTAAAAAAGAATATTTGTTACTCTTTAAATTTCCAATAAAGTTATGAAAGTCCTATTGATTATATATATATATATATATATATATATATATATATATATATATATTATATATATATATATATAAATTCGTCAAACTTATCTTAAAGATTTACATTTGTTGCAATATATAAAATAAAATATTCGTCAACTTATCTTGTTATATAAAATATATAATCATCTAAATTTCAAAATACAATGATTTAGCTAAATATCTTTTTTTTTTTTTACGAGAAGATTTATCTAAAGATTTACGGTTGCAATATACAATGCAATTACACAAATTCATATATTTATGGTTCCACTGAGTATATTATGCAAGATTTAACAATGGAGGGTTTTTGTTCAAAAAAAAAAAAAAAAACAATGAAGGAGGGTTTCAATTCAACTTCATTTAAGCTTCAAAAGAAAAAAAATCAACATTTATCTGTTAAAAAAAAAAAGTCATATTTCATTTATCTTTGTAAAAAAAAAAAAATCAACTTCATTTATTATTTATCAAAAAAAAACTTCCTTTAAGTTTTTTTTTTTTTTTTATAATAACTTCTTTTAAGAAGTATCAGCCAGTCAATAAAAAAAAATTATATATATATATATTAGCTGGAAAGTAAAAAAAAAAAAAAAAATCGGAGTAAGTTTTTATTTTTTTGAAAATTACAGTAAGTATCATTAAGTATCATTTAATGACGTAATCAGGGATTTGATTCTATTTTCAAAACTGTAACCGTAAGTAATTAATTTCCACACGCTCCCCACGCTCCAACGGATCTTTTTACAACCTATTAATCCCAATTTCCTTTTGCGATCGAAGACTCACTCCATTTTTCCTCCTTAGGCTTCAGGGCTCTGCGAAATCGCGTCTCTCATGGCGACTGCCGGCACCACCGTCTCTCCGCCGTCAACTCCGCCGCTCTATGGGATCTCCGGAATGACCCTGCTTCGGTATGTTTTCTACTCTCGTTTTCTGTTTTCAATCACTAACCCTAGAAAATCAGGGTTTTTTCAATCACTAACCCTAGAAAATCAGGGTTTTAAAATCGATTTCTCTCTGACTTCAGGGCTCTGCGAAATCGCGTCTCTCATGGCGACTGCTGGCACCACCGTCTCTCCGCCGCTCTATGGGATCTCCGGAATGACCCTGCTTCGGTATGTTTTCTACTCGTCCTGTTTTCAATTACTAACACTAGAAAATCAGGGTTTTAAAATCGATTTCTCTCTGACTTCATCAGGGCTCTGCGAAATAGCGTCTCTCATGGCGACTGCCCGCACCACCGTCTCTCCGCCGTCAACTCCACTCTATGGGATCTCCGGAATGACCCTGCTTCGGTATGTTTTCTGCTCTCGTTTTCTATTTTCAATCACTAACCCTTGAAAACCAGGGTTTTTTCAATCACTAACCCTAGAAAATCAGGGTTTCTTCAGGGATCGCGAAGTCAGCGAAGTCATCTCTCATGCACCATTGGAGATCTCTGAAATGATCCACGGTATGTTTTTCTACTCTGTCTTTTGTGAAAATCACCAAACCCTAGAAAATTAGGGGTTTAAATTGATTTCTACTCTGTCTTTGGTGATATTGTTGTTTAAATGTGAGTGTTAGATTAGAACACTGATGTTGAAGAACAAAATAAGTAATTGCTTGTGAATAACCCTGTTAATTACTTTACATTATTTATGTGTTGATCGAAAGAGAGTATATAATGATGTAAACTTTGTGTGTGCTGTTTGGACTGCAGGTGAACAAGTATGATATTGATGCTGTTTTGTTTTGGGGTGTATCTCCTCTAAATTACCTATCTTGGAGGTTAGTATAGTAACTATATATCTATGTTTTCTAATTTTAAAGCAAATAACTATATTTGAATTCCTGGTTAATGGTTTTTTTAAGTACAAACAGTTAATGATTGACATTTTATTAATTTGTTCATGAAAATTTCAGATAACCAAATTCTGGAGTTCATGGAATATTATGATATTAGAATGTATTAAAGCTTCAATCAGAATTGGTACGTTCTCAAACTCCAATCGCTTTACATTATTTATGTTAGAACTGCATATGGAATGAAAGCACCTAGTTATGATCTTAACAAACCCTTCCAATTTTTTTTCTCTTCAAAATTTGACTTTCTAACTTCTTTTATCTCCTAAATTCCCTCTTCTTTCATCATGCAATTTGTATTTTTCACTCCCGAAACTTTTCCTCTGGAATTCCTTTTCTAGAATTTATCTAAAGATTTTCAAAAACTCTTTTTGATCTTTTCTTGATTTTTATCTCTTCAAGAAAACTTTTTTTAAGCGTTTTTCTTCAAAATTTTTTAAACCACTTTTGTCTAATTTTAATTTCAAACATTTTCTCTTCAAAGATTTTTTCTCTTTCTAACTTCTGTTATCTCCAAAATGCTCTTTCCAAAGATTTTTCTAATTTATTTTTTACTTCCTAAATTGTTCTCTCTTAGAATTTATCCCTCACACATTTACTTTTATTCAAAAGTTGTCTCTTTTCCACTCAAAAAGTTTTGTTTCAAATCTTTTGTTCTTCAAATTTGTCTCTCTGGTTCCAACTTCTTTTATCTCATGATTTTTTCACGAAAACTTTTTCTTTACATCGTCTCGTTTTTATCTCTTTAAAATAGCTTTCATAAATTCTTTTGTTTTGCCTCCAAATGCTTCTCTGTTTAAGGGTTTTTTTTATTCTTAAAATGTTACTTAAAACTTTTTCTGATTTAAAATTGTTTGTTCGAAATTTGCGTTTTCTTGATTTTTCTCACTTTCTAATGTTTTCTTAAAAATTTCTCTGTTTTCCGACCTTGGTTTTCTAAAAAATATATCTTCAAAATTTTGCTTTCCACCTTTTCAAAATGCATCTCTTTTTAATATTTTCAATTAAAAGTTTTTATTTTATCTTTTTTCTAGAATTTATCACCTTTTTTCAAACTTCTCTCCAAAAAGTTTTACTTTTTCCTTATTCAAAAATGTTTCAAATGTTTTCATTTTCCGAATGCTTCTCTTTTTAAGGTTTCTTTTCTTTAATTTGTCCATAAAACTTTTTCCTCTTTAAAACTGTTTATTCAAAATTTTCAAATATTTTCTTAAAAATTCCTCTGTTTTCCTTAAAAAAAATCCTCTGTTTTCCAACCTCAGTTTTCTAAAAACTATCTCTTCAAAATCTTTTTAATATTTTTTATTAAAAGTTTTTACTTAACTTTTTTTCAACTTCAATTTTTTAAAAAATATCTCTTGAAAATGTTTATCTCTTTTTAATATTTTTTATTAAATGTTTTTACTGATTTTTTTGGCTAGAATTCATCTCAAAACCCTTTTTCAAATATTTCCCTATTTTAACTTCATTTCAAACGCTTACATTTTCCAAATGCTTATCTTTTTTAAGTTTTTTTTTCTTTAAAACTTTTTTCGGTTTAAAATTGTTTCTTCAACATTTGCGTTTTCTTGATTTCTCACTTTTCTTAAAAACTTCTCTTTTTTCCAACCTCAGTTTTCTTCACCTTTTTTCAAATTTTTTTCTCCGAAAATTTTTCCTTTTTCAAATGTTTCCCTCTTTTAACTTCCATTTCAAATGTTTTCATTTTCCAAATGGCCTCTCTTTTTAAGTTTTGTTTTTCCTTAAAACTTTTTCCTGTTTAAAATTGTTTCTTCAAAATTTTTGTTTATTTTTTCTCCCTTTCACAATGTTTTCTTATTAATTTCTCATTTTTCATCCTCAGTTTTCTAAAAAAATCTCTTAAAAACTTGTCTTTCCAACTTTTTATTTTCAAAAGTTTTCCTTTTCAAAATGCATATCTTTTTAATAATTTTTTCTTAAATGTTTTTACTTAAAAGTTTTCTCTCCAAAATTTTTACTTTTTCCTTTTTCAAATGTTTCCCTCTCTTTTAACTTCAGCTCAAAATTTTCTTTTTAAGGTTTTTTTTCTTAAATTTTCCTGAAAACTTTTCCCTTTAAATTGTTTCTTCCAAATTTGCGTTTTCTTTATTGATCTCACTTTCGAAAAATTTCTCTGTTTTCCAATTTCAGTTTTCTAAAAAATATCTCTTGAAAAATTGTCTTTCCAACTTCTTTTTATCTTTCAAAGGTTTTCCTTTTCAAAATGTCATCTCTTTTTAATACTTTTTTTTTATTAAAAGTTGTTACTTTTTTTTTCTAGAATTTTTTTCAAAACCTTCTTTCAACTTTTCTCTCCAAAATGTTTAGTCTTTCTCAAATGTTTCGTTTTTTTCTTAAATTTTTCCTTGATTTTTTTTCTGTTTAAAATTGTTTTCTTAAAAATTTCTCAACCCCAGTTTTCTAAAAAAAATATCTCTTGAAAACGTGCCTTTCCAACCTCTTTTTATCTTCAAATGTTTTCCATTTCAAAATGCTCATGTCTTTTTAATATTTTTTTATTAAATGTTTTTATGTAATTTTTTTTATAGAATTTATCTCGAAACTCTTTTTATTAAAAATTTTTTCTCCAAAATTTTTTCCCTTTTTTCAAATATTTTTCAAATATTTCCTTCTTTTAACTCCATTTCAAACTTTTTCATTTTCCAAATGCTTATCTTTTTAAAGTTTTTTTTGTTAACGCAAATTTTTTCTAATCATGATTTCTCACTTTCTAATGTTTCTTCAAAATTTGTGTTTTCTTGATTTTTCTCACTTTCAAAATGTTTTCTTAAAAATTTCTTATCTTTCCATCCTCGATTTTCTTAAAAATCTCTTCAAGACTTATCTTTCCAACTCCTTTTTTTCTTCAAATGTTTTCCTTTTCAAAATGCATCTCTTTTTAATAATTTTTTATTTAATGTTTTTACTTAAAAGTTTTCTCTCCAAAATTTTTACTTTTTCCTAAATGTTTCCCTCTTTTTTTATCTTCATCCAAAAATTTTCTTTCAAATGTTTTCATTTCCCAAATTAAGGTTTTTTTTTCCCTTCAATTTTCCTGAACTTTTTCCTTCAAAATGTTTTCTTAAAAATTTCTTATTTTGTCCATCCTCGGTTTTCTAAAAAATCTCTTCAAAACTTGTCTTTCCAATCCTTTTTATCTTCAAATGTTTCCCTCTTTTAACTTTGGAAAAAATTTTTATCTTCAAATGTTTCCCTCTCCCTTTAAAAAATTCCTTAACTTTTTCCTTCAAAATGTTTTCTAAAAATTTCTCATTTTTCCATCCTCAGTTTTCTAAAAAATCTCTTCAAAACTTGTTTTTCCAACTTCTTTTTATCTTCAAATGTCTTCCTTTTCAAAATGAATCTCTTTTTAAAATGTTTTGACTTAAAAGTTCTCTCCAAAATTTTTAGACCCCGTTTGATAACCATTTGGTTTTTAGTTTTTGGTTTTTCAAAATTATGCTTGTTTTCTCTTAATTTATTTTTAATGATTTTCTCTTAATTATAAAATGATTTTCATCTTTAAAACATGGACATGGGGAGGGAAGTAGGTAACAAACCAAATAAATGTATAGGTAGAAGGAGGGTTTATAAGCTTAATTTTCAAAAACTAAAAACTAAAAGTGAAATGGTTATCAAATGGGGCCTTACTTTTTCCTTTTTCAAAATTTTCCCTCTTTTAACTTCATCCCAAAATTCTTTCAAATGTTTTCATATCCCAAATGCTTTTCTTTTTAATGTTTTTTTTCTTAAATTTTCCTTAAAACTTTTTCCTTCAAAACGTTTTCTTAAAAATTTATTATTTTTCCATCCTAAGTTTTCTAAAAAATCTCTTCAAAACTTGTTTTTCCAACTTCTTTTTATCTTCAAATGATTTCCTTTTCAAAATGCATCTCTTTATTAAATGTTTTTCCTTAAAATTTTCTCTCCAAAAATTTTACTTTCAAATGTTTTTTCCCTCTTTTAACTTCACTCAAAATTTTCTTTCAAATGTTTTCATTTCCCAAATGCTTTTCTTTTTAAGGTTTTTTTTCTTAAATTTTTTCCATAAAACTTTTTCCTTCAAAATGTTTTCTTAAAAATTTCTCATTTTTCCATCCTCTGTTTTCTAAAAAAATCTCTTCAAAACTTGTTTTTCCAACTTCTTTTTATTTTCAAATGCTTTCCTTTTCAAAATGCATCTCTTTTTAATAATTTTTTATTAAATGTTTTTACTTAAAAGTTCTCTCCAAAATTTTTACTTTTTCCTTTTTCAAATGCTTCCCTCATTTAACTTCATCCCAAAAGTTTCTTTGAAATGTTTTCATTTCCCAAATTTTCCTTAAAACCCTTTCCTTTAAAATGTTTCTTCAAAATTTGTGTTTTCTCTATTTTTTTCACTTTCAAATGTTTTCTTAAAAGTTCTCTGTTTTCCAACTTCCGTTTTCTAAAAAATATCTCTTGAAAACTTGTTTTTCCAACTTCTTTATCTTCAAATATTTTTCTTTTGAAAACATTCATCTCTTTTTAATATTTTTTATCAAATGTTTTTACTTTTTTTTTTTCTAGAATTTATCTCAAAACCTTTTTTCAAATTTTTTTTTCTCCAAAAATGTTTTCCTGTTTTAATTTCCTCCATTTCAAATGTTTTCATCTTCCAATTGCTTCTCTTTTTAAGTTTTTTTTTCCTTGAAACTTATTCCTGTTTAAAATTATTTCTTCAAAATTTGTGTTTTCTTTATTTTTCTAACTTTCAAATTGTTTTCTTAAAAAATTCTCATTATTTCTTCAAAACTTGTCTTTCCAACTCATTTTTATCTTCAAATTTTTTCCTTTTCAAAATGCATCTCTTTTTAATAATTTTTTATTAAATGTTTTTACTTAAAAGTTCTCTCCAAATGTTTCCCTTTTTAACTTCACTCAAAATTTTCTTTCAAATGTTTTCATTTCCCAAGTGCTTTTCTTTTCAAGGTTTTTTTCCCTTAAATTTTCCTTAAAACTCTTTTTTTTTTTTTTTTTTATCTTCCAAGTGTTTTCGTTTTCAAAATGCATCTCTTTTTAAGATTTTTTTTATTAAATGTTTTTACTTAAAAGTTTTCTCTCCAAAATTTTCACCTTTGTCCTTTTTCAAATGTTTCCCTCTTTTAACTTCAACTCAAAATTTTCTAAATGTTTTCATTTCCCAAATTCTTTTCTTTTTAAGGTTTTTTTTCTTAAATTTTCCTTAAAACTTTCATAAAACTTTCTCCTTTAAATTGTTTCTTCAAAATTTGTGTTCTCTTTATTTTTCTCACTTTCAAATGTTTTCTTAAAATTTCTCTGTGTTCCAACTTCCGTTTTCTAAAAACATCTCTTGAAAACTTGTCTTTCCAACTTCTTTATCTTCAAATCTTTTCCTTTTGAAAATGTTCATCTCTTTTTAATATTTTAAAACTTTTTTATTTTTCTCACTTTCAAATGTTTTCTTAAAATTTCTCTGTTTTCCAACTTTCGTTTTCTAAAAACTTGTCTTTCCAACTTTATCTTCAAATGCTTTCCTTTTGAAAATGTTCATCTCTTTTTAATATTTTAAAACTTTTTCCTTTAAATTGTTTCTTCAAAATTTGTGTTCTCTTTATTTTTCTCACTTTCAAATGTTTTCTTAAATTTTTTCTGTTTTCCAACTTCTGTTTTCTAAAAAACATCTCTTGAAAACTTGTCTTTCCAACTTCTTTATCTTCAAATGTTTTCCTTTTGAAAATGTTAATTTCTTTTTATCAATTATTTTTACTTAATTTTTTTCTACAATTTATCTCCAAACCCTTTTTTCCATCTTTTTACTTCCATTTCAAATGTTTTCATCTTCCAAATGCTTCTCTTTTTAAGTTTTTTTTTCCTTAAAACTTTTTCTTGTTTAAAATTGTTTCTTCAAATTTTGCATTTTCTATATTTCTCATTTTTCCATCCTCAGTTTTCAAAAAAAATCTCTTCAAAACTTGTCTTTCCAACTCCTTTTTTATCTTCAAATGTTTTCCTTTTTAATAATTTTTTTATTAAATGTTTTTACTTAAAAGTTCTCTCCAAAATTTTTACTTTTTCCTTTTTCAAATGTTTCCCTCTTTTAACTTCACTCAAAATTTTATTTCAAATGCTTTTCTTTTCAAGGTTTTTTTTTTTTCTTAAATTTTCCTTAAAACTTTTTCCATCCTCAAACTTAAATTTTCCTTAAAACTTTTCCTTTAAATTGTTTCTTCAAAATTTGTGTTTTCTTTAATTTTTTCTCATTTTCAAATGTTTTCTTAAAATTTCTCTTTTTCCCAACTTTCGTTTTCTAAAAAATATCTCTTGAAAACTTGTGTTTCCAACTTCTCTTTATCTTCAAATGTTTTCCTTTTGAAAATGTTCATCTCTTTTTAATATTTTTTTAGCAAATGTTTTTAATTTTTTTCTAGAATTTATCTCAAAACCTTTTTCAAATTTTTTTCTCCAAACCTTTTTCAAATGTTTTCATTTCCCAGATCCTTTTCTTTCTTCCTAACTGATTCCTCTTTAAAATTGTTTCGGGAAAATTTTCTCTTTCAAATGTTTTCTACAAAGTTTGTCCCGTTTTCCAACTTCTTATATCTAAAAAAATCTGCTTTCAAACTCTTTGTTTTATCTCCAATAGTTTTTCTCTAAAAAGATTTTTCATCTTATACATTCTCTCAATTTTTTTGGCTAGAATTTATCTCAAAGTTTTCATAAAACTCTTTCTGGAAGTTATTTATTTAAAAAATTTCTTTCTTCAAATTGAATTAGAAAGCATTTGAATATGAGAAGTTTTGAGATAATTTCCAGATAAAATTTTTCAAATTTTGTAGTTGTGGATAGATTTGAAGTGATTTATGACAAATTGATTGTCCGGAAATCAATTTTCCCTATTTCACTTCTCTATCCTAAGTTTCTTAATTCTGTTTTATGATAAAATATTTACCCTCCGTTTCTAACTTCCTTCACTTTCCCTTTTGCAGCAGGCCAACTCGGAATTTTATCTAGCTTTATCTTTTGTTGGGAGTTTGTTATTTAACTTTTATATCTTGTTTTTTTTTTATTTTTTATTTTTTTGGTTCATAGGAGATAACTGCCTGTAGAATCTATATTTCTCCCTAGCATGTTGCATTTGCACCATGCGACTTTTATATCTTGTTTTTTTTTTATTTATTTTTTATTCAATTCTTTTCTTGAGTTGATTTTCTGTTTATTTGGTGTATGCTTTCTCTTTGTCCATAAATTATCGAATTGTTTGGGCCCTGTTTTTGAACCATTTGGTACAATGTTTTCATTTTTTTTTCTTGGTGTTGGGTTCAATTATTTTCTTTAGTTGATTTTCTGTTTAACAATTTGCTGCTGTATGCTTCTCTTTGTCCATAAATTTTGGAATTGTTTGGGCCCTGTTTTTTAACCATTTGGTACAATGTTATTTGGTACAATGTTTTCATTTTTTTTTCTTGGTGTTGGGTTCAATTATTTTCTTTAGTTGATTTTCTGTTTAACAATTTGCTGCTGTATGCTTCTCTTTGTCCATAAATTTTGGAATTGTTTGGGCCCTGTTTTTTAACCATTTGGTACAATGTTCCATTTTTTTTTTCTTGGTGTTGGGTTCAATTCTTTTCTTTAGTTGATTTTCTGTTTAACAATTTGCTGCTGTATGCTTCTCTTTGTCCATAAATTATGGAATTGTTTGGGCCCTGTTTTTTAACCATTTGGTACAATGTTCCATTTTTTTTATTGGTGTTGGGTTCAATTCTTTTCTTTAGTTGATTTTCTGTTTAACAATTTGCTGCTGTATGCTTCTCTTTGTCCATAAATTATGGAATTGTTTGGGCCCTGTTTTTTAACCATTTGGTACAATGTTCCATTTTTTTTATTGGTGTTGGGTTCAATTCTTTTCTTTAGTTGATTTTCTGTTTAACAATTTGCTGCTGTATGCTTCTCTTTGTCCATAAATTATGGAATTGTTTGGGCCCTGTTTTTTAACCATTTGGTACAATGTTCCATTTTTTTTTTCTTGGTGTTGGGTTCAATTCTTTTCTTTAGTTGATTTTCTGTTTAACAATTTGCTGCTGTATGCTTCTCTTTGTCCATAAATTATGGAATTGTTTGGGCCCTGTTTTTTAACCATTTGGTACAATGTTCCATTTTTTTTATTGGTGTTGGGTTCAATTCTTTTCTTTAGTTGATTTTCTGTTTAACAATTTGCTGCTGTATGCTTCTCTTTGTCCATAAATTATGGAATTGTTTGGGCCCTGTTTTTTAACCATTTGGTACAATGTTCCATTTTTTTTTTCTTGGTGCTGGGTTCAATCTTTAGTTGATTTTCTGTTTAACAATTTGCTGTTGTATGCTTCTCTTTGTCCATAAATTATGGAATTGTTTGGGCCCTGTTTTTTAACCATTTGGTACAATGTTCCATTTTTTTTTATTGGTGTTGGGTTCAATTCTTTTCTTTAGTTGATTTTCTGTTTAACAATTTGTTGCTGTATGCTTCTCTTTGTCCATAAATTATGGAATTGTTTATGCTTTTTCTGCTGTATGCTTCTCTTTGTCCATAAATTATGGAATTGTTTGGGCCCTGTTTTTTAACCATTTGGTACAATGTTCCATTTTTTTTATTGGTGTTGGGTTCAATTCTTTTCTTTAGTTGATTTTCTGTTTAACAATTTGCTGCTGTATGCTTCTCTTTGTCCATAAATTATGGAATTGTTTATGCTTTTTTCAATGCATGGGATTTGTTCAATTTTTCTTTGTTGGTGAATATTTAGCAATAATGAGATGGTTAAATATTTAATTTGTCCTTTTTGTGACGGAAGTTTCTTTATCCGTATTTAATTCGTTCAACAATGTGGGGTAGGGCATGGAATTGAGATGGTAAATTGATGTTCTAGATACTTTGGTGCCCTTGCAGTCGTGTGGTTATTGTCTTTCTTATTTGGGAGGCTTTTAATTTTACCCATTTCACTTGTTTGAGACCATTTTTTTGGTTTACTTATTGCAGTGTGTTTTGTAGCATAATAAATTATGAATTGTGTTTTCTTTCTTATTTGATGGGATTTTAATTTTAATTTTGCTTCCTCTGTTTATTTGGCTTGGTTTTATTATTATTTAGTGGTAAGTTTTATCTTATCTGGTTTAATATTATTTAGTTATCAAATGTAGGTTTCTATTTTGCTTTGTTTTATGTATGAATTTTTTTAACTGATTTATCAGGGTAGTATATATTTTGTAAAACCTTGACTATCTTTTATTTTTATATTTTGTTTAACATTTAAACTTCTTTTCTACCTTTTATTTGATTATTTGATGTTTCGTATCTTTTCGCCATTTTCTTTGTTGGTATTTTCCACTACAATTTTTATGTGTCAACCATCTAGTTTCACTTTTTTATATTAGTTTGTGTTTGGTTTTATATTTGTTACCTTTTTTTATTGATTTGTTTTTTATATATATTTATTTGGTTTCATCTTGAATATTTTTATTTTACGGATTGTTCAACTTTTGTTTCTCTTTATTATTAATTTATGAGTAGTTGGATTATCATTTTATTTTGAGAAGTGATATTCTGCAGTTTGTAGTTATTTTTTAATATGCAATATGTAAAGGTGACAATGCTTTTTTGAATGCATAATTTGTTCACTCTCTTTGTTGACAAATTTTGAGATGGTTCATTTTTCAAATTTTTAATTTGTCTTTTTTGTGATGGTAGTTTCTTTTTTTGTATTATAGTTCAAACTTGTGGGGTAGAGGATTGAATTAAGATGGTAATTGATGTTCTATCTATTCGGTTATGTTCAAATTAGTTGTAAGTGATAGATTCAATACCTTTTTTTAGTTGATTTGTCACCTTTAAGTAGAATATTTTGTTTCACATCTACTATTTTTTATTTTTACATTTTTTAACCTTTGATTACTAATTCTAGTTGCCTTCTTCTGTAATTCAATTAATATATATAGTTTTGTATTTTTGTTCTCTTTTTAAAGAGAAGATAGTATGTTTTTTGTTAGCTTGCTGTTTAACTATGCTCTTCTCTTTGTTGTGGAAAATGAAAATGCTATGTAGTTTCTAGTTACAAAATGTAGAATTTAATTTACTTGTTTGGTATTTCCCACTCGAACTATTTCAAAGCTGGGACATATTATGGATTGCTATAGAATTATTTTGTAAAACCTTGACTTTTTTTTTATTTTTATATTTTGCTTAACATTTAATTATTAGTTTTGTCTCGATCACTCTTCTCTTGTATTGTATTTTATTCTCTCTATAAATATATTTTTATGTCGGGTATCTTTTCGTAGTTTGTTTAATACATTTTTTTCCTTTTTTATGGGTCAACCATCTAGTTTCTCTTTTTTATACTAGTTTGTTTGTTTTTAGATTTTTAACCTTTTTTTAATTGATTTGTTAGTTTGATATATTTATTTTGCTTCATCTGACTTTTTATTTATGCATTGATCAACTTTTTTATCTTTATTTAGCAATTTATAGGTTGGTGGATTTTCATTTTATGTGATATTCTCTATTTTCTAGTTCTTTTTCATTTGCAAATTGCAAATTGTAGTTCCCTTTGCAGAATGCTTCTCAATGTCTTGTAACCATTTGGTGCTTTTTTTTTTTTTTTTTTTTGGTTCGACAATGGGGTGAGAAATATCAATTTTTTTATGTTTCGTTTAACATTTAATTATTAGTTCTCAATAACTCCTCTTGTATTTTATTAATACATAATTTCTTTTCTATATTTTATTTGATGTTTCGTATCTTTTGGTCATTTTCTTTGTTGGTATTTACCATTTAGTTTCACTATTTTTTTTTTTTTTTTTGACAATACATTTAGTTTCACTTGTATATACTAATTTTTTTGGTTTTAGATTTTTTTTCATTGATTTGTTGATTTTTTACATTGCAATATGTAATTTTTTTTTCTTTGGCATTTTTCTTGAACACTGTTTTTGTTGGTGAATGAGAATTAGAGTGCCCTTGGAGACTAAGTATTTTATTTAACATTCTGTAATTTCTAGTTTTTTTATATGAAATATGTAAAATTTATTTTTCTTTGTTGGCATTTTCCTCTAGCACTACGTTTTTTCAATGCATGGATTTGTTTAATTTGTCACTCTCTTTGTTGACAAATTATGAGATTGTTCAATTTTTTAATTTGTCTTTTTTGTGATAATAGTTTATTTTTTATTTGCAGATCCCTATAAATAAGGGTTATTGTACTTGATCATACATTAATGAAGAATAGATCTCTTTTGAACATCCTGAGTCCCTTTCTCTTTCTCTCTGTTTAGTATTTTGAAATTTCGTATTATAGTTCGTGGGATGGATTTGAGATGGTAATTGGTGTTCTATTTACTTAGGTATTTTCAAAGTGTTTTAGATTCAATACATTTTTTTTTAGTTGATTTGTCACTTTTATAAAGAATATAGATATAGAAATATTTTGTTTTGCCTTTACTATTTTTTATTTTTACATTTTTAATATTTGATTATTAATTTTAGATGCCTTCTTTTTTAATTTAATAATATAATATATTTTTTTGTATCTTTTTTTACATTTTTATCTTTTTCTCTTTAAGATTCTTTGGTTGTTTGATTTTCATTTTATTTGGTATTTCTCACTTAGAACTATGCTTTTTAGCAGGGATACTTGTTGCTTGGTTTTAGATTCAATTTTTTTTTAGTAAAGTTTGTTAGTTTTATATAGAGTATTATATTATAGTTCTTCATTGCTTGGTTCACATTATACTTTTCAAAGTGTGATAGATCATTGTTGCTTCGCTCTCTCTCTCAATTTTGACATATCATGGATTTCTATAGAAACTTATTTCTTGTATTGTTTAATTTAATATAATATATTTTTTTTTATCTTTTTTTACATTTTTATCTGGTTCTCTTTAAGATTCTTTGGTTGTTTGATTTTCATTTTATTTGGTATTTCTCACTTAGAACTATGCTTTTTAAAGCAGGGGTACTTATTGCTTGGTTTTAGATTCAATTTTTTTTAGTAAAGTTTGTTAGTTTTATATAGACTATTATATTATAGTTCTTCATTGTTTGGTTCACATTATACTTTTCAAAGTGTGATAGATCATTGTTGCTTCACTCTCTCTCAATTTTGACATATCATGGATTTCTATAGAAACTTATTTCTTGTATTGTTTAATTTAATATAATATATTTTTTTTGTATCTTTTTTTACATTTTTATCTTGTTCTCTTTAAGATTCTTTGGTTGTTTGATTTTCATTTTATTTGGTATTTCTCACTTAGAACTATGCTTTTCAAAGCAGAGGTACTTATTGCTTGGTTTTAGATTCAATTTTTTTTTTTTTTTTGTTAGTTTTATATAGAGTATTATATTATAGTTCTTCATTGCTTGGTTCACATTATACTTTTCAAAGTGTGATAGATCATTGTTGCTTCGCTCTCTCTCTCTCAATTTTGACATATCATGGATTTCAATAGAAACTTATTTCTTGTATTGTTTAATTTAATATAATATATATTTTTTTTATCTTTTTTTACATTTTTATCTTTTTCTCTTTAAGATTCTTTGGTTGTTTGATTTTCATTTTATTTGGTATTTTTCACTTAGAACTATGTTTTTTAAAGCAGGGGTACTTATTGCTTGGTTTTAGATTCAATTTTTTTAGTAAAGTTTGTTAGTTTTATATAGAGTATTATATTATAGTTCTTCATTGCTTGGTTCACATTATACTTTTCAAAGTGTGATAAATCATTGTTGCTTCGCTCCCTCTCTCAATTTTGACATATCATGGATTTCTATAGAAACTTATTTCTTGTATTGTTTAATTTAATATAATATATTTTTTTTGTATCTTTTTTTACATTTTTATCTTTTTCTCTTTAAGATTCTTTGGTTGTTTGATTTTCATTTTATTTGGTATTTCTCACTTAGAACTATGTTTTTTAAAGCAGGGGTACTTATTGCTTGGTTTTAGATTCAATTTTTTTAGTAAAGTTTGTTAGTTTTATATAGAGTATTATATTATAGTTCTTCATTGCTTGGTTCACATTATACTTTTCAAAGTGTGATAGATCATTGTTGCTTCGCTCTCTCTCTCTCAATTTTGACATATCATGGATTTCTATAGAAACTTTTTTTTTTTTTTTTTTTGAGTAAAGATTTCTATAGAAACTTATTTCTTGTATTGTTTAATTTAATATAATATATTTTTTGTATCTTTTTTTACATTTTTATCTTGTTCTCTTTAAGATTCTTTGGTTGTTTGATTTTCATTTTATTTGGTATTTCTCACTTAGAACTATGCTTTTTAAAGCATGGGTACTTATTGCTTGGTTTTAGATTCAATTTTTTTAATTAAGTTTGTTAGTTTTATAGAGTATTATATTATAGTTCTTCATTGCTTGGTTCACATTATACTTTTCAAAGTGTGATAGATCATTGTTGCTTCGCTCTCTCTCTCAATTTTGACATATCATGGATTTCTATAGAAACTTATTACTTGTATTGTTTATTTTATTCTATATTTTATGTCTCCTAGTTTTTTTTTTTTTTTTTTTTTTATGAGAATCACCGAATGGCCTTCTTTTTAGATCCAATTTTTTTAGTAAATTTTAGTTATAACTTTTTTTTTTGTTGTATTGTTTAGTTTGAAAATTGTTGAGTTTGGTTTTTTTCCTGTTGGCATGTTTATCTTTCTACGGACAAATTAGGAGTTTTGTATTGTTCACTAATCTCATAGCAATACGTACTATGCTTTCAAAGCATGGATATAAATTTTTAAAGAAACCTTTGAATTCTCACTTTCTAACTCTTTGATTTATTTCTCACTCTTTAAAAATTGCATCCCACTCTAACTCTTTAATTTATTTCTGTTTTTATCTTATAATTCTTTTTTATGAATTTGAGAGAACTTTTTTAACAAAAAGAATTTCAAGAAAATTTGTGTAATGGGGTATTGCATTTATTTCAAAATATGGCCATTTTAATCATTTTTTATGATTATCATTTTACCCTTGCATTTCACTATATACTATTGGGTGTAATTTATAAACCTTAACTATATTATCTCATAAAACCCTAATCATTAGACCCTAAAATGTAGAAACTCGAAAGGGATTCATTTCTAGCATATATTAAACAAACTGAGTTAGGATTGAGATTGGCCAACTCCAAAGTGAGGAACCTGAATTTTTTATGAATTTGAGAGAACGTTTTTAACAAAAAGAATTTCAAAAAAAATTGTGTAACGGGGTATTGCATTTATTTCAAAATATGGCCACTTTCTTCATTTTTTAGGATTATCATTTTTCCACTACATTTCATTATTTACTATTGGGTGTAATTTATAACAATAGACCAGAAAGTTGTAAAACGATAAACCTTAACTATATAACCTCATAAAACCTTGATCATTAGATCCTAAAATGTAGAAACTCGAAAGGGATTCATTTCTAGCATATATTAAACAAACTAAGTCAGGATTGAGATGTGTCAACTCCAAAGTGAGGAACCTGATTTTTTTATGAATTTGAGAGAACTTTTTTAACAAAAAGAATTTCAAAAAATTTTGTGTAACGGGGTATTGCATTTATTTAAGAATATGGTCATTTTCTTCAGTTTTTAGGATTATCATTTTTCCCCTACATTTCATTATTTACTGTTGTGTGTAATTTATAACAATAGACCCGAAAGTTGGAAAACGATAAACCTTAACTATATAATCTCATAAAACTCTAATCATTAGACCCTAAAATGTAGAAACTCGAAAGGGATTCATGTCTAGCATATATTAAATAAACTGAGTTAAGATTGAGATTTGTCAACTCCAGAGTGAGGAACCTGATTTTTTTATGAATTTGAGAGAACTTTTTTAACAAAAAAAGTTTCAAAAAAAATTTGTTTAACGGGGTATTGCATTTGTTTCAAAATATGGTCATTTTCTTCATTTTTTGGGATTATCATTTTTCCCCCAACATCATTATATACACTCTTCGGTGTAATTTATAACATCAGACCAGAGAGTTGTAAAACAATAAACCTTAACTATATAACCTCATAAAACCTTGATCATTATACCCTAAAATGTAGAAACTCGAAAGGGATTCATTTTTAGCATATTTTAAACAAACTGAGTTAGGATTGAGATTGGTCAACTCCAAAGTGAGGAACCTTAATTTTGTATGAATTTGAGAGAACTTTTTTAAGAAAAAGAATTTTAAAAAAAAAAATTGTGTAACGGGGTATTGCATTTATTTTAAAATAGGGCCATTTTTTTTCATTTTTCGGAATTATCCTTTTTCCCCTACATTTCATTATATACTTTTGGGTGTAATTTATAACATTAGACCCGAAAGTTGGAAAACGATAAACCTTAACTATATAATCACATAAAACCCTAATCATTAGACCCTAAAATGTAGAAACTCGAAAGGGATTCATTTCTAGCATGTATTAAACAAACTGAGTGAGGATTGAGATTGGTCGACTCCAAAGTGAGGAACCTGAATTTTGTATGAATTATAGGGAATGTTTTTAAGAAAAAGAATTTCAAAAAAATTTGTGTAACGGGGTACTGCATTTATTTTAAAATATGGTCATTTTCTTCATTTTTTTAGGATTATCATTTTTCCCCTACATTTCACTATATCCTGTTGGGTGTAATTTATAAAATTAGACAGGAAAGTTGTAAAACAATAAACCTTAACTATATAACCTGATAAAACCTTGATCATTAGACCCTATAATGTAGAAACTCGAAAGGGGTTCATTTCTAGCATATATTAAACAAACTGAGTTAGAATTGAGATTGGTCAACTCCAAAGTGAGGAATCTGAATTTTTTATGCATTTGAGAGAACGTTTTAAACAAGAATAATTTCAAAAAAATTTGTTTAACGGGGTATTGCATTTATTTCAAAATATGGCCATTTTCTTGATTTTTTTGAATTATCATTTTTCCCCTACATTTCACTATATACTATTGGGTGTAATTTATAACATTAGACCAGAAAGTTGTAAGGTTTTAGGGTTACGGGTTACGGGTTTTGGGGGTTATGTGGTTTTGGATTTTAGGGTTTTGGGGTTTCAGAGTTTAGGGTTTTAGGGTTTTCGATTTATGGTTTTAGGGTTTTAAGGTTTTAGGGTTTTCGGTTTAGGGGTTATGGACATTTAGGGTTTTGAGTTTTATTTGTTGGCGTTTTCAGGAAGTTTAGATTTAGGGGTTATGGACATCTTTGGATTTTCAGTGTTTTGGCTAATTAATCGTACATCTTAAAAATTTAAAATTTTAGGGTTACGGGTTTTGGGGGTTAAGTGGTTTTGGATTTTAGTGTTTTGGGGTTTTAGAGTTTAGAATTTTAGGGTTTTAGGGTTTACGATTTATGGTTTAAGGGTTTTACAGTTTTAAGGTTTTAGGGATTTCGATTTAGGGGTTATTGACATTTAGGGTTTAGAGTTTTATTTGTTGGGGTTTTCAGGACGTTTTGGTTTAGGGTTTACCGTTATCCTTTGATTTTGAGTGTTTAGGCTAAGTAATCGTACATCTTCAAAATTTTAAAATTTTTGGGTTACGGGTTTTGGGGGTTATGTGGTTTAGGATTTTAGGGTTTTAGGGTTTACGGTATATGCTTTTAAGGTTTTGGGGTTTTAGGGTTTTCGGGTTTACGGTTTAGGGGTTATGGGGTTTAGAGTTTTATTTGTAGGGGTTTTTGGGACGTTTTGGTTTAGGGTTTACCGATCTTTGGATTTTTAGTGTTTAGGTTAATTAATCGTACATCTTCAAAATTTTAAAATTTTAGGGTTACGGGTTTTGGGGGTTATGTGGTTTTGGATTTTAGTGTTTTGCAGTTTTAGAGTTTAGAATTTTAGGGTTTAGGGTTTACGGTTTATGGTTTGAGGGTTTTAGGGTTTTAAGGTTTTAGGGTTTTCGGTTTAGGGGTTATTGACTTTTAAGGTTTAGTGTTTTCTTTGTTGGGGTTTTAGGGAAGGTTGGGTTTAGGGTTTACAATTATCTTTGGATTTTGAGTGTTTAGGCTAAGTAATCGTACGTCTTCTACATTTTAATATTTTAGCGTTAAGGATTTTAGGGGTTTTGTGGTTTAGGATTTTAGTGTTTTGGGGTTTTAGAGTTCAGAGTTTTAGGGTTTAGGATTTATGGTTTTAGGGTTTTGGATTTAGGTGTTATGGACTTTTAGGGTTTTAGGGAAGGTTAGGTTTAGGGTTTAAAGTTATCTTTTGATTTTGAGTGTATAGGCTAAGTAATCGTACTTCATCAAAATTTGTTGGGGTTTTAGGGAAGGTCTAGCGGTTACTATTATCTTTGGATTTTGAATGTTTTGGGGTTTTAGAGTTTTGAATTTTCGGGGTTTAGGGTTTAGGGTTTAATGTTTTAGGCTTTTAGGGTTTTAAGATATTAGGGTTTTGTGTTTAGGGGTTATGGACTTTTAGGGTTTAGTGTTTTCTTTGTTGGGGTTTTAGGGAAGATTCAGTTTAGGGTTTTACCGTTATCTTTGGATTTTGAGTGTTTAGGCTAAGTAATCGTACATCTTCAAATCTTTACAATTTTAGGGTTGAGGGTTTTGGGGGTTTTGTGGTTTAGGATTTTAGTGTTTTGGGGTTTTAGAGTTTAAGGGTTTAGGGTTTATGGTTTTAGGGTTTTATGGTTTTGGAATTAGGTGTTATGGACTTTTAGGGTTTAGAGTTTTCTTTGTTGGGGTTTTAGGGAATGTTAGGTTTAGGGGTTACCGTTATCTTTGGATTTTTAGTGTATAGGCTAAGTAATCGTATATCTTCAACATTTGACAATTTTAGGGTTAATGGTTTTTGTGGTTTTGTGGTTTAGGATTTTAGTGTTTTGGGGTTTTAGAGTTTAGAATTTTAGGGTTTACCGTTAACTTTGGATTATTAGTGTTTAGGCTAAGTAATCGTACATCTTCAAATCTTTACCATTTTAGGGTTATGGGTTTTTGGGGTTTTGTGGTTTAGGATTGTAGTGTTTTGGGGTTTTAGAGTTTAGAATTTTAGGGGTTTAGGGTTTAGGGTTTCTAGTTTTAGGGTTTTAAGGTTTTAGTGTTTTGGGTTTAGGGGTTATGGACATTTAGGGTTTAGTGTTTTCTTGGTTGGGGTTTTAGGGAAGGTTTATCGTTTACTATTATCTTTGGATTTTGAGTGTTTAGGCTAAGTAATCGTACATCTTCAAATATTAACTATTTTAGGGTGAACGTTTTTTGGGGTTTTGTGGTTTAGGAATATAGTGTTTTTGGGTTTTAGAGTTTAGAATTTTAGAGTTTTAGGGTTTAGGGTTTTAGAGTTTTAGGTTTGTAAGGTTTTCGGGTTTTGGGTTTAGGGGTTTAGAGTTTTAGGGTTTAGAGTTTTCTTTGTTGGGGTTTAGGGTTTACCGTTATCTTTGGATTTTGAGTGTTTAGGCTAAGTAATCGTACATCTTCAAATCTTTACAATTTTAGGGTTAAGGGTTTTTGGGATTTTGTGGTTTAGGATTTTAGTGTTTTGGGGTTTTAGAGTGTTGAAATTTAGGGGTTTAGGGTCTTAGGGTTTTAAGGTTTTATGGTTTTGTGTATAGGGGTTATGGACTTTTAGGGTTTAGAGTTTTCTTTGTTGGGGTGTTAGGGATGATTAGATTTAGGGTTTACTGTTATCTTTGGATTTTGAGAGTTTAGAATAAGTAGTCGTACATCTTCAAATCTTTACAATTTTATGGTTAAGGGTTTTTGGCGTTTTGTGGTTTAGGATTTTAGTGTTTTGGGGTTTTAGAGTTTGGAATTTTAGGGGTTTAGGGTTTTAGGGTTTTAGAGTTGTAAGGTTTTAGGGTTTTTGGTTAAGGGGTTATGGACATTTACGGTTTAGAGTTTGATTTGTTGGGGGTTTTCGGGAAGTTTAGGTTAAGGGTTTACCGTTATCTTTTGATTTTGAGTGTTTAGGCTAAGCAATCGTATATCTTAAAAATTTTAAAATTTTAGGGTTACGGGTTTTGGGGGTTATGATGTTTTGGATTTTAGTATTTTGGGGTTTCAGAGTTTAGAATTTTAGGGTTTAGGGTTTACGGTTTATGGTTTTAGGGTTTTAGGGTTTTCGGTTTAGGGGTTATGGACATTGAGGGTTTAGGGTTTATGAGGGTTTAGAGTTTTATTTGTTGGGGTTTTCTGGAAGTTTAGGTTTAGGGTTTACCGTTATCTTTTGATTTTGAGTGTTTATGCTAAGTAATCGTACATCTTCAAAATTTTCAAATTTTAGGGTTACGGGTTTTGGGGGTTATGTGGTTTAGGATTTTAGTGTTTTGGTGTTTTAGAGTTTAGAATTTTAGGGGTTTAGGGTTTACGGTTTGTGGTTTTAAGGTTTTAGGGTTTTAGGGTTTTCGATTTAGGGTTTATAGCTATTTAGGGTTTAGAGTTTTATTTGTTGGGGTTTTTAGGAAGTTTAGGTTTCGGGTTTACCGTTATCTTTTGATTTTGAGTGTACATCTTCAAAATTTTAAAATTATAGGGTTACGGGTTTTGGGGGTTATGTGGTTTAGGATTTTAGTGTTCTGGGGTTTTAGAGTTTAGAATTTTAGGGGTTTAGGGTTTAGGGTTTGTGGTTTTAAGGTTTTATGGTTTTAGGGTTTTCGATTTAGGGGTTATGGATATTTAGGGTTTAGGGTTTAGGGTTTAGGGTTTAGGGTTTACCGTTATCTTTTGATTTTGAGTGTTTAGGCTAAGTAATCGTACAAATTCAAAATTTTAAAATTTTAGGGTTACAGGTTTTGGGGGTTAGGTGGTTTAGGATTTTAGTGTTTTTGGGTTTTAGAGTTTAGAATTTTAGGGTTTATGGTTTTAAGGTTTTAGGATTTACGGTTTAGGGGTTATGGACATTTAGGGTTTAGAGTTTTATTTGTTGCGGTTTTTAGGAAGTTTAGGTTTAGGGTTTATTGTTATCTTTTGATTTTGAGTGTTTAGGCTAAGTAATCGTATATCTTAAAAATTTTAAAATTTTAGGGTTACCGGTTTTAGGGGTTATGTGGTTTTTTTATTTTAGTGTTTTGGGGTTTTCGAGTTTAGAATTTTAGAGTTGTAGGATTTACGGTTTATGGTTTTAGGGTTTTAGGGTTTTAAGGTTTCGGATTTTCGGTTTAGGGGTTATGGACATTTAGGGTTTAGAGTTTTATTTGTTGGGGTTTTCGGGAAGTTTAGGTTTAGGGTTTACCGTATCTTTGGATTTTGAGTGTTTAGGCTAATTAATCGTACATCTCCAAAATTTTAAAATTTTAGGGTTACGAGTTTTGGGGGTTATGTGGTTTTGGATTTTAGTATTTTGGGGTTTTAGAGTTTAGAATATTAGGGTTTTAGGGTTTACGGTTTATGGTTGTAGGGCTTTAGAGTTTTAAGGTTTTAGGGTTTTCGGCTTAGGGGTTATGGACATTTAGGGTTTCGAGTTTTAGTTGTTGGGCTTTTCGGGAAGTTTAGGTTTAGGTTTTACCGTTATCTTTGGATTTTGAGTGTTTAGGCTAATTAATCGTACATCTTCAAAATTTTCAAATTCTAGGGTTACGGGTTTTGGAAGTTATGTGGTTTGGATTTTAGTGTTTTGGGGTTTTAGAGTTTAGAATTTTAGGGTTTTAGGGTTTTACGGTTTTAAGGTTTTCGATTTTTCGGTTTAGGGGTTTCGAGTTTTATTTGTTGGGTTTTTCAGGAAGTTTAGGTTTAGGGTTTACCTTTACCTTTTTATTTTGAGTGTTTAGGCTAAGTATTCATACAGCTTAAAAATTTTAAAATTTTTGGGTTACCGGTTTTGGGGGTTATGGGGTTTTGGATTTTAGGGTTTTGGGGTTTAGATTTTAGGTTTACGGGTTTATGGGGTTATGATGTTTTGGATTTTAGTAGCTTGGGGTTTTAGAGTTTAGAATTTTAGGGTTTTAGGGTTTACGGTTTTTCGTTTTAGGGATTTAGGGTTTTAAGGTTTTAGGGTTTTCGATTTAGGGGTTATGGACATTGAGGGTTTAGAGTTTTATTTGTTGGGGTTTTCTGGAAGTTTAGGTTTAGGGTTTACCTTTATCTTTTGATTTTCAATGTTTAGGCTAAGTAATCATACAGCTTCAAGATGACGATGATTATGACGACGACGACGATGATGATGATGACGATGATTATGACGACCCCTCAAAAATCCTTAGTTTTTCTATCTCTTGCCCTTCAGAATGGCCACATTTTATGATGAAGCTCACCTAAGTTCTGGGAGACAGAAAAACTGTTGGATCATCATTCATCCTTCAAAACTTTTGCTCCATGAATTTTCTCAGCAAAATTTTCAACAAACAATTTTTTCAACAAATAATTTTTCTCATTTTTTTTCACATTTCCTAGGTCATTGTTGCCTTGTGCAAAGTGATTCTAAATATGCAAGAAAAACTCACAAACACACGTGCAAGTGCACACGATCAGCAGCAAGTGATAAGTATTTTTATATCGTTCTCCACAGGGATTGATGCACGAAAATCACTATTCTTAAGCCTATTTCCAGTGAAATTCAAAGTAACCAAGAACCAAATATTTTTTCTTAACTAAGTGCAAGAGATTAAAATGGTAAACAAGCTTAAAATGACAAGAACTAAAGTAGAATTCAATAAAAACAGCAGATTAGCACAGAGAAGGTAAGGTTCAGATTAGGGGTTGTCTACTCTCACAAGCTGCTTGCTGTAGCAGAACTCTAAATTTACAACTCACCCAGTATTTTCTACGGGAATTTTCCAATTCTCCTATAGGTAAGGTGATTAAACTCCCATTTAACCCCTTCTTTTTAGCCCAACTGATTTAGTGCCTTAGGTGGTTATTTATCCCTAAATACCCACTCATTTTCATGATCATTAAAGACTAAGGTAATGTAGGGATAAAAGCCCTATTGCGCAGCGGAAAAACACAGAGACCTTTTCGAATAATAAAACGCCGATTGGGATACCAATACGACGGCAAAACTAATAAATTTACAGCAACAATAAAGAACAATAATCTGCTGTAAATTAGATACAAGCATGCATAAAATAAGATGAAAAAAATCTAGATCTAATCTAGAATTGGGTCCTATTGACCCTAGGTCAAAAACCATTTACCTTTGTAGAAACCCTTGAGTATTTCGCCAATTCTCTCTGAATTTCTCCCAAAACCAGCAACGATCACTCCTTGATTTTGCTGGAAAATTGCTCGAACACCACCACAAGGATACACCGGTATTCTCTAATTGGGATTTTGCTTTGGGTGCTGGTGGGAGCAAAAAATTCTCTGGATCCTCTTTCTCTGATCTTTCTGCCACCGATCAAATTGAGAGAAAAGGAGAGAGCGATGGAGAGGGAGTCAGGCGTGAGACTAGGGCGTAAGTTCAGCAACTCCCCTGACCACGTCTGATTATTTAAAATATCAGATAACTGATATTTCAGTTATCTGATATTTTAATTAATTATAATTTGAAAAACATAAATTCAAATTACAATTAATTATCTTTTAATTAATCTAAATTAATTAAAATAACTTTAATTTAAATCCAATTTAAATTAATATCCCTCTTATCTTATAGTTTAATTAAATTAAATTTAATTAAACTAAATCAATTAATTAATAAGAAATTAATTAATTAATAAAATAAAATTGAACATCACATATTCAATTACTATTTTCTCTCTCAAAACTATAGTATTAATATACATCCAATGCATATTAATTATAACCTATAGTTTTAATGTGAACCAAAATCATATTTTAGTATAATATTCGAACACCTTCGAATATTCAATCCATCCTTAGAATTTTACCTCAACGCCCCAAATGAGCTACCGGTGGGACCTAATGGACCTACAGATCAGAAGCTCCAACGATATGAGATTAGTTGGTTAAACTCATTAACCAAGTTAATCAATATTCGTTAACTGTGGTTCACTCCACTAAAGAACCACAGCTGCACTCTTCTCACTGCAGATATATTTCTGTGTCCACGGATATTGACCGTCAACAGCAAGTTAGCCCTTCACGTGTGTTCGTACCCCAGCTAGGTCAAATTACCGTTTTACCCCTGGGCTACCTCTTGGTCCTTAAGTACCAGTGCTCCTCTAATGAACAACCTGTTTGTGGTCCAACCAACAAACAGAAAACCCTCTCGTGCCATAAAGAGGGTAGGGCCCTTTGTTCAAG
Source organism: Luffa acutangula (assembly GCA_036850905.1). NCBI lineage: Eukaryota > Viridiplantae > Streptophyta > Magnoliopsida > Cucurbitales > Cucurbitaceae > Luffa > Luffa acutangula. The sequence goes on along the minus strand of CM072094.1, from coordinate 55,120,398 downwards.
ACCCGGAGACACCACTTAAGGGAACACACCTCTACTTACCCTCATATCAGGAAGGAGTGAATTCCATCTTGTAAGACTACGTTCCCAGCTCCCCATTCGGTCTTGTCCCCAAAATGGTAGGCTTATTGAGTCGGCGAACTGGCCACTCTCACCCGTACAAATCAAAGGACAATCCCTCATGGACAGGAGTCCATAATCCACTCAGGATTAAGGCCAAGTTGCCTAGGTCATCCTAGTGAAATAGAAACCGAGCTAACCAACGGTGTTATAGTTAGTGGTTAACTATTTCGCGGTCCGGTCTTTGTGCAAACTCATTGCACAGGATACCCCCACTCGCATGTCAACCACATGAACGTGTTGGATCACTACGTTTGTATCAATATACAAAGCGGGTCGTATCCATAGTGTCACCAGGATAAGGTACCTAGCCTTATCCCTATACTACAGACCCTTTAGGCTAAAACTTGAACATTGATCCCCGCATGTCCCTACACACTAGTTCAAGTCTCATTCTATTAGCCATGGATGTTTAGTTTATTGGATTAGGGTTAGCAAGACAAGATATAATACAAACATTGAATAATACATCACTTTATTAATGTTCGGTCAAATGTACATTTACTATCTACGAGTTTTAGGGCATAAAACCCAACAAACTCCCACTTGAACTAAAACTCAAGTTACAGAGAAAGTATATACAAAATAATCCAAAGCTGGAAACGGTACATGTATATTTGTACATTACATAAAAGGTAAATATACAAAATACAATAAACTAGTGCATCCTTACACCCATTACACATCTCCCACTTGCCCTAGATTACGCTATATACATATCTCGCAGACCTAGACTGTCTAGATGACCCTCGAACACTTTAGCCGAGAGGGCCTTCGTAAACGGATCAGCAATGTTATGCTCAGAAGCGATCTTGGTCACGACCACATCTCCTCTTTGCACAATCTCTCGAATTAGATGGTACTTCCTCTCTATGTGTTTACCTCTTTTGTGGCTGCGAGGTTCCTTTGAATTGGCTACTGCCCCACTGTTGTCACAGTATAACGTAATGGGCAAGTTCATATTTGGAACAACTTCCAAATCTGTCAAGAACTTCCTTAGCCAAACAGCTTCCTTAGCTGCTTCACAAGCAGCTACATACTCAGCCTCCATCGTGGAGTCTGCTATACATCCCTGCTTTATGCTCCTCCAAACTACAGCTCCCCCGTTAAGGGTGAAAACTGACCCTGACGTAGATTTCCTAGAATCCTTGTCAGTTTGGAAGTCAGAGTCGGTGTAACCCGTGAGAACTAACTCCTTAGCCCCAAACACCAACATGTAATCTCTCGTTCTCCTAAGATACTTGAGGATTCCTTTAACGGCGGTCCAATGGTCTAACCATGGATTTGACTGATATCTACTGACAATCCCCACAGCATAACAAATGTCAGGCCTCGTGCATAGCATGGCATACATTAAGCTACCCACGGCTGAGGCGTAGGGAATCCGTCTCATATCCTCAACCTCTTGAGGTGTCTTAGGAGACTGTTCCTTAGACAAGTGAACCCCATGCCTGAAAGGCAACAAGCCCTTCTTGGAGTTCTGCATCGAATATCGGGCCAACATCTTGTCAATATACGTTGCCTGAGACAGAGCTAGCGATTTGTTCTTTCTATCCCGAATAATCTGGATCCCAAGAACATACTGGGCCTCACCCAAATCTTTCATTTGGAATTGAGCTGCTAGCCATTCTTTTACGTCAGATAGATACCCTACATCATTCCCAATGAGTAGGATGTCGTCTACATAAAGTACGAGGAAAGCTACTTTATTCTTGTTGATCTTCTTGTATACACAAGGCTCATCAACATTCTGGTCAAAACCATAAGATTTGATCGCAGTATCAAATCTAATGTTCCAAGATCTAGAAGCCTGTTTCAACCCATAAATGGATCGATTCAGTTTGCAAACCTTTTGCTCATGACCTTGGGATATGAACCCTTCGGGTTGAGACATAAAAATACTCTCATCAAGATTGCCATTCAAAAAAGCTGTCTTGACATCCATTTGTCAAATTTCATAATCATAAAATGTGGCAATGGATAAGAGGATTCTTATGGACTTTAGCATAGCAACTGGAGAAAAAGTTTCTTCATAGTCCACTCCTTCTCGTTGGGTATAACCCTTTGCTACAAGTCTTGCTTTGAAAGTCTATACTTTCCCAGCAGCATCTCTTTTTCTCTTATAGATCCATTTACACCCAATGGGTCTGACTCCTTCAGGTAGATCTACAAGTTCCCAAACTTGATTGAAGTACATGGACTCCATCGCAAGGTCCATGGCTTTGGCCCACTCGTCCTTATCTACATCATTCATTGCCTGACGATAAGACAATGGATCTTCTACGCCGTCATCAGGTATGACTACTTGTGTTTCTGTTAAACCCAAGTAGCGGTTAGGTTGTATCACAACCCTCCCACTGCGTCGAAGCTCTCCCACTACGTGAGGAGGACTAGATTGACGAGAAGAACTGCATTCTCCAACAACTCTTGTTGAAGGACCAGGTTCATCAACAACCCTTGTTGATCCTTCTGTAGCTTCTCCTAATACTAACTTACTTCGTGGTTGATGATTTCGTATGTGATCTTCCTCCAAGAAAGTTGCATTTGTCGATACAAATACTTTATTATCTTGAGGGTCATAGAAAAGACCACCTCTCGTTTCTTTCGGGTACCCAACAAATTGGCATAATCTCGTACGTGGTTCCAATTTCTTAGGATTTGTCACTAGCACATGTGCAGGACAACCCCAGATACGGAAGTAACACAAACTAGGTTTACGTCCCTTCCATAGCTCAAAAGGAGTTTCAGAAACACTTTTTGAGGGAACATTGTTAAGAATATGTACTGCAGTCGCTACTGCATACCCCCAAAACGAGCTAGGCAATTGAGCATAGCTCATCATAGATCGAACCATGTCTAACAAGGTTCTGTTTCTCCTTTCTGATACACCATTTTGCTGAGGTGTACCAGGTGCTGAGAGTTGTGATTGGATTCCATGTTCTATCATATAGTCCTGGAATCGCTGATCTAAATACTCTCCACCTCGATCTGATCGAAGTGTAATAATTGTTTTACCTAACAAGTTTTCTACCTCAGCCTTAAACTCTTTGAACTTTTCAAGAGCTTCAGACTTATGGTCCATCAGGTATAAGTAACCGTATCGAGAATAATCATCTATGAAAGAGATGAAATATTCATAACCACCTCGAGCCTTTACATTCATTGGACCACAAAGATCCGAATGTATTAGTTCAAGTGGTTCTTTGGCCCTATAACCTTTTCCAGTAAAAGGCCTCTTGGTCATTTTACCCTCGAGACACGATTCACAGGGTGGTAAAGATGTATCTTCTATGTCACTTAGAAGCCCATTTTTAACCAAACGATCGATCCGATCGATGTTAATATGACCAAGACGAAGATGCCAAAGATACGTGTTGTTACTTAAATGAGAAACTTTTTGCCTTTTGTTTTGCGTTTCAGCCGTTTTAAACATTTCATGACTTAAAATGGCCTTTGCATCATTTGGTCTTAACACAAATAAATTATTCTCACGCTTAGCTGAACAAATGTAAACTCCATTCTTTAAAATTAAAGCTTCGTTAAGCAAGAATGAAACAGTATAACATTGTTCTAGTAAAGCTGAAACAGAAATTAGGTTCCTTTTAATTCTAGGAACCAAATACAAGTCCTCTAAAATTAAAAACCTATTTCTAAAGAATAATTTTGCAGCTCCCACTGCACGAGCTGAAACGACGTCTCCCGTTCCGACTTTGAGCGTCATTTCACCCTCTGCCAGCTGCTGGAAATTATTTCCCTGAAAAGAAGAACAAACATGATTAGTGGCTCCCGAATCCAGTATCCAGGCAAACTCATCATGTTCAACGAGACAAGTCTCTAACACAAGTAAATCGAATTTACCTTCTTTTTCTCTTCTCTTCTCAGCAAGGTAGCGGGGACAGTTGCGCTTCCAGTGACCATCTGCATTGCAGTGGAAGCATCTACCTTTATCGGCCACGACCTTGGCCTTCCCCTTTCCTTGCACAGCCTGTGCAGGAGCCTTCCCCTTGTCTCCCTTCCTCTTCTGGATCTGCTTCGATGAAGAAGCCTGGGGTACAGATTTAGTCCCTGAGGATGAACCCTTCAGGAACTTTTTCTTGGAATGGGCCACATTGGCCTCTCCTTTCACCACATTCTTTCCCTTGCTCTTTTGCAGGGACTCGTAAATCTGTAACTCCGAGAGGAGGGTAGTCAGGTTGAACTGAATCTTATTCATGCTCGCGTTCGTCCTGAAAGACAGATAGCTCGCCGGGAGCGAGTGAAGGATGAACGCAACCTGACTGCGCTCGCAGACAACCCCGCCATTTGCCTCAGCTATGTTGAACTGGTTAACCATGTCCAGGACATGTTCCCGAACAGATTGACCTTCCAGCATCTTGGCATTGAAGACGTTCTTCAAGGCGTCGTGGTGGAGCTGGTAGGACGGAAGTCCAAACATCTCATGCAGGGAATTCATAATTTCCCTGGCAGTTTCCACGTTCTCATAACGCATGGCCAAAACTTCAGACAAGCTGACCAATATATAGACCTTGACCTTTTCATTGGCCTTGGTCCAGCGTTCATAGGCGTCTTTAACTGCCTGAGAGGCAGTGCGAGGGGGAACGGGAGGACATTCCTCCGTTAAGACGAATCTTAAGTCCTCAACCACGAGTATTGTATTGAGGTTTGATTTCCATTGTGGAAAATTCTCGCCGGTTAGTTGTTCATTTTTAAGCAGAGATATTATCGAGGAAGACATTGCTGAAAAACAAACAAGTGACCGTATTAGTTATCTTTGCCTTAACCCATCACACAAGCAATACAAACAATTGCATATATCCAATCAATTTTGCAAACAAACAATCAAAGAACCCTAATAAAACTATGATTGTGTTTCGCAACGATGCTTTAGAGGTTTAGAAGAACAGCCACCGAAGGGTGATCAGTTGTTCCTCCTCTAAAATGAGACACTTCTCAGTCAATTTCTAATACCAGAATAACTCATATTCCATTAGACATTAACCACCGTTGTTCGGTCAAGGATTTGTTAACAAATTAACTCCTCCCCGTAAGTGTAACCCTCCCACTTTCAGATCCCAGAGGCACGCACCAACAGGCTACCGTTAGGAAAGACAACTGTTGGTAATTAGCCTAAGTTATCCTATCCTTTTCAGGAGTTCACGGTGTTCCGAATCCTATGATCAGGCCCTCCGAAGGGGTGGTTGCTCCAGGGCAACACGCAGGCGGATCATAGGAATCTCACGTTGTGACCTAGGGGTGGAGACCGAAGGATACGTTGACACGCATCCCGCTCCCACTTACTATAATTACTTTCCCCATTCACCTTGGTATTGACCCATGTAAACACTCTCCGAAGGGAGGCCGCTCTACGACGACACGAAGCCGAGCATGGATCTCACGGTGTGAACGTCACGGGGACGTAGGAGCAAAACTCAATTTAAATTAAGTTTTGTAATTTTCCTCCCACTAAAGTAACTGATTATTAATTTTAGGGTTTGATTAAACCTAGATAAATCCGGCTAAGTCATTTATCTAAGTCTAGTCCTATTATAACTATTATAATAAGACCTAATGTCTAGGTGTATTAAACCAATTTAATTAACCTAGTGACATTATTCTAACATTAACCTGAGATTAATTCAACTCCGGTATTCCAGATCAGTTCCCAGGTAGGAGGTGTTCCGTTTACCGTCAACTTAAATACCTCCAATCCTTAGACAGAACCTCACTGGTAGAGTTCCCTTATAATCTTAGGAATGTTCGTCCTACTTAGTTCATTAAAACTATTTTAAAACTAAGTAAGATCTTCTAATCCTATTAGAAAATGATCTTAGGTCTAATTAATTTTAACCCATTAAAATTAATTCAAATTTTAACCTAAGATCCTATGTGAACATGCATATCTTGATTATTGATTGACGGTTTCTAATCATAAAATTTTAAACTATTTCAAAACTTTATAATGATTAGCCCTATAATCATGCATACTATAGTTTTTAAAACAATTAACAATCATATTCAAGTTAATGAAATTTTAAACTATAGTACTATGCATTGCATGATAATTAATATAACCCTTATATTAATCTATGGATGTATCATGCTCAATGCAATTTGATTTCCATTTAAATAATAAACAATTTTATTATAGCCAATAATGGAAAATCAACTTAGCATGCTGCAAACAAATAATTTTTAATATAACTCTTATATTAAAACTATGTAATTGCATGCATCATACTATTCCATTTTCATGAATTTAATATAACTCTACTATATATTAAACAAATCATGAAAATCAAACCATGCATTTCAAACATATATTATAATCTAATTATAACATTCATAAATGCATGAGCATGCTTTATATCCTAAGGTGGGATTAAATTTAAATGACATCCATAAAACATTTAAATAGCGAATAAACCGATTTAATTGGCCCCTAGGATAGATTAAAGCAAAATTACATTAATAAAGCAATAAATCTATCCTATTACATAATTCTGCAGCTCCAAATCCGGTCTACTAGCCTTGAACCGACCCGAACCACTTCGAACCGGACTTGAAAAACTCGAACCGCACCCAAAACGGGTCAAACCGGACCGAACCGGTCCCAGCTGACCCAAAACACTCGAACCGAACCGGCCAAATTAGGGCACCATCACGTTCTCGCGAAAATTCTGGCGCCGCACGAAATCGTGACAGCGTCGAGACGCTGCGAAGAAAGCGTCCCGACGCTGGCGCGATTTCAACCGTCTGGAGCGTGGAATCGCGACAGCGTCGAGACGCACAATGCCTAGCGTCCCGACGCTGTTGCGTCTGGAGCTGTTTCCTGGGCAGAACAGCGGCTGTTCTTCATGAAATTCACCAATTTCTTCTGCGATCTTCATCGATTTTCAAGCCTAAACCTGACCCGGACTTATACAGACTCGATTTACACAATTTTGCCCAAAAACGCAGGGGCCTTACATGATCAAATCAATAAAATTCCAGTAAATCTATGGCCAAATTAAATCAAAACAGTTTATCGCAAAACCCACATTCATAATGCACAATTAATCCCACCATACAGCCATTCGCAAATCTCAAAAAACAACGTTTTAATTCGAAATGAGCTCTGATACCAATTGTAGGGATAAAAGCCCTATTGCGCAGCGGAAAAACACAGAGACCTTTTCGAATAATAAAACGCCGATTGGGATACCAATACGACGGCAAAACTAATAAATTTACAGCAACAATAAAGAACAATAATCTGCTGTAAATTAGATACAAGCATGCATAAAATAAGATGAAAAAAATCTAGATCTAATCTAGAATTGGGTCCTATTGACCCTAGTTCAAAAACCATTTACCTTTGTAGAAACCCTTGAGCATTTCGCCAATTCTCTCTGAATTTCTCCCAAAACCAGCAACGATCACTCCTTGATTTTGCTGGAAAATTGCTCGAACACCACCACAAGGATACACCGGTATTCTCTAATTGGGATTTTGCTTTGGGTTCTGGTGGGAGCAAAAAATTCTCTGGATCCTCTTTCTCTGATCTTTCTGCCACCGATCAAATTGAGAGAAAAGGAGAGAGCGATGGAGAGGGAGTCAGGCGTGAGACTAGGGCGTAAGTTCAGCAACTCCCCTGACCACGTCTGATTATTTAAAATATCAGATAACTGATATTTCAGTTATCTGATATTTTAATTAATTATAATTTGAAAAACATAAATTCAAATTACAATTAATTATCTTTTAATTAATCTAAATTAATTAAAATAACTTTAATTTAAATCCAATTTAAATTAATATCCCTCTTATCTTATAGTTTAATTAAATTAAATTTAATTAAACTAAATCAATTAATTAATAAGAAATTAATTAATTAATAAAATAAAATTGAACATCACATATTCAATTACTATTTTCTCTCTCAAAACTATAGTATTAATATACATCCAATGCATATTAATTATAACCTATAGTTTTAATGTGAACCAAAATCATATTTTAGTATAATATTCGAACACCTTCGAATATTCAATCCATCCTTAGAATTTTACCTCAACGCCCCAAATGAGCTACCGGTGGGACCTAATGGACCTACAGATCAGAAGCTCCAACGATATGAGATTAGTTGGTTAAACTCATTAACCAAGTTAATCAATATTCGTTAACTGTGGTTCACTCCACTAAAGAACCACAGCTGCACTCTTCTCACTGCAGATATATTTCTGTGTCCACGGATATTGACCGTCAACAGCAAGTTAGCCCTTCACGTGTGTTCGTACCCCAGCTAGGTCAAATTACCGTTTTACCCCTGGGCTACCTCTTGGTCCTTAAGTACCAGTGCTCCTCTAATGAACAACCTGTTTGTGGTCCAACCAACAAACAGAAAACCCTCTCGTGCCATAAAGAGGGTAGGGCCCTTTGTTCAAGACCCGGAGACACCACTTAAGGGAACACACCTCTACTTACCCTCATATCAGGAAGGAGTGAATTCCATCTTGTAAGACTACGTTCCCAGCTCCCCATTCGGTCTTGTCCCCAAAATGGTAGGCTTATTGAGTCGGCGAACTGGCCACTCTCACCCGTACAAATCAAAGGACAATCCCTCATGGACAGGAGTCCATAATCCACTCAGGATTAAGGCCAAGTTGCCTAGGTCATCCTAGTGAAATAGAAACCGAGCTAACCAACGGTGTTATAGTTAGTGGTTAACTATTTCGCGGTCCGGTCTTTGTGCAAACTCATTGCACAGGATACCCCCACTCGCATGTCAACCACATGAACGTGTTGGATCACTACGTTTGTATCAATATACAAAGCGGGCCGTATCCATAGTGTTACCAGGATAAGGTACCCAGCCTTATCCCTATACTACAGACCCTTTAGGCTAAAACTTGAACATTGATCCCCGCATGTCCCTACACACTAGTTCAAGTCTCATTCTATTAGCCATGGATGTTTAGTTTATTGGATTAGGGTTAGCAAGACAAGATATAATACAAACATTGAATAATACATCACTTTATTAATGTTCGGTCAAATGTACATTTACTATCTACGAGTTTTAGGGCATAAAACCCAACAGGTAAAGCAAAGTAGTCGGTTATCTATTGTTTTCCCAAACACTAAATAACAATACTAGAAAATGGTTGGCCAAACGAAATTCTAGCTTTAAGCATGAAGAACACTTTACTTTAAGTTGCAATATATAAAGTTCCACTAAAACAAACAACAAGTTCAAGTTTAAGCACCCTAATCCTCACCTAAGAGTATTTAGCTCATGTTCAAGGTGAAAATAATGAAAATACAGCAGCCAACAACCATATCAGTCATGATTACAACCTTAAATACCAACTAATCACTAGGAGAAAGAAGAATAAAAGAAGAGGAGTGAAGAGAAGAAGCTTCCAAGGGAGATTCCAGCTTTCCCAAGCTGGAAATTCCTCCAAACAGCAGCCTCCTTGTCCTTTTTCCCCTTCAATGACAGCAGCAACTCCTAGGTCAACTTCTCCAACTTTTTTCTCATTCTTTTTGGGCAAAAGAACATTTATACCCTCTCTTTTCATTGAATTCAGGGTTGATTAGACATATAACTCCACATGGACCTTCCCCAATTGGTTGAGATGGGACAAATCAGCTCCACATGGCTGCCAGCTCAATTAATGAAGGCTTACACGGATTTGGCACGTGCAGAATTTTATTACCCAGACTTTCTGCCTTCTGCTTGTGAAATCAGTTGCTGCAACAAAACCTGAGTGCCCCTATACCAGAAAAATCAGCTTAAACATAAGAAATCTGCACCAAATTTAGTTCAAGCCTTGCCTACTGATATGTAAAAAAATGTTCATCAAAGAATACTCATTTTCAAGCACAAACCAAAGCTCAAACACATCAAAGAATAGAGTTTTTAAGCCTAAAAGAGAACCAATAGCTCTTATTTCTAAGAGCTATCAGTCATCTTTTGACGTGAAGACAAACTGTGGGTATCACAAATGTCCTCGGTTACTCAATAACCTAACAAAATTTTAAATGAAGGAGAGGAATGCTCGAGCAAAACAATTGGAGTAGCAAAAAGTCCCCAAAACTTGAATTATTCGTTGTCCCCAATGAATCATCAATCTTGCAATTATACCCTCAAACTTAAATTTTTCTATATGAATTTTAAACTAAGCGTAAAGTGGATCATAAAAATCAACACTACCTCCAGAATCTTCTCACCGCAGCAATAGACCAGGTTAGAAGAAATGCTCAAGCAAAAGGTTTCTGGAGATCAGAATACCTTGATCTAAATAAGCTTAACCAGGCCAAGCTTAAAAAATTCAGAAGAAAATAGTTAAGTTAGAGTTACTCAGTGCTTATAGAATAGAAACCTCTGGAAATTTCATTAAAAATATGAAAAAAAAATTACAAAGCAGATATATTTTTTTCCAAGAAGCAGAAAATTTAAAAGAAGCAAACATAACATCAACAGAAGAGGTCAGAAAATGCTCGAGCAAACAAAAAGTCAAAACAAAAATTATGCTCGTGTAGGGCCACTTCATCCATCAGTCCTCTTGGCCCTGTTCATTTTCATTCTCCTCTTCTCCTCTTTCAATCGGTGGGGGTGGAATCCAGGGGTTCAACAGATCCTCAGGGAATGCAGGAAGGGCTGGATATGGTTTTGAAAAATTCTCTTGCAGCGCCTTCTTTAAACTGGCATCACGATTCTTAACATAGTTCCTGCCTACTGGCCGAAAGTGCCAGTTGTTCTAAAATCGTGTTGATGTCGTAGACAAGTCCACCTTGACGTACCTCCTGCACACGCTGGAGCCGTGCCAAATTGGGCGTGTCGATAATTCCCTTGTCAAAGCAAAATTATATCCTCTGGAACTGTGGGCACTCCTGCCCTGCTGCATATCATCGTGATTGTGTTCGGAAAAAACAGTTTCCCCACTTTCTTTTTCCAACATCCCGAAATTTCACCAGCAATGATCTTCCCTACGTCAATGCTGAGTGACCGCAAGATTGCAAAAGCTAGAAGAACTTAATCCCTGGAGATTGTCGAGTCGTGTGTCGTTGGAAGCATCCTTTGTCTGATAAATCTCATCCACGCGTTCGCTTCCCTTTTCAAATAAGCCGACTGGAACGTCCTCTTCTCAGTCTTGGACAGCTGCCACTGTGCCCCTTCAATATCTACCTCCCGCACAGCATCACTTAACTGCTCATTAGATGGCGCTACAGCCATCTCATTATACGCCGCATGGGGGAAATTCTGAAGGTTATACAGTGCATTGAACTAGGACTCCAGTCTACCTCGACTCCTCGAACAATCACCTGGAAACCATCTTCTTTGTCAATGTTAGCATAAAATTCGCGCACCACCTGCGCGTTTACAGACTCAGGCTTCGCACAAATCAACTCCCAGTCGTGGTCTGCGATACCGGTCCTCAGAAAATGCGGAAGATCACCGCTGAAACCTCTCTCAAATAAAAAATCCCTTTTCAGAAGCTCAGCGTATTTTGCTCTGGCAAAATTGTTGACGAAGCGACCATATGGCTCTTCTATCTCATCGTGTTCTTGCGATGCCTCAGCAACACTTTTGCCCTTTTCTGCCCTTCGCTTGAGCAACCGCTCTTCCTCATCTTTCTTCTCCACTTCTTCTCTTATTTTTTCCTCAGCTTCCTTTTTCTCTCGTTCCTCTCGTTCTGCCTTCTCAGAATCCGACGATGGTGGTGATGGGGTATCAGTCTGAATCACTTGAACGCGCCCAACCTTTCGCTTAATGTGGCGACATCTCGGGGGTTCGGGCATGACGACCTCAACACGAGCCTCCTGAACTGGCTCTCTTTCAGTCTCTTTTTCAGGCACAGCCGCTGCCTCTTCCTCTTGAACCTCGTCAGCCTGTGTTTCTTGAACCTCCTCTTGAACTTCTTCTGTATCCGCAATTCTCTGCTCAGTCTGCTCTGGGTTCTGTTCTTCTGGTTCTTTCGGGTCTTCTTCAACCATTGTGGCAGCAACATCATCCGTCGCTTCCTGAACCTCTTCTTGTTCTACAACCCTCTGTTGCCTCCTTCTTCTCTTGGCTTCTTTCTCCTCCGGGGTCTTTTTCTTTTTCGCCTTTACTTTCTGTACCTCAGGGGTAATCGCAACCTCTTCCTCCTCATTCTCTCTTTCTTTTCTTGCTCGTGTTTTCGCCATGGGAACTCAAAGATTTTACAGAGAGGCGCAACGAAAGAAGAAGAAGAAGAAATACAAACAGTAAAGGAATGAAGTGAAAAGAACTTACCACTGTCTTCAAATAAATAAGCCACAGCAAAATCAAATCCCAACTGAAAAGATTTGCGCCACATTAAATTATATTACCGTTTAATCGCATGCATCTGAAAAATTCGAAACCAGCAACGGTAAAATCGTGGATTCCAATCGTCCCTAGTAAATGTTTATGTGATGTCCAACCTCAAAGCCCTTGGATCTTCTCCATATGACACGTGGCTTCATCAGCTAACACATGCAAATTTACCCTGCAATAGCAAATCTAAACGGTAAAAGATAATTACTCCAACAAATCCCTTCCAATTCGAACGATTTGCTTCAGCCACAACTTTGCCGCAACAACCCTTTGAACCTGAAAAATCTTGGATACAGAATTCAAATTTCAAATCAGGAAAATCAAATCTTTTAAATTCAAATTTAAATTTAACCGATCAAATCAAATCTAATCTTTTATTTTCAATTGAAGCCGAATAAATTAGAGAAAAACTTTATTAAATCTAAACTAAATAGAATTACAAATAACTGAAAATAAAATCTATATCTAAACTAAAATCTAATAAAATCTAATTTAAACTAATTAAAAGATAATTCAAAGATAATTTACAAAAACCGAAAATAAAATCAGAATCAAATAAAATTCAAATCGACACAGATAAAATCTAAAATAAATTCTACAAAATTAAAAATACCAACGGACTGAAAATAAATCATGCAGAATTTAAACGAACTAAATCTAGAATACTCGAAATTAAAAATATATCAGCGAAAAATAAAATCAAAGCAAACTCTGGAAGCTCAAAATATTGCTCTGTAAAATGCTCCTGCAAACATCTTGCTCTCTCAATCATCAACCAATTTTAGGGAAAGATATTTCGACTGAAACTCCTCACCCCAATAATACTTCACACGCTGTCCATTCACCTTGAACACTCTCCCATCTTTTTCATCCTGCAAAGTAATTGCTCCATAGGGAAAAACCTCAATCACAACAAACGGCCCCAACCATTTAGATTTTAGTTTCCCAGGAAATAACTTTAATCTAGAATTATAAAGCAAAACTTTCTTACCCTTGACAAACTCTTTAGATTTAATTTTCTTGTCATGCCACAGCTTAGTCTTTTCTTTATACATCTTCGCATTCTCATAAGAAAATTGGCGAAATTCCTCTAATTCATTAAGCTGCAACATTCTTATTGCTCCTGCGTGACTCAGATCAAAATTTAAGAGCGTTAGCAATCATAGCAAGATCAGCCCTAATGGTGGACACACCATCAATCTCTAACACACTCTTAACATTTTTATTTGTGCCTCTAACATTTGACCACTGACAACTATTAATTGATATTCTTTCTAAAATTTCATAGGCTTCATCAAAAGTTTTTGTCAAAAGGGCCCCTCCAGCCGAAGCATCAACCATACCTAGGGTTACTCCATTTAAACCATTGTAAAATGTTTCCATTTGAATACAATGAGGTAAGCCATGGTGGGGGCACTTTCGCAAAAGCTCCTTAAACCTTTCTCAAGTCTCACTAAAAGTTTCATCTTCAAGTTGCCTAAACCCTACTATTTCACTCCTTAATTTAGCATTTCTATTAGGTGGAAAATATTTACTCAAAAATTTTCCAGCTAACTCATCCCATGTCCTAATTGATCCTGGAGCAAAAGAGTTCAACCATGCCTTTGCTCCATCTCTAAGAGAATATGGGAACAAAGTTAATCTAAGGGCATCTCTAGGCACTCCTTGAATTACGAAAGAATCACTAACTCCTAGAAAAGACTTAAGATGTAAATGAGGGTCTTCAGATGACAAACCATGAAATTGACCCACGGTTTGCAACATCTGAAACATTACCGGTTTCATTTCAAAATTTGCCGCTTGGATTTGGGGACGTGCAATCCCTGGATTCAACTCATTAAACATTGGGACAACATATGCTCGAATGGCTCTGGTCCTATCGTTCGCTATCAAGATAGGATTTTCAGCCTGATTATTTTGCTGCTCATTTTGCTCAAACAGCGGGTTTTGCTAGAGCAACGGATTCTGCTGGGGGTTTGCTTGACCTTCAGGAGCCTCCGGAAGACGCGGCACGTTCTCCATCTGGTTTCTGCGCTGCTCTCTCCTTCTTAACCTGAATGTCCTTTCGATTTCTGGATCAAGCTCAAACCTTACCCCAGGCGAATCGCTCATGCACCAAACTCACACCTGCAAAAACAAAAAGAAACAATCAAAAAGTTCTAGCACCAAACCACTAAAACACATACACAAAACAAATCAGATAAAAACTTATTCAAGTCCTCGGCAACGGCGCCAAAAACTTGTTGGGTTCCTAGAGTGAGTAAAAATATGGTATAAAAGACTCTAGAATTCCTGTGCAAGTATACACAGTCTGCAGCAAGTAATATTATCAATCCGAGTCCTGAATTAGCTTCCACTTTATCTATTTCGTGTAACTTCCTAATGGTTTCAAAGATGGTAACAATAATTTGGTTTCATAAGAATTATGCTGAAGCAAAATAAAAGACAGAACAAAGAATAAACGAATAGGCAGACAGATTAAAGACAGACGCTGGTTAGGATTAATAGTTGTTTAAAAAGATGCTCTAGCAATATTATTGATCATGCAACTCTCGCAGTATTATTAGCGGATTCCTCCCGGAACTCCGGATCTTTGGGAATGTGTTTCAACCCCAATGAAGTGCGACCGATCAAGCACTAGGCAACTGGCTATCCCTAGCTCAGTCACTGGCGTTCACCAATACACAATGATCGTAGTGTGGATAATTGCCACACACTCTCTAAATCATCCATGAAACTAGAGAGAGATATTCACACCGGCTGGCCTGGCGGGCATAAAATGTAAATAGGCACAACAATTAACCAAGATGCAATAATCAATATATTACTAAAGTTTAAGCACAACAACTACATGCTCCTAACCAACACCTTAAACTACTTAGTTCATGATAGGCACGGAAACACGAATTACAATCTGAGTAGGCATGTCCATAATCACAAGATAATAAAGAAAATAATAATCTTAATCAGCTTGCGGATGATGGTGTTCTTGGTAATCTCCAATCTCTCTATACTTGGCTTCCAAGGAAAGTTGGAATACCCTTGACTTGGATGGCTACTTCCTTCTATAGAAGGATAGGAGGCTTGAATTAGGTCAATTTGGACACATGTAGAGCTCTCCTTGCTCCTCTATCCCGAAAATAACTCAACAGAAGTCGGTTCATGAAGTTGGCTAACGAGCTATGATGTGGCAGTTCTGTTCCCAGTTTTGCTGCAGCACAGAATTTGCTCCGTCCAGTCGCTCAGCAACATAATCTGCACAAAATAATTTCCAATGCTTCCATTCTTCCAAATGGGTTAAAACATGTGATATCCATCTAAAACCAACCCTCTTAAGCACAAAAGACACACAAATCCTTATAGAAATGAGGCCTAAATAACTACCTTTTGGGCAGTTATCACCTGCAAAACCAGCAGAAACTGCACACCGGTGTGGTGCTTGCCACACACGCTCTAATGCCTAAGTCAGTGATCGGAGAGAATCTGCAAAAGCCTCAGTCAAAACTGTCAAAGTAACGTGTTTAGGGATTCAGATTTCGAACCCTTCTCCAGTCGTGAAGAAGGGTATTTATACCTGGGTTAGCATATTAGAGTTTTCAGGCGCTGGAAGACGATCCGGTCCGAACCAAGTTGAACCGGGGTAGCCAAAAGACTTCAGGGACCAATCGGAAAGGAGGAAGCTCGGCCGGCACAAGCGGGTCGAGGCCGAGCGGGGTTGGGCCAAGGCCCAATTCCTTTTGGGTCCGATTCCCTTTTGGGTTCGTTTTCATGCTGTGTCTTTGGTCTCGAGTCGCATT
The DNA here is from genome assembly GCA_036850905.1 of Luffa acutangula. Taxonomy (NCBI): domain Eukaryota; kingdom Viridiplantae; phylum Streptophyta; class Magnoliopsida; order Cucurbitales; family Cucurbitaceae; genus Luffa; species Luffa acutangula. The sequence goes on along the minus strand of CM072094.1, from coordinate 55,104,162 downwards.
GTCCTCGACTGCTCCTTGGATTCCGGGATGGTCCAAAATTACCTATAACAGTTGCAATGGGCCTATGGTCAGAGCAAAGATAATTAAGATGCTAGACTTTGATACTCTTTCATGGCTAACTCCAAAATGAGTAATGGATAATGTTGGATGAATATGAGCCAATTTTTTTTTAAAAAAAATATTATATCAAGTATTTAAGTTTCCGTTTGATAACCATTTGATTTTTGGTTTTTGAAAATTAAGCTTATACACACATACTTTCACCTATAAGTTTCTTGGCTTTAGTATTAATCTTCTACCTGTTTCAAAAACCAAGTCCAATTTTGGAAACAAAAAAAAAAGTAGTTTTCAAAAACTTGTTTTTGTTTTTAAAATTTGACTAGGAATTCAAATGCAACTTTAACTAGGATGAAAGCCATGTTAGAGAATTTAAGAGAAAACAAACATAATTTTCAAAAACCAAATGGTTATCAAACGGGACTTAGCTATTTCTAAAAATGATTTTTAAAAAGTTAAGTTTTTCGTGGAAATTATTTATAATATAAAACCTCAGTCTACGTACAAAATATGACGATGAAGATTCGTCTCACCTATATATATTATAAAGGGGAATTGCAATGGGTAGCAAAAAATATTAGGATATTTGCAAATTTAGCTATGATTTTTTAGATTTGCAAACATAACAAAATTTTAAAAATCTGATTTCCGTTTTTTTCATTATTCCAATTTTAGTCCTGTTGGTATATCGATAGGTATATTAGTAGTATATATGATATATTTTATATTTACTGATATACGAAATATAAAGTATACCAAATTTGATATACTCGAATGAATACAATGATATACCTAATATATACTTGATTTGATAAGCATAACATTTGATATACCAATGATATACTTGATATGTTACTTTCTTTACTTAATATTTGTTATATTTTTTTTTTCTCTTTATTGAATTATGTGGTGTTACTTACCTATTTTAAATGAAATGTTTGTCTTTTATAAAATAAATGTGTCTTCTATACCTGTTATGAATGTTGATACACCATTGATATACCTCATTTGTATTTTTTTTTTAACTTACCTCATTTTTTATACTACTCAAATAATTAATAACATTGATATACTTGATTATGAGTAGCTAAATACATCAATGATAGATTTGTTATTAAAAAAAAATCATTGATATATACACATTCAACCAACAGGTTGGAGGTCTAAATCCTCTACCATACCTATTGTCCCAAAATAAAGCTGCTAATATATCTAATTCTTCATTGATAAAGTATATCAAAGATATCTAAAACTAATGAAAGCTCGTGATACTTCACATACTATATTCACGAAAATATACATATGATATACTATATATTCCTCTACCTGCAATTATGATTTCTATTTTTTTGCTATGGATGCAAACGCCCCTATTATAAAATGGATAATTGTAATGGGTGGCAACATGAAGGTAAATAATTGCAAATATAGCAATTTTTAAAAATATTTGCAAATATGACAAATTTTTTTAATTAATTTTTTATATTCCTAAATTGCCCCTGTGTGCCCATCTTCTTCTTTCTCGTCAGTTTTTTTTTATTTTTTTTTTACTGATAGAAAGTCTTTTTATTACTGATAGATTCTATCAGTGGTAGAAAAATTTTCTATCAGTGATAGAAAGTTTCTATCAGTGATAGAATAAAGTTTCTATTAGTGATAGAAACTTTCTATCACTGATAGAATAAAGTTTCTATCAGTGATATAATATCACTGATAGATTCTATCAGTGGTAGAAAAATTTTCTATCGGCGACAGAAAGTTTCTATCACTAAAATTTCTATGACTGATAGATTCTATCAGTGGTAGAAAAATTTTCTATCAATGATAGAAAGTTTCTATCACTGATAGAATAGAAGATTTCTATCACTAATAGAAATTTTTTCTATCAGTGATAAAAGATTTCTATCACTGATAAGTTCTATCAGTGATAAAAAAACTTTTTTATAGAAAATCATAGAAAAACTTTTGATAAAAAATCTTTCAATCCCTGATCACCCATAAAAATCTTTCTATATCCGATAGAAATCTTTCTATCACCGATATAATCTATAAGTGATAGAAAAACTTTCTATCACCGATAGAAAAGCTTTCTATCAGTGATAAAAGTTTTCAATCACTGATAAGAATTTTTACTATTCTATCAGTGATAGAAAGATATTCTATCAATGATAGAAAACTCTTGATAGAAAATATTTCAATCCCTGATAGAACCTATCAGTGATAGAAATCTTCAATCACTTATAGAAATTTTTTCTATGAGTGATAGAAAAACTTTCTATCTCTATCACTGAGACTGATAGAAAAACTTTTCGTGAGTTATAGAAAATCTTTCTATCACTGATACTTTTCTACCAGTGATAGAAGATCTTTTGTTTCTATCAGCGATGGTGATACAAGGTGAAATCGAGCATTGAAAAATAAAACAAAAACGAACGATTATAGAAATCAAACACTGAAAAACAAAAACCAAACACGGATAGAAAACCAAATAACAACAACCAAACACTGATAGAACACCGAACAAGTGATAGAAAAATATCTATCGCCGATAGAATCTATCAGTAGTAGACAAATTTTCTATCATATGATAGAATCTATCAGTGAAAAAAAATTTCTATCAGTGATAGAAATCTTTCTATCGGTGATAGAAAATCTTTCTATCACTGATAGAATCTATCAGTGATAGAAAAAAAGAAAATCTGGAGGGGTATTTTAGTAAATGCAACACGATTTTGCCATTTTTGCAATTTTTTTTGTGAGTGGCTAGATTTGCAATTATTTTGGCCCATATTGCTATCCTTGCAACCGGCCCTTATAAAATTATAGATTTGAAGATAATTTACCAGCTTTTACTGTTATTTTAGTTGTTATTTTTTTTAAAAAAATGTTATTTTAGTTGTTATAAAAAAAAATTGTTATTTAGTTTATTTTTTTAATCAATTAACTAGTTTTGAAATTAAGGAAAAAGAAAGGAAAACAGAGAGAGAGAAAACCAATTTCTGTAGTCGCAATTCTTCCTCCTCTGTTCACTCACTTCTTATCTGCCCAGCACTCCCTCTCCGACGGTAGATTCCTCGTCAACAACTATGGCGACGCCAACACGAACGATGACCTCTACATCGACGGTAGAAGTATCTACGACGCGTTTCTTACGACCCACTGACGCGAACTAACGCACGTTCAGATCTGCAGCAGCATCCGACGAGTTTCGCGCCTCCGTGCGGTTCATCTTCTCTGGCGCAACCTATTCACCGCGACAACTCCATCTGCAGCGTGCGACGCCGTTTAGCTTCGCCTCCTACTTGATCTATCGCTGCGGTCTGCAGCGTGCGGCCACTCACGCAACCAGATCTACCGGCGGTGATGAGCTGCGGTCAACGGGCGTTCTTCCAGCGCTTTTGCAACGATCTGCAGCAACTCCACGTCGCATCCAGCAACGTTCACCTCTCGAAATTGGACCTTGAATCACTTTGGGTTTGTGATCCACACTCCTTTTGATCTAGGATCTGAACGCCCACGACTAGACGATTTTAGATCTGCAAGTTTGGACTCCTTCGAACACCAACCAACAAGGATTTGAGTCATTTGGATGAGAATCAGTGGGTAACTATCACTCTAAACCCCTTTTAACACCCTTATAGTTTAGATCTTAACGCTTGGGTTTTTTTTTTTTTTTTTTTGGGGGGGGGGGGAGGGGGGGCTAAATTCGTTCGATCAAGGTTTAAGATCGACATTGTGTAGGACTGTGTTGGTAACCCATTTTGAACATCTTTGTAGTTTCGATTATGATTTTTGAATTGAGTTCTCTAAATGTTGCTTTTCTTGTTGCGTGTCTTGTTTGTGTGATATTTATCTATTATGATCTCCGATAGAGTTTTGAGTATGCTGAATTGTTGAATGTGTTGGGGTGATAAGCACGCTCTATTATTGTGTTCAAAAGCATGCTTTATTTTAAGTCAAAATACACTTTTTGGTCCCGAGCTTTGAGGTTGATGTGTATTTAGTCCTCGAGGTTTCAAAAGATACGGTCTGGAAAATAGTTTTAAATGGTCCTACCGCGGAAACAACGTGGCATGATGTGGATAAATTTTATTATTTTATATTAATTTTGTTAGATTACATGACATTTTTTTTCTTCATCATGCTTCTGCCCCCATTTTTAACAATCTCTCTCCTCTCTAAATCTCTCACCCCTCATCTCTCCATAACAATCTCCCTCTCCTCCCCAAATCTCTCATTCCTCGTCTCTGTAATAGTCTCTCCGTTCCCATTCTTTTCTCCATTCTCATCCTCAGCAGAGAACAAACTTCATTTTGCCAAAAGATATAGCAAAGAAAAAAAAAATCAAAATCTACCAAATTTAATTAATCCATTGAAGATTACTTTATGGTTTAATAAAAACCAAATCTTGGAGTTGGAATCCTATCAATTGTTTTTCAAGAAACTAAAAAATATGTTAGGAAAAATCAACAAAAAGAAAAAAAAGAGAGAAATCTAATTTTTGTTACAGTTTTCAAATGAAACCATGGGAGAAAAGTGCAATTCCCTACCCCTCCTAAAACCCTCTCTAAAAGTGTCTCATTTGTGTCTCTTGTCTCTCTAGAATGGAAAAATTGGAGTTGTATTGCATTAATTCGAGATTACAATAATTCCAACCTTAGCAAATTGTCTAAGATGAGAAGAAAAATAAAGATGAAAAAAGTTCATAGATTATAACCGGAAAGAGATAAATAGAAGGAGAAAAGAAAATGAAGGGTGGGAGAGAGGGAGGAGGATGGAGAAGGTAAAAAAAGAAAGGTCATTGTAATCTAAAAAACTAAAATAATAAAATTTATCCATCTCATTTAAAATTTGTTACCTCAACATGCCATGTCATTTTTCCGTTAGTCAACTAATGGTCAAATTAACTCAAAGACCATTTAAAACTATTTTTCAAACCTCAGGACTAAAATGTATCTTTTAAAACCTTGGGTACAAAATAGACATCAACCTCAAACCTTAGAGACTAAAAGTGTATTTTACCCTTTATTTCTAACTAACTACTATTTTAATGTGTGTATATATATATATTATTATATATTTAACTTTTCAATGGTTATGCCTCCATATTTTAGCTTTCCAAAAAAAAATCGTCAATAATTATGATATTGAAGAAAAGAAACTGTAGTGTGAGAAAAAAAAGAAGATTATGATCATGGGAAAATTTTGTGTTTTCTAATTATTTTCACTCTTAAAAGAATATGGTATTATTTGAGGGCTAAATATATGTTTTAGTTCTTAATTTTTGGATTTACTTTTCATTTTGATCTCGAATGTTTTAAAAGTTTCGATTTGGTCTCTTATAAGTTAGCACATACTAAGTCATATCAAATGTGTAATTTTAAACTTTTAGGTTAGTATGTCTATTGCATCAAATAATATTTTAAACTCAATTAATAAAGTATTTTTTCCCATTATACCATCATTTTATTACTAATTAAATTGTTTGATAAAAATTAAAAAAGAACTTACAATTGAAAAGAGTTCAATATATTAGAGATAAAATTAAAATTGAAACTTTTAAAAGACCAGAGATCAGATGTAAAAAACATTCAAACATATGTTTAACTTTAAAAAAAAAAAAAAAAAAAAACCTTGTTTAAGTTCATCTGAAATGGAAAATTCTTAAAGCGGCTTTTAAGGGAAAATCTCATTTAAAATCTTATATTATTCTAATTTTCACTATTTAATAAATATTTTGACCAATTTCTATTCTTTAATTACATATTTAGTCTAGTAAAAACAATTTTTTAATTACATATATTTTATTTTATTTTGGTACACACTTATCTTTAATTGTTTTTTAATTGAAAGTACAATTTTCAGGAAAAATGATAAATCTTATTTCATATAATTATTAGTACAATTTGTTTACTTTTTATTTTGAATGTTTGATTAAATTAAATATGATTGTTAAACATTTAAAAACATATGTTGCATATACTAGTTATTCTCGAAAAGTACCTCAAATTTGTATCTAGTGATTAGAGGAGGCTGGCGGATTTTTAATTCTAACATCTAGTCATTATTGAGATATGTAGACCGTCACAATGTGGCGTAGTTCTAATAATTTTTCCAAAATTGCAAGATGAAAATAGTTGAATAATGTTGCCATCTGGGTGACTTGAGTTGTAGGCCAATAGCTAGGAGAGGAGAAGAAAGCTTAACTCTCTATTGAAACTCTTGCGTTTTGTCATTTCCTGACGGTGGTCTATATCTTTGCCTCGTTTTGCTGAGTCCACCATTACAATTTAGAAGAGTGTGCCGTTATTGCTGCGTTTGAGCATGTAGTGCAGTTTGAAGGTATGCATAGAGAGGAATAGCTGTGGGGGGAAAGTTGAGGTTTTTGCTTATGGTATCGAAGACTTTGTGGAAACATGGATCAAGTAGATCAAATTGAGGAAGGAAGCTCCAGATTGTTGGGGGGCCATAGCGTTGCTGGGAGCAGTAATGATTACAGGTGGGTTGATGGCAGTGAAGTGGACTCCGAGTCGCCTCCATGGTCACTCTTAGAAGAAAGAGAAAGCGGGGAAGGATATGGATCTGTGAGGAGGAGGTTAGTTAAGAAGCCCAAGAGAGTCGATTCTTTTGACGTTGAAGCAATGGAGATTGCTGACACTAACTATCATCATTTAAAGGTATATCTTCTTTCTGTCCTTAATATGGAATTATTTAATTTGATCATTGTGGATAAACAGAGCATGTATTACAGGCAATTCCTAGCCTGTCTCCTACGGTTAAGGCTCATTAGTGTTTGCCTCGTTTGCTCAGTTCTACATTTTTTCTTAGGTTTAGTCTCTTTTAGTTGGGTATTGTCAGATTTCATTGGTGCTGCTTTTTGTTTGTGGGTGGTTTTCTCTCTCCCTCTTCAGTCAGTTGTTTTTGCTGTAGTGTCATGTAGTTCTTGATCCTCCTCCTTTTCAAGATCGTTTTCTTTGTTGGGCAGCTTTTGTTTTGATGGTTGTTTTTTTGTTTCGGTCTTCTGCTTTTGTAGCGTGGATGTTTCTAGTTGTCTCGGGCTCATCTTCGAGTTAGAATCGTTTTTTTTTTTTTTCTTTTCTCCAGTGTTTAGGCTTTTCTTCGAACTCCTTCTTTGCCTTATGTTGGTTTTCTATTCTTTTGATTTGTATTTGTTTTCATCGTTTGTTCTAGTTTTTCCTTCCCTTGTGGAGGTTGTATTCCTTGAGTGATAGTTTCGTTTCATTTATTCAATGAAAAATTTTGTTTCTCGTTAAAAAATTAGAGCATCTATTTTCTCAAACATTAATGTTGTTCCCCCAATTCGTGATATGGTTTTTCTTTTTCTCTTCTATGGCCACCACGAAGTTAATCGATGTTGTAAGATCACGTGCACATCTCTGGTTGAAAATTTAAATTTCAGCACTCCACTCACGTGCGCAAACACCTACAATGAGGAGTACCGAGAAAATATATATATTCATTCATTGTTTTCTTCTTTTAGTTTTGTTAAAAATAAAAATGTCGTTTTAAGATTTTATGTTCATTGGGAGCTGTGGAGATATGTGAACTTATATTCCGAAATCGTCCACCTGGTACTGAATGGTAACAAAATAACTTGTATGTGAATAAATTGCACTGTAGCAGAAAGAAAAAAAAAGGTGGAAATAAGCTAAAGCTCTTCTTGAAGCAGGATGTTTCCACGTGGCAAACTCTTGCTATAGCATTTCAAACGCTTGGTGTTGTATATGGTGACATGGGTACAAGCCCATTATACGTCTTTGCTGATGTATTCAGCAAGGTGCATATTGAGGCAGATGTTGACGTCCTGGGGGCTCTATCCTTAGTGATTTACACAATTGCTCTTATTCCTTTGGCAAAATATGTTTTTGTAGTTCTCAGAGCCAACGACAATGGTGAAGGTACGAGCTCAAGAATATCTTGTTCCCCTTGCTATACTTTGTCTTAACTTATTTTCTTCATTTGCAGGAGGAACATTTGCATTGTATTCACTGATCTGTAGGTATGCCAAAGTTAACATGCTGCCAAACCGTCAGCCAGCTGACGAACGTATCTCAAGTTTTAAGCTCAAACTACCCACTCCAGAGTTGGAAAGGGCCTTACACATCAAAGAGACTCTCGAGAAGAGATCATCCTTGAAAACTCTTATATTGTTGCTGGTCCTGATGGGCACTTCAATGATTATTGGGGATGGTATTCTAACCCCAGCAATATCAGGTTTTTAACGATTGGCATTCTTAAAATATTTTTTATATTAAAAGCTACATATACACCATAAAAAGAAAAAAATAAAATAAAATATCTTGTCTAATCAATGTGTTGACCAGGAAAATGTCTCATGCATGGATAGAAGGATCTTTTACCATCGGACACAACTAAGGTTGATTAGATGTTTAGCTTCAATAGTTGTATTATGGTTTTAGCTGAATCGGATGTTATTATTTTATTTTTGTTTGTCAAAATAGTGTTGAGTATCATTGTTGTGATAATGATAGAACTCTCTTCTTATTTATGAACAAGAACGTATTACACCCTTAGGAAGAATTTGAGAGCTTCCTAATTCTCTCCCCTTAGCCCCAATTACCCAGTACTCAAAAGTATCCATACCCTCATATAACCTGCCATTATATACACACAAGCCCAACAAACTACATAACTACCACTAACAACCCTTACCCATCTTTAACTAACTAACCCTTATCCTCCCTCACACTCTTCTTTCTTCTCCTACTATACACATACTTAATCGGAGGCCTATCACTACCCGGCCCCCAAAGAACCATCTTGTCCTCAAGATGGAAATCTGGAAATTGATTTGTCACCCACACAACATCTTCCCATGTTGCATCTTCTACATCCATTTCCGCCCATTGAATCAACACCTCCATCTTCGCAGCATCAAGAGGCGATTGCCGAACTCCCAACACTTCTTTTGGCTCAATTCTGAACAACAAACCAGGGGACATATTTGGGGGAAAAGGCGTCACCGGAAACGTATTACCAATCGCCTTCCTCAACTGGGAAACGTGAAACACAGGGTGTATCCTAGCACTATCAGGTAGGGCCAGCCGATATGCGACACTCCCCACCTTTTCTATTACCTGAAACGGGCCCACATAACGCGGAGCTAACTTAGCATTGTAAGACCGTGCTATCGACCCCTGCCTGTATGGTCGAAGTTTGAGATACGCCCAATCGCCCCCTATCAATTCAACCTGTCTCCTTTTGGCGTCAGCATAATTCTTCATGTACTGTTGTGCATATGCCAACCGTTCTTTAATGACCCCCAGCATCTGATCACGCTCCTTCAATTGCTTATCCACTTCAGACACAAGAGACCCATCTGCCGTATATGGAAGGATCGATGGAGGAGGTCTACCATATACTACTTCGAAAGGGGTTGTCTTTAAACCCGAATGATAAGACGTGTTGTAGCTGTACTCCGCCCACGGCAACCAACGAACCCATTTGGTGGTACAGTGCATTGCAAAGCACCGCAAGTACGTTTCTAACCCTCGATTTACCACCTCCGTCTGCCCATCGGTCTGGGGATGATAAGCAGTGCTGCGTTTAAACTTCGTCCCCTGCCACTTGAACAATTCATCCCAAAATAAACTTGTAAACACAGGGTCACGATCAGACACAATACTTCTAGGTATCCCATGTAACCTCACGATCTCCCGAATAAAAATCTGGGCGATAGAAGCTGCCGAGTAAGGGTGTCGCAAAGGAATAAAGTGAGCAAACTTTGACAGCCTATCCACCACCACTAACACTGAGTCGAAACTTTCCGCTTTAGGCAAACCAATAACAAAATCCATCGATATATCCTCCCAAATGTTTTCCGGAATTGGTAGCGGCTGAAGAAGACCAGCAGGGGCCAAAGCCAAATACTTTGCTTGTTGGCACACAGTACATTCAGCGATGAACAACTTTACTCTTGCCTTCATCCCTACCCAATATACCTCTTTAGCAAGCCGCTGGTACGTACGAAGCACACCGCCATGGCCACCGACCGCAGACGAATGAAATGCCTCCAATAACAAATGTATCGTTGGCGAATCCTCAGGCAACACCACACGACCTTTATAGTACAACACCTCACCCCTCAACACATACCCAGCAGGCACCTCCTCGCCCCGAGCTATTTTCCTCCTGTTCGCGTTCAATTTGACATCCTCCCGTTGTTGATCAACAATCAAACCAAAATTTAAGCCCCCCACGACACTTACCGCAGCAAACTCCAGAGCATTCAGTAAACGAGACAACGCATCAGTCACCTTGTTCTCGACACCCGGCTTGTACATGATATCAAAGTCGTACCCCAACAGTTTGGTGAGCAATTTTTGATATTCTCCTGCCACCAGTCTTTGCTCGAGAATATACTTCAGACTGCTCTGGTCAGTCCGTACTAGGAATTTTCTACCCAACAGGTATGGCCGCCACCGCTGGATTGCCATGACAATGGCCATCAGCTCCCTTTCGTACACGGCTTTACATCGGTGCACAGGTGATAGAGCAAGGCTAAAGAACGCGAGGGGGTGGCCTTCTTGCATCAGGACAGCGCCCACTCCCACTCCAGAGGCATCTGCTTCAATAACAAAGAGTTTATTAAAATCTGGTAATGCCAAGACCGGGACATTCATCATCGCGTGCTTGAGGCGTTGAAAGGCTTCCGAAGCCTCATTGTTCCAGGCAAATCCGTCTTTCTTCAACTGCTGAGTCAAGGGTTGGGCGATGGTGCCATAGTTCGCAACAAACTTACGGTAATACCCCGTCAGCCCCAAAAAACCCCTTAACTCTTTCACATTCCTTGGAATTGGCCATTGTTCCATCGCCCCAAGCTTGGACGGATCAGCAGTCACCCCTTCCCCCGAAACAATATGCCCCAGATACTCAATCTGCCTCAACGCAAAATTGCATTTCTTCTTATTGGCCACAAGCTGGTTCTCCTTGAGCACCTTCAGGACCTTGTTCAAATGCTCAGCATGCTCACCCATCGTCTTGCTGTAGATCAAAATATCATCCATAAACACCAACGCAAACTTCCTCAGGAACGGTCGAAGGATCCTGTTCATGATTGCTTGAAACGTTGAGGGGGCATTACTAAGGCCAAATGGCATAACGAGAAACTCGTAGTGCCCTTCATGTGTTCGGAACGCAGACTTATGAACATCCGCCTCCTTCAACCGGATTTGATGATATCCCGATTTCAGATCGATCTTTGAAAAAACCACCGCTCCATACAATTCATCCAACAGTTCATCAACCAAAGGAATTGGAAATTTATCCGGTACTGTAACCTTGTTGAGGGCCCTGTAGTCTATGCAAAACCGCCAACTCCCATCCTTCTTTTTGACCAACAGGACCGGACTCGAGAATGAACTCGAACTCGGTCGAATTATTCCAGAAGCTAACATCTCTTCCACCAACTTCTCAATCTCATCCTTCTGGCACTGGGGGTACCTGTACGGACGGACATTAACGGGGGCCACCCCTGGTAACAACTCAATCGCATGATCCAACTCCCGGTGGGGCGGCAGTCCGGGCAAGGGACGAAACATCGAGTTATGGTGCTCCAACACGGACCGAATTATCACCGGCACTTCTTCCCACAGTTCAGCCACTGCGTCCGACGCTTGCTGGAGGGCACAGAATTCTACCAAAAAGCCCTGCTTTTCCAGCTTCAACGACTTCATCAGCGATTTGAGCGTCACCTGAGACCGGACTAACGACGGATCCCCGTGTAATACAACCTTGGAGCCTTCTAACACAAAGCTGAGTTGTAACGTCTGATGGTTAGATGTCACCTCCCTTAATGTTTCCAACCACTTTACCCCCAGAATAACATCCGCCATACCCAATGCCAGAGGTAAGAAATCCTGAACTATTGAAATAGGCCCAAGGGACAACACCACATCCTTGCAAATCTGAGCACCCCGAACAGACGAACCCGTGTCGAGGATAATTCCATACCCCTCTGTGTCACATACGGGCAGCTTAAGAGCTTCAACCAACTGCAACGCAACGAAATTGTGGGTTGCCCCACTATCGATGAGCACCACCACCTCAGTAGCACCAATGTGCCCCTTCAATTTGATCGTCTTTGGGGAGCCCACGCTAGTCATCGAATGAAGAGCCACCACCTCTGGTTGATCTTGAGCAATCTCGTCACCACCGTCATTCTCGGCCACTTCCGCCGTCTGCATGGCCACATCTTCCATAGGAGAATCAAGATCCTGGTCCTCCTCCTGCACCACCATCACCTGGAGCTCCTTCTTCTTGCAACGGTGCCCTGGGAAAAACCTCTCCTCACAACGATAACAAAGGCCTCTTTCCCTTTTCTGCTGAAGCTCAGCGTCAGTCATCTTCTTAAATGGAAACTCAGGTGTCTTCGTTATTGTCTCGGGTCGGGCCATCGCGTTCAATTTGCTTGGGTTAATGGACACAGTTCGGGTCGCGACCCCAGCCCCATAGGATGGAGACTTGGACTGTCCCACCGAACTCGTCAAACGGCCCGTGGGTTTTGGGCCCACCGAGGCCCCAAAATATTTCTCTTCGAAATGAAGGATCTCGTCCTCTAATTTCTGGGCTACCTCCATTGTCATGTCCAGCCCAACCGGCTTGGCCACTCGGAGCTTCATCTTGATATCGTCTTTTAATCCATCGATGAACTTCCCTTCCAGCGTTGCTTCGTCTAAATTCTCCAAGGGCCCCGAATAATCTTCGAACTTCTCCCGATACTCGGCAACCGTGGAATCCTGTTTCAAGGCAAAAAACCGCTCATGAAGACCCCCTTCCTTAGTCGGCAAGAACCGTTTCAACAGAAGCCGCCGGAAATCCTCCCACCGCCCAATTGGCCGTCGCTTCAATTCGTAATGATACCACTTCAGAGCTTTAGTATCAAGGCAGAGCACCGCCGCGCCAACTTTCTCCGAATCTTCCAACTGATTTACTTCAAAGTACCGTTCGACTTGGTGAAGCCATTCATATGGGTTTTCCCCAGAAAATATCGGAATTTCCAGCTTCCGAAGCCGGAGGTCGAACACCGGAGCTAACGCCTTGGACAGGGCCTGCGGATCAACCGTCGCCACCTCGACCGGAGGAGGAGGGGCTGCTGCACTGGCCGCTTCGTCGGAACGTTTTGGTTGCTCTTTCGATGGTGGAACTTTTTCAGCCTTCAGACTCTCAAAATGAGCTGCCATTGCCGAGAAACTTTCCTTCATTTGTAACGCCATATCGGAGAAATTCTCCATAGAATTGTGGATTGCTGCAATTTCCTTTCCCTGAGCCGCCAGGTTAGCCTCCAACGCTTCCATGCGTGACTCCATCCGAGTAGACATTCTTTAGTTTCGGGAAAAAAAAACTTGGCTCTGATACCAAATTGATAGAACTCTCTTCTTATTTAGGAACAAGAACGTATTACACCCTTAGGAAGAATTTGAGAGCTTCCTAATTCTCTCCCCTTAGCCCCAATTACCCAGTACTCAAAAGATATCCATACCCTCATATAACCTGCCATTATATACACACAAGCCCAACAAACTACATAACTACCACTAACAACCCTTACCCATCTTTAACTAACTAACCCTTATCCTTCCTCACACTCTTCTTTCTTCTCCTACTATACACATACTTAATCGGAGGCCTATCAGATAAACTAGCTTTTTTAACTGATGTAAGGCCCTTCAAATTTTAGATTCTTGAGGATGCTAAGATCACTCCTTTGGAGTCAGGGCTTTAGAATAAGGAGAGTACAACCTTCTCTCTTTAGTCTTTCATTCAAAATTTCTCTTCTCATTAAGTTCTTAGATTGGGAAGAAGCTGGCGAATACACACTACCATGGGTGTTATTATGAGAAAAGCATATACATTGTTTGAACTTTGGTGTTAAGGGATTAGAGAAGTATCTTCCAACCAAAGATCTTCCAAAATCTAGTCCTTTCCTCATTGTAGACTCGGAAAGACTTAGGAGGTATGGAAAAGAATTTGATTTGGAGCTAAAACTGACTGCTTCCTCTTTCACCTGAAATTCATCCCATAGTTGCAACAATTGAGTGCCACATTTACAAAGAAGAATCGTATTCTTCATTCAGACGCTTTCAGTACCTAGCCCACCAAGATCCTTTAAATGAGAACCACCTTTTAAATCATACTCCTTCCATCAGAAAGCTCTCATGGCCTCTCGCAAAAACTCAGCAATTTTGGCTTGAATTATGAGGATAGCTAGAAGATAGTGATAGTTAAGAACATCATTTTGGTAATAGTAGCTTAATCCCCTTTAGGATGTTATGCATTTTTCCATCACATGAGATGTGTTTTTTGTATTCCTTTCTTATTTAGTTTTTTTTTTTTTTTTTGGAAATAAGATCAACATTCCATTAATCCTTAATTAACTGTACACTGAAAGGGTACTAAAATGGAATCGTTTTAAAATTCTTTTAACTTTGTACTGCAGTGATGTCTGCTGTGAGTGGTTTGCAGGGACAGATAAAGTCATTCGATACAAGTTAGTACCTTTCCTTTCTTATTCATGTACAATTATTGATCATTAAATTTTTCTTTGGCATGGTTCAAATGAATTGTTAAATCTTGATTTGGTGTTGATTAGAGTCAATACAAAGAAATATGTGGTTGGGATGCAAAACGGTCCTTTACTTTACCGTAGATGAGAGGTTGTTCTACATGATATATTGAAGTTGCCTAAATGATCTGTCAGCATATTGAATTTTCATGTTACATTATAGAAGTTTGAGTATGTCAGTTTGATGAGGCAACTTTTCCCTTTTTTTTTTTTTCCTGCAGATGCTGTTGTCATTGTTTCAATTATAATCCTTGTGGCCTTGTTCAGCATACAGAAATTTGGGACTGGCAAAGTTGGATTTATGTTTGCTCCTGTGCTTGCTTTGTGGTTTTTTAGTCTGGGATCTATTGGAATTTACAATCTAGTGAAGTATGATCTCACCGTTGTAAGGGCTCTCAATCCCGCTTACATCTATTTATTCTTCAAGAAAAATTCAAATAATGCTTGGTCAGCTCTCGGTGGTTGTGTTTTGTGCGTAACAGGTATGACTTGCCTTCTTCTACCCTCATGTGGGGATCTTCTAGTGTCTTGTTTTCTTTATCAGCTTTCATTGATTCCTTATTATCCATCGACCTTTAGTCTGCTCTTGTTTTTAGTGTGTTCACTTCAGATGGGCTTCTTTTTTCTATTAATGCGTCATGTGTTAGTTCTTCAATATATATATATTTTTTGAGTTCAACAACATTTGGGTAGGGGAATTTAAACCTTTAACCTCTTGATCTAAGATATATGTCAAGTACTGCTGAGCTATGTTCACTTTAATCTGTTACTTCTTATAATCAATTCCATGATGAGGTTGAACTAGAAAACTATAGTGAGGGCTTGTGTTAATAATTGAAAAACATTTCTTAATGTCATTTTAGGAGCTGAAGCAATGTTTGCTGATCTAGGGCATTTCACTGTGCCAGCCATACAGGTAAACCATAACCACCCCCCCCCCCCCCCCCCCCCCCCCCCCCCCCCCACCCACCTAAAAAAACCACCCTACACAAACTCACAAAAAGAAGAAATGAAAGAGAAAAAGGAACTGCTTAATTTTCCCTTTGAAAGATAACTTGATGAATATGTATTGCTAGAAGCAATTTAAGTTTGTTTATTTATCGTGCAGATTGCCTTCACATGTGTTGTTTTCCCCTGCCTTCTCTTGGCTTACATGGGCCAGGCTGCATACCTTATGAAACATCCAGATGCTGCAGCAAGAATATTTTATGATTCTGTGCCAGGTGATAATTGCCAACGTGAAAGCTTTCAATTACTTCAATCCATTTATTTGGCTTACATCGTTTTTGGCAAGTTCTCATTTTAACTAGTCTGCTTTGGTATCCTTGGTTCCAACAAACAGCAAGTCTTTTTTGGCCAGTCTTTGTGACAGCAGCACTTGCTGCTATGATTGCGAGCCAAGCAATGATATCTGCAACCTTTTCTTGTGTCAAGCAATCTATGGCTCTTGGATGTTTTCCGAGAATGAAGATAGTTCACACATCTAAGAGACGAATGGGTCAAATTTACATCCCTGTGATCAACTGGTTTTTGATGATAATGTGCATATTTGTCGTTGCTATATTTCAGAGGACTACAGATATTGCCAATGCTTATGGTTACGTTCCTTCCTCCTCATTTTTTCTCTCTTATAGCATACATTTGCTTGGCATCTTTACTGGAGCTGACTGCTGTATTATAATCTGTAATCAACCCACGCTCTTGATTGCTATCACGAGTAAGACTTTATGTTAAGCCTCTAACAACCAAAACTTCTGTAAGGAGGGGCAAAAATAGGAAACAAATAGTGAGTCAAATAGTGAGATAGAGGAAAGTGAAACGTACTTTAACATAAGCTAGTGTGGCAAGATTTATTGACCAAGTATTCAGATGTTGAGAGTTAGGGCCTTATGGATGATCTACTTGTGATGGTAGCTTGTAGTAGGGGACATTTTTAATGAATTTTATTATCTGTAGGGATTGATGTTTAACATATTGTTGATGATTTACATAACTTGGAACGTTTCTGATAAATGTACATGGAAAATCTGGTTCGTTGTTGGTTCATGATGGCAATATATACTTTATATGAAATTCTTATCATTAATACAGTAATACTTTTACATCCTATCCATTACCTATGAACATGTGATTCCTTCATTTTGTAGAGACCTTTTTAACCCTTCTCGTGTGTGTGTGTGTGAAGGGTGAATAGTTACTTTTGCTCATGATTCCACTTGATTTCAATCTTAAGAATTGAATATTGCTAATGATTCCACTTGATTTCAATCTTAAGAATTGGCTATGCTAATTACTTGGTGTTACAGGTATTGCTGAAGTTGGTGTGATGCTGGTGAGCACTGTCCTGGTGACTCTAGTAATGCTTCTGATCTGGCAGACAAATTTGTTTCTTGCTTTGTGTTTCCCACTTGTATTTGGGTCAGTGGAATTTATCTACTTATCTGCAGTTTTATCAAAAATCAGCGAGGGTGGGTGGTTGCCACTTGCTTTTGCTTTTATCTTCCTCTCTGTGATGTACACATGGAACTATGGGAGTGTGTTGAAGTATCAAAGTGAGGTGAGAGAGAAGATATCGATTGATTTCTTGCTTGAACTGGGATCTACACTCGGGACTGTAAGAGTTCCAGGAATTGGTCTCCTCTACAATGAGCTTGTCCAAGGCATTCCTGCAATTTTTGGGCAATTTCTTCTTAGCCTTCCAGCCATCCACTCCACAATCGTGTTTGTGTGCATCAAATATGTTCCTATCCCTGTGGTTCCGCAAGAGGAAAGGTTTTTGTTTAGGAGGGTTGGCCCAAAAGATTACCATATGTTTCGTTGCATCGCGAGATATGGTTACAAGGATGTGCGGAAGGAAGATCACCATGCGTTTGAGCAACTTTTGATGGAAAGCCTTGAGAAGTTCTTAAGGAAGGAGGCTCAAGATCTTGCATTGGAGAGCAATTTGAATGAGTTGGAATTTGATAATATTTCAGAGAGGCCGCGGAATTCTCCCACTCTAGGTGTGGTTGATGTGAATGAGCTGAGAATTCCATTGATGGAAGAGGCAAGAACTATGAGTTCAGATGAAGGTTTTGGGGCCCCGTTGCCATCTAGCATTATGGCATCAGATGACGACCCTAGTCTGGAGTATGAGCTATCAGCTCTTCGAGAAGCAATGGATTCAGGATTTACATATCTACTGGCACAAGGAGATGTCCGAGCAAAGAAAAATTCTTTTTTTATTAAGAAGCTTGTTATAAACTATTTCTATGCATTCCTAAGGAGGAACTGTAGGGGTGGTGCAGCGACTATGCGAGTTCCTCACATGAATATCATGCAAGTTGGGATGACTTACATGGTCTAATGAGACATTTTTATTATGAAACTCCATAATCTGTTCATTACCTCTCGACTTGGAAAATGTTTACAGATGGTTAGGCTAAATAAAACTGTATCTAGTTTAGTTTTTATCTTGTTTATGAATGACCTACTATTTATTAGGTTAGATGTGGTTGTAATGTTTTTTAACCATAAAAATCTTTGTTAATAATAATAAAAAAAATTATTTAGAAAGAATTATGAAATACTTTTTATTACTACTTTAAGAATAACTCTATTTTGGTGATTTTGAGTTAATTTTAAATCAAGTCAAGTGATTTTTTTTTTAAGAAAAAGTCAACCAACTAATGGAGAATATATATATATATTTTTTTGAAATAAACTAATGGAGAATATTCAATTATAATAGTTTTGAACTTAAATTGATAAATTTTATTAAGTTTGAGATTTTAATTGATATACCTTCTAATCTTAGAGGTTTGGAAAATTTTTATCCTTTAAATTGCAGGGTGGACTCATTTTTTTTTTAATACAAACAATAATTTAGAGAGATTTGAATCTAGTGTTCTACCCATTGAACTCTAAAAAGTGAGAAACATGTATAACTTTTAGGAGGTGTTTGGGGATGGTTTTAGATTTCAAACCCTAAACCATGTTTGGTCCATGGTAATCACAACCCTGAATTTCAAATACAATCCCATGAGTTAATCCACCTCAAAACCGCTCCAAATCTATTGTCCATAAAGACTATTTTCCCCCGGATCTCCTCCCTCATGTAGCTCCTCATGAGCCTCCGTATTGAAAGAAAAAATGTTTCAGATCCAAGTTGCTTACTGATTAATAAGCAACATGTCGAAGTCAAAAGTTAATGATTACGGTCGTTCGACGGAAATGTCGAGGTTACAATTTTATGGAAATGTCGACAAAATGTCGATGTCGATGAATATTTCTGGAAAAATATTTAAAATAAAAAAAATATTTAAATTAACAAATAAATCTTTTACATTTTAAAAATAAATTAAAATACTTATTGTAAATATTATCTCTACATTAATTACATTTTGTTATTATTTTTTTTATATTTTATCAATTTCTTTACGATATAATAGAAATGTCGATTCAATTGATGTCGAACCCATGAACATGTAAAAATGTCGACATGTCGATGGAAATTTAATACATTGTGAAGAACTACAATGGTCTTTGTTACATTTACATTGTATGCTAGTCTCAAGACATTCGTGACCTAAATATTCTTCAACGATCAAGTATGAGAATATTTTGATGACAATCAGAGTTATTTATTACTATGACCCCGAGTGAGTGTTGGGAAAGGTTGAGTTGTTGAGTGAGTTTGATGTGTCTACTAGTTTAATCACTTTTTTAAAAAAGAAAAATAATTTTTCTTAAAACTCTATGATTTTAATTTAAATACTTGTGTGTTTGGTAACATGTTAAAAGTTTAAGCACCTTGTTTGGTTGTACAGAATGATTCTACAAATATCAATATAGAGAAGAGAAAAAGATGAGAAGATTTAAACTTGAGGACAATTTTATAATTTCAGCATTACTTGAGTTCCAACTTGTGGATTTTGGATTTTTTTAGGTTAAATTACAATTTTAGTTCTTGAAGTATAATGTTTGTGTTTAATAGATTTTAAACTTTAAAAAGTATTTAATATTTAATACGTTCATGAACTTTCAATTTTGTGTTTAACAAGTCCTTAAACTTTTAAAATGTCAAATATATTTCTAAACTTTTCATTTTGACATATTCAACATTTTTTAAAATTAACAAATCAATCTATTAGACATAAAATTGAATTTTGTAACTATCAAACATTAAAACTTTCATTTTGTGTCATATAGGTCAGTGAATTTTTTAACATATTAAATGGATCAAAGACTATAAGACCCAATTGAAGGCTTAGAGATTTGTTACAACATTGAAAGTTTGAGGATTTATCGGACATTTTTTTAGAACTTATTAGACATAAAAATTATTCTTTTTTTGAGACCGAATAAAAATGAAACTTTATAGACCTATTACACAATTTTTAAATGTCTAATTTTCTCAACATTTTTGCAGTTCCCAAAGTCCGACAATATATGCAACTTACCATTCCAACTCTAAATTGCAATATATGCAAAAATGTCTCTAGTCAGTCCCCAAAAATGTCTACTTGCAAAAATGTCCAAGCTTTTTTGGTCTTGAGATGGTTTTCAGATTTATGATATCCACGTTGTTTTTTTTTTTTTTTTGGTCTTGAGATGGTTTTCAGATTTATGATATCCACGTTGTTTTTCAGTATAGTTCTGTGACTTGATTAATAATTCAGCAGACCTAAGTTCAAGTGGTCCACTATGCATTAATCCTTCTTTTTACTACAAGAAAGAACTAGAAGGTTAAGTGTGCCACATCCAAAGAATTCATTTTAGTTTTAACTAAATCCTTAAGGACAAAGGTAAAATAGCCAATAAGAGCATAGTTCAACTGGCATAAAGTTATACTGATAACCACGGTCAGTGGTTCAAATCTCCTCACCCCATATTGTCAAAAAAAAAAAAAAAGACAAAGGTAAAATAAGTAATTCTCTTTAATATTACCAAAGAGCATCTTCCTACCAACCGATAATGGATTTATTGTTTCTCTTTTGATTGAGTGGCACAATAATTATAAATCTCAAAAGATTTCCACATGGAGAAGGCAAGGACCATGTGAAACAAGCTATAGTCAGCCCTTAGATCTATCAAAGGAAGAAAACTTGTAGGGATATCATTAGGAAGGAAGTTTTCAATTAAACAATGCTAAGACATCTTATGTTTTTTCTCCAAATTATAGAGTGGAGAGTTTTAATTGAAAAGTGAAAATAATCAATCTATTGATTAGAGTTATAATTGAAGAGTAGACATGGAGATGTGACACCAGTCCATAGTGTGATTTTGGATGTTGTTCACATCACAATGGAAATGAACCATAACAATCAATAATTGATTGGCTAATATCGGAGTATTTCCAAGTTAGTTCGTTTAGTACATGACAAAAACATTATTTGCAGTCTTTTTCTCATAATGTACATATCCAGTTGGCAAGAAAACAACTATGGGGTCGAAAGTAAATATACTGATATTAAAATGCCTCGTTGCCTGCAGAATGCAGTTGCCATTCCCATTCAAACCGCATTCCTACAAGCTATAACTTCCTAGCTTCCTTCCCCTTTTATGTCATTTTTCATTTTTCGGCTGATAAAGATGAGTTTAGGGTTACATCGATCCAACTCAAACCGAGGGTCCACAACCATCTATTTCTTCAAACCCAAATTCTAATCGCAGTACAAATTTACTATACTAATTAAAAAATCACAAAATTTCATTAATGACATTTACACTAACAACAAAAATACCCCAAAAAAAAAAAAAAGTGAATTGATATCAACCTAATAGTGGAATCAAATTGCTATTTTTAATGTCACAAAATCGAGAATCTCCATTTAAGTCTTTGCCACCATCCCCACATTCATAAACAGATCGAACAAGCAGTAGCTGATCATCCAAGTACCTCTGTAATAGGCCGATCACCTCCTCCCCGTCATCACCAATCTCCTCCAGGAGCGCTGGTCTGCAGCCGCCTTCCTCACATCGCCGCAACCGTTCGATTTCAGGGGAATCGCGAAGACATATCCTTCGCCTATGACGAACAAGGCGGATGCAGAGCTCTATGGCACAGATGAAGGGGAGAGTAGCGCAGAAAATGGGAACGAGGAGGGGGGAACAAAGCAAGAGAAAGAAAAAACGGCTCCGGCTGGAATGAAGCCAAGAAGAGGCGGCGGCAGCGGCCGTGGCTAACATGATGACGGGCGGATTTGTACGGAAAACGGAGAGGTAGGGGATCGAAGACATCCGGCTTGGAAGATGAACTTCATGGTGCGAGGAGTGGGGAAGGGAATTAGGGGGATTGGGGCTATGGCTGCCAATCTGGGTTCCACGATGAAGATGCCTCTTCCTCTCCAAACTCAAACCTAAACGCTGTTTCTTATTATATAATTGTAATTAATTTATTAAAATTATGCTTCGAATTTGTGAGGCGATATATATATATATTTTAGGATAATTGTAATGGGTGACAACATAAAGGTAAATAATTACAAATATAGCAATTTTTTAAAATATTTGCAAATATGGCAAAATTTTTGAATTAGTCGATCTTCTTCTTCCTCATCATTTTTTTTTTTTACTGATAGAAAGTCTTTTTATTATTGATAGATTCTATCAGTGTAGAAAAATTTTCTATCAAAGTTTCTATCACTGATAGAATAAAGTTTCTATCACTGATAGATTCTATCAGTGGTAGAAAAATTTTCTATCGGCGATAGAAAGTTTCTATCACTAATATTTCTATGACTGATAGATTCTATCAGTGGTAGAAAAATTTTCTATCAGTGATAGAAAGTTTCTATCACTGATAGAATAGAAGATTTCTATCACTATAGAAACTTTTATAAAAGATTTCTATCACTAATAGGTTCTCAGTGATAAAAAAAACTTTTTATAGAAAATCATAGGAAAACTTTTGATAAAAAATCTTTCAATCCCTGATCACCCATAAAAAGATTTCTATCGGACCCATAAAAATCTTTCTATCTCCGATAGAAATCTTTTTATCACCGCTATAAGTGATAGAAAAACTTTCTATTACCGATAGAAAAGCTTTCTATTAGTGATAAAAGATTTCTATCACTGATAGAAATTTTTACTATTCTATCAGTGATAGAAAGATATTCTATCAATGATAGAAAACTCTTGATAGAAAATCTTTCAATCCCTCATAGAACCAATCACTTATAGAAATTTTATCTATGAGTGATAGAAAAAATTTCTATCATTCATAGAAAATCTTTCTATGAGTGATAGAAAAACTTTATCATTGAGATTGATAGAAAAACTTTTCGTGAGTTATAGAAAATCTTTCTATCACTGATACTTTTCTATCAGTGATAGAAGATCTTTTGTTACTATCAGCGATGGTGATACATGGTGAAATCGAGCATTGAAAAATAAAGCAAAAACGAACGATTATAGAAATCAGACACTGAAAAGCAAAAACCAAACACGGATAGAAAACCAAATAACAACAACCAAACACTGATAGAACACGAACAAGTGATAGAAAAATATCTATCGCCGATAGAATCTATCAGTAGTAGAAAAATATAAACAAAATAATAGGTCTATAAAGTTTCATTTTTATTCGGTCTCAGTGAAAGAAAAACTTTCTATCAGTGATAAAAAAACTTTCTATCAGTGAAAGAAAATCTGGAGGGGTATTCTAGTAAATGCAACCCACAAACTATTAGATTTTGCCATTTTTGCAATTTTTTGTTGTGGGTTGCTAGATTTGCAATTATTTTGGCTCATATTGTTATCCTTGCAACTGGCCCTATATTTTAATGTGAGGCGATATTTAATTATACTAATTATCGCTTCAATATTTTATTTGAGAATTTCTTTTTTCATCTTCTATTACTGTTTTCGCGTCAGTTTATAAAAAATTAGGGGCTAGGGTTAGCAAAAAGCTTTTGGCTAATTGCAAGTGTATCACTCGTTTTGTAGGATTGCAATCCCCGGTCTAAAATGTAAATAAAAAAAAAGTCGAAAATAGTCCTCCCTCAAATGAAATATATTATTGTTAATATATATATCTACAATGAGATATATGAATGGTGTATATACATCATTCATTTATTCAGTGTGACAAATATACGGGATATTTGGTATATCAATCAATTGATATATTAAATTTATAATATATCATATATATATTTTGTGAATATACTATACTTCCTAAACCTTTATTGGTCTCTCTAACTGGCTACCACACCACTTTAAGTTGACAGATTGTCAAGAGAGGTCACTGAAGAGATTCATTTTTCTGTTATTTAGTTTCTTCTAAACACAACTGTATTAGTTTTCTAACTTTTGTTCCGTTGTAAAGTTTGTTTCTATTTTGTATTCACAATATTCCTATAAATAGGACACTGCACTTTTGATCATCTTCAATAAGATTTGAATTGATTCGTGATCATTTTCTAACGAGTGTGTGTAGATTCTGTTTTTTAAATTCTGTTTCAGATTGAAGATAGTAGCTCGACTGGTCACTCTAAGTTGAAAGATTGAAAATATTAGCTTGGCTGTGGATGGTTTTTGACAGAACAGAAGAATGAAGATACCTCAGAAATTAATGGCAAAGGGTTTGCCACTAACCAAGCCTTATGACACAATCCATACCCATCATTCAAAATTGAACTTGAGGTGAAAAAGATACCCCTTTATTACCAACTACATTATAAGTGGGAGAATAAGGTACAAGCAACTAGGTAGCATGACCAACAAGAGGCTTCAAATCATGAAATTAACTGGGACAGTTTAAATTCATAGAGAGAGACATTGAAATGCAAAACAGAATTAAGAAATTACAGCTGCATTTCTCTTGAATAACTCCAAAAAAACAAAAACAAACCTCTACACACCATCCACAGGATTTACAACTCCAAAAAACAACAAAAACAGAGAAACGAATTAGGTAACAAAACACATAAATTGACCAAATAACAAATGACAGATTTTAATTTGCAAGAAAAAAATGATTATGTGATGGCACAACAAGCACTAAGATACAGAGTGAATGATTGAGCTAATATATTCAAAGATGCGAAGGTAAAATCAATATAGGTAAGGCTCCCTGTTTCATTTTTTCCCTTCTCGCAATCACTGACATCGGGGCTAGAATGCTTCACTCTCCTAAAACCTTGACCTTGAACCTATACAGGAGCTTCTTCTTCTTCGAGGTTGGATTGTCAATAGTAAATAACACTTTTCCCAGTTCACAAACTTTGAAACTCTGAGAGATTACTGGTTCATCCGTTGCGGCCATTTTTCTTGCCTTTTGTATTATCACAGTATACGCTTCTTCGGTATTAGGCACAAATTCAGCACTGTAGCTCACCTCCCATCCCACAACACGTAGCTCCCAAGCAATACTGCACTTCTGCAATGTGATAAATATCCCAATCACACCAAGAATAAGAATAAATACTCCCATTTGGCGCTTTACTGAATATTGTACAAACGCATGGATAGAAAGTAAAGAAAGGCTTGCAGCATACAAAGAACATAAAGCATGAAACACAGACAAAACACGACTCTCAATCACACCTCATAAATTATAATTTCAACAGTTTGCTTAGTTGATGGTTTTATTGAGACTTCCGTTACTTGATCAGAAACATCGAAATCTGGGTTGCAATCACAATAATCAACACTCAAGCCACCATATTGAATTGGAACTTGTTCGGGAGAAATGTATCTGCATTGGCAGATCATCATATCATAAGCCAACTCAGGAAAGCCAATTCATAAATACATAAAACAAATTATTTCTTTACTTACTTGAAAAGGGTCTCGGCAGATTTTGTAGGCCCTGCGAAGATAAATTTGCTTTTTGTCCTCTGGGTTAGAAACGGGCTGATCATCGTATAGAATGCAAGATACCACCACGGAACGTTGATAAATACCTTATGAAAGTCCATTCAATAAAATCAGCAAATTTCAACCAAAACAAGCATGTATATGTTTATATATATAAAACATTTGGAGAAGAAAAGGCAAGTAGATATTAAGAAGACAAGATTTGAATTCTCATCAGGAAATAGTTGAAGACATTGTATAAACCTGTTTGGCTACGAATTCAGGATAATTGTCCTGAAGCACTTGAAGTGCCTGTTTGGTGGCCAGTCGAAGCTCTCGCTTACCAGGACCAGGGGAGTTTTTGAGGTCATTAACCTGAAACATAGTAGAAATACCTCCAGGACGAAAATCAAGTTTCCTAATACTCCTTTCTAGGAACTGAATCCTCCAACGTAAGAACTTGGTCCGCTTTTCCTCGTCGGAGAATGTTTTTGAATATAGATCCTTGTTCTGGAACTCTCCGAAGACATTGTAACACACTGGATGACTGTCCCTGCTGTATCCATGCATATACACCACCTTCTCCAGATCATCCCCCAGATTCTCTTCGACAAGTGAGTCGATTCCAAACTCCTCCCTCCACCGAATTGTGTTCCGAAACATAAGGAATGCATCCCTCACTTTGAAGTCCCTCGCCCTCAAAAACTTCAGGAGGATCACATCCGTCCGGTCATCTTCAAGGAGAGGAACCCCCCAAATTGACAGCTTCTTCTCTACCAAACTTGAAGTTTGAGCTGCTTCCTGGACTTCCTTTGCTCGACTTTCCTCACCTTTGGAATTTTCTTCAACAAGTCGCTTCAGTTCCTGAAGAGCTTTCCTCTCGGAATCTGCAAGATCAGCCACTCTGTTACTTTCCTCCTTGAAAGAAACCAAACTCTGAGGAATCTTCTGCTCCTCAATTGCATTGGACTTAGTACAAGATTCAACACCGACAACGTCTTTTCCAGCATCTGAAGGTTTTGCCTCTACCTCAGAGTCAAGTTCTGTAGATCGCGGTCGTGGTTGCAGTGGCTCTTCTTTCTCCACCACTGCTGCCGGAGGACACAATGAAACCAGTTCCTTTTCAGCAGCTGCCAATGATACAGACTCCACAACTACGTCTGTTGGTGGAATTGACTCTCTTTCGGGTAGAGCAGGAGAATCGGCCACCACCATCACAGATTCTACAGGAGGGAGCGGGGGATTTTCTTCCTGGGTGCAAGATGGTTGCCGGTCGGCGAGGGGAAGAACTGTCGGGATCCGGTCGCCCATCAAAAGTAAGGTGTAGAAATAACAATGAAACTGAGTTGGAAAGAGAAAGACGAAAGAGAGCGTTAACTTAAATAATTTGCATCCTGCCTTTCGGTGCTCTTTTGTTTTTTATTTATAGCTGAATTTATATTCAATTACACCATAGGAACATAAATAAAATAGGTCATTATTAAAACTACTTCACGGTATCAATTATAAGTTTATAATTATAATTGAATTTATATTCAATTGCATCCTGCCTTGCATTTTTTGAATTCCAAGAGGAAAGGGAAAACTGGTTTTGCTGCATTGAAATTGGATATGAGCAAAGCATATGACAGGGTGGAATGGCGATATTTGGGTGCTGTCATGGAGAAACTTGGGTTTCCTGGTGAGTGGATTGAGTTGATTATGGATTGTATTTCTACAGCCTCGTTTTCTATCATTGTTAATGGACAAGCAAGGGGTAGATTTGAGGCATCTAGAGGCCTGCGTCAAGGGGATCCTTTATCTCCGTATCTCTTCCTGCTCTGTACCGAAGGTTTAGCGTCGTTGTTAGCTACATCAATGAATCGCGACTTGGCAGGGATTTCTATTGCTCGTTCGGCTCCGAAAGTGTCTCATTTATTTTTTGCAGACGATAGCCTCATTTTTCTGAAGGCCAAGGCTTATGAATTTGGGCATTTTCGGTCCATTATGTTAGATTATGAGCGTGCTTCAGGTCAATGTATTAACCTGGACAAATCAATGGTTTGTTTCTCTAAAAATGTGCCTGTTGATACTGGAGCTTACCTTGGTTCTATCCTTCAGATGAAAGTGGTGACGTGTCTAGGCTCTTACTTGGGTATGCCATCAGCATTCCACAGAGGTAAATGCAAGGAGTTCAAATGTGTGCTGGACAGAGTTTGGTCAAAATTACAAGGGTGGAAACAAAGCTTCTTCTCAACTGGGGGAAAGGAGGTTCTTATTAAGAGTGTCGTCCAAGCTATTCCCACATATGCTATGGGATGTTTTCGACTTCCTAAGGGGATCTTGTCCAAAATTTCTGCATTATGTGCAAAGTTTTGGTGGGGTACAACGGAACAGAAACGTCGTATCCACTGGTGTAAGTGGGGAGAGTTGTGTAAACCAAAGGAGATTGGTGGGTTGAATTTTAGGGATTTGGAAGTCTTTAACCAAGCTTTGTTGGCTAAGCAGGCTTGGAGAGTCTTCCACAATCCAAATTCTACTGTTGCTAGAATTCTAAAGGGACGATATTTTCCATCGTCAACCCTATTAGACGTCGAGGTACGATCTAACTCTTCTTATTTTTGGAAAGGGTTCATGTGGGGGGTGGAACTTTTAAAGGTGGGTCTTCGGAAGAATATTGGTGATGGGCGATCTATCAAGCTAGTCCTTGACCCTTGGCTTCCTCGGCCTCACACATTTAGGGTATTAGGACAGAAAGGGGATCAGGTAGATATGATGGTTTCTGATTATATCACCCCAACGGGAAGTTGGGATGTGGATAAGCTTCGTTTGGATTTATGGGAGGTTGATGTACAGGAGATCCTTCGTATTCCAATTAGCCGACAAGCACCTGATTCATGGATCTGGCATTATGACAAGCATGGGGTATATTCTGTTAAGAGTGGGTATAAATTGGGTATGCTCTTGAAATGTGAGGCTTCGCCATCTTGTAGGGATAAAGAACGCAAATGGTGGACTCGGCTGTGGAAACTGCAACTACCAACAAAAATTAAACTGTTTGTCTGGAGATCTTTCCAAGGTTGCATCCCGTGTGCTGTCAACTTGGGAAGGCATCATGTCCCAGGTGATGGGGTATGCTCGTTGTGCTTGGAGGTACCTGAAACATCAGACCACGCACTTTTTCAGTGTCATAGAGCAAAGGATATATGGACAAGGTTGGATGTGGGAGGCCAAATTGGTTGGGATAGGGACATGGACATTAAAGATAAATGGATCCATTTAGCGGACTCTGTTACGGATACAGTTTTAGAGCGACTTTGTGTTGGGTGTTGGGCTATCTGGAATGATCGTAATAACACCATTCATAATCATCCTGTTCCCCCTGTTAATGCTCGTTGTGAATGGATTGATGATTATTTGTATGATTTTAAGACGGCCAATCCGCGTATTGGTCGGAAGGCTCAGTCGATCCAAGATATTAACAGGTTGATTGCTCAAGGCCAAGGATACATAATGCATGTGGATGCGGCATGGGACGTGGTGAATAAGAAATGCGCTATTGGTGTGGTGCTTCGTGACCATAAGGGCCAGTTGAAACAAGTAATGCATAAAAGATTTCCTATTTTTTCATCTCCTTTGTGTGCTGAGGCTGTTGCAGTGCTTGAGGGTCTTAAGCTTGCTCGTCAGAATGATGTCAAAAGTTTGACACTGTTTTCTGACTCTTTAGCCTTGATATCAGTTCTTCTGCAGCAGAAGCAGCCTGAGTCGGATTGTGCAACGGTCTGTTGGGATATAAATCTTTTGGGCGGTTCATTCGAGCAAATTATTTATTGTCATGTCAATCGTAATTATAATTCATTAGCACATGAATTAGCCCAAGTGGGTTTGTCGCTTTCTACACGTTTGTGGTCGTCGAACTTTCCTGGTTGGATTGTTCAACAAGCTCAATGTGAGCTTCAGTATTTTGTAACCCTTAGGGGAAGTCTTTCGAGTTAATATGATGTCTATTTGTTTTCAAAAAAAAAAAAAAAGTTTATAAACTGAACTTTTTTCTCAAAAAAAAAAAAAAATTATAACCATGAACTTTCAAAGTTCCATTTGAGCTGATTTCTTCTTTATAATTTGAGATGTATTGATCACGATCAATCCAAGTTTGAGGTCAAATTTGATTTTATTTTCTTTTTCTTTAGTTCAACAATATTTGGGAATAGGGGACTTCGAATTCATGACCTCTCAATCATAAGCACACACTCTTGAACTATACTCTTGTTTGCGTGATTTTTTTTTCCTTTTTTTTCGTGATAAAGTGATTAAAAAGTACAGTGAAATAGGTAAGTTCTTGGTTTTTTTTTAAAAGAAATAAAAATGTTCTTGGGTAGGATAAAAGGCATAGATCTAAGTAAATATAGGAACTAAATTGAAACTTTTAAATTATTGAAACAATAATAAAACTTAACTCGAAATAATAATAATAATAAAACTAAAATTAAATATATATATATATATATATATATAATTTTTTTTTTTTCTCTTACTCTAGATTTTGTTCCATTTTAATCACTTACGAGAATAATGTAATAAGAGTGGTGGTGCAGCATTAAAATTGAACATGTGAGTATCGAAATTGAACAAAATTGAAATTACAAGAGTAGTGGTGCAGGTATTAGAAAAATAAATAAAAAAAAATAAATGGTGGTGCTGCAGCAGCATATAGGATAATGTTGAGAGTGGAGGAGAATTCACAATAGAAGGCCAAAGGCAAGATGGAAAGAGGGATGGCGTGGTGTTGCAGCTGTGCCTCAAAGAGTAACAACAGCATCTTCCCATTCCCGCCTCATCGGCATCGACTGCTGCCAAATAAGAGTAAAAGTAAATCATCCAACATCTCCTTCGCCGCAGCGGCAATATCTTCGCTGTCCAAAAGATGCCAAAAGTGTGGAGGTAAAGGGGCCATCGATTGTCCTGGATGCAAGGTCACCCATCCCATCTCAATTCTCAATTCTCAATTCTCAATTCTCAATTCATCTGCATCTTCTTCACTATCTTCTCTTTGGTTTCAGGGGACTGGCAAAAACAAGAAAAACGGAAACATCTTCGAGCGTTGGAAGTCACTCACTCGCTCAATCTTTTACTTTTACTTCAACTCAAACTTATTTAATCCATCCCTTCATTTTCTTTAATTCTTTGT
Organism: Luffa acutangula; assembly: GCA_036850905.1. Classification (NCBI taxonomy): domain Eukaryota; kingdom Viridiplantae; phylum Streptophyta; class Magnoliopsida; order Cucurbitales; family Cucurbitaceae; genus Luffa; species Luffa acutangula. Next base: position 55,073,548 of record CM072094.1, on the reverse strand, counting down.
TTCAGATGTTTCGAGTGTCAAGGATTCGGATTAAAGAGCTGCCCTGCATGTGGAAACGGAGGACTCACCCCCGAACAAAGGGGAGAAAGATAAACCGTACACGAGTTTAGAGCTCTCTACTTTTTTTTATTCCTAATGTGATGTATTACTTACTATTATATCATCTGTTTTACAATTTTAAGACTATTATATTCTGCTTTAAAAAGTATTGTTTTTTCGTTAAAAAGAATTTATGGTGGTGATAATTTCAAACATATAATTTATAAATTAGATTAGAGGTCATGTTCAAGCTCCATCATACATTTATTTTTAAAGCAACTTAGTTACAATAAACCATATTAGCTAAAATAAATTATTTAAAATTACAACAAATATGAAGATGAAAATTGGAGTCTACAACTTCCGGAGAAAAAATAATGTTTTAACCGCTAAATTAAGCTCATATCGATATTATAAGAAATTATTTGAGATTACAAAATAAGAATGAAACAAATATGATGATTTGTTAAAGAAAAAAAAAAAACCAAATATGATGGTAAAATAAGTTTACACCTGCATAATATTATCTCATTTTCCTCCAGCGATTTGATTATATATTTAATTGTAGAGTTCTCGTAAGAAAATAAATGTAAAAGATAGAGATGAGTCCGGATTTGGGTTGTTGTATTGAGAGTCACCTTGACCGATTCTCGTGGAGGATTCTGGGAGCTACTTTTTCAATCGTGACATCAAGTTTGGACTACATCTCGATCCAAACTTAAACAAAGGCCTTTTTTTTCCCAGAATCAATCGTCGTCGTCGTCTTACTGAACAAAAAAAATTAAAGCAATGGATCCGTTTCGAGGACAAGGCAGCATTCATATGCTATTAACCGCGGAACAAGATGCACAGCAGGTCATATCCAGCGCTAGAAGCAGTAAACCATTTCTCCCTCCACTTTGATTTTAGGAAGATCAGAACGTATCTGTTTCTGTTCACAGCTCGTTTCCTTGATCACATAACATAAAATTGGTCTTTCCTCCGATCCAGTGAAGTTGGCGAGACTGAAACAAGCTAAAGAAGAATCTGAAAGGGAAGTGGCGATCTATCGCTCCCACTTGGAGGCTGAATATCAAAAGAAAGTTTCCAAGGTTATTAAATTGGATCACCAATGGCATTGACATTGAGAACATTTTTCATGTCATTTGTTTAATCTTTCTAATCACAGACGAGTTCTGAATCATATACCCAACGACTGGAGGAGGAAACCAAGATTAAGATCAACAACTTGAAAGAATCATCTACCAGGGTCTCAAAGGATGTAGTTGACATGCTTCTACAATATGTTGCGTCTGCGAGGACTTAGAACGAACAATTTGTTTACAACACAAATGCAGATATATAGTACTCGTGGAGTGAACATGAATATGAACATGAACAGTTTGCGTTTCTGGAAACTGGAAACAAAAGTACCATTGTGACTTGTTCTAAATTCATTTTGACTTTGAATCGAAATGATGGATGCAATTGAGTGTTTGGTAGCTTCCATTCTATCTAATAATATGGTTCTTTAAAAAGTAGGACATATACAATGCAGCAAATAGCAAAGAGAATGATAAGGATATCCAAGGTAAGAGCTGTGGTGGCCTGATCACTCAAGTCCATGTTCCTTCCTGCAAGGCGATCGACCATGTCCGGAGTGGGTTTCCAGTTTTGCAACTGTTGCTCGTAAGGATCTTCCAACTTGATCCTCAATTTGCTAGCTTGGCGGCTCGCCTCTTCTTGAGCAAGCGTCCAGTCGTAGAACTTGCGGCTTTCTTCGTTGCTGAGGACCTCGTACACTTGTTTTAATTTCATGAATTTGTCGGAGGCAGCTTTTAGAGGGAGAGAGGTGGTGTCGGGATGGTATTCTTTTGATAATCTCCGATACGCACTTTTTATCTCTTCTAGGTCAGCCTCTGCACTCACTCCTAAGAACCTGCACATGCGCAGCGCATATATACACAATACAAATCAAATTCAAATTCAAATTCAAATTGTAATTAATGAAGCACATAGCTACTCACGTACTGGTAGTGAGAATCGGATGAGTTATTGAGCAAATCGGCCAAACTTGGAGCCAAGATATTATTATTCTCGTTCCTCTGGTCTGGATGGGAATGTGTAGGGCCTCCAATCCAACCCTCTTCTTCATTTTGCCAATGAATTCTTGTGTCGACGCCCGGTGGAGGCCTTGGGCGGTTGTTAGGACTAGGAGGTTGAGATGCATAGACCCGCCATGTATTGATATTGAATATGCGAGCAGGCGAGTGGAAGCGGAAGCTTCTGCGCAAGAAGAGAGAACTCGGAATAGGAGGGGAGGCCATGGCCATGGAATGGAACGGAACGAAGCAAAAGGAAACAAGAGACTTAAATCGAAACCGCTACCACTAGTTCGTGTGGATGAGATACTTACACCTACATCTGCTGCCTTTGCCTTTGCCTTTGCCTTTGATTTTCGAGAGGGGCCCTCTAAGCCATTGCCCATTGGTAGCGAACCCAACCATGACGACGCGAGGTTCACAGCCAATTCCAGTTTCCCTCTACTCTTGGATCCTCGACTGAATGGTAATTAAGTTCAGTTTTGGCTGGGCGATGTATGGCGGCTGAGCGACGGGAGGCTGGGCAACGACGGCGGCTGAGAAACGGGTGGCTGTAAATGAGAATGCCCGTCATTATTTGATGAACAAAATTTAAACCAATTGAGAGTTATAAGTTTAGTTTCAACTTTCAAGATTATGTTAAATAAGTCTTTCAACTTTAAAAAGTGTTTAATAAATCTCTAAAACTTTTGATTTTGTGTCTAACAAGTTTTTGAGTATTTCATTTTGTATCTAACATTGACATTTTTAATTCACAACTTTTTTTTTTAATATAAAATTGGAAGTTTAATTTCCTATTTGATTACAAGATTCAATCTTATATCTAATAGATTAGTTAATTTTAAAAAATGTTGAATATGTCAAAGACCTATTAGACACAAAATTGAAAATTCAATGATCTATTTGATATTATTTTATTGTTAGATTTAAATCCTATTTTGGTTCATTAACTTTTAGGTTTGTCCATTTTGGTCTTTAAACTTTCAAAATAGCTATTTTAGTTCCTAAACTTTTAAAAACAACCATTTTGGTCCATGAAATTTCATAATGTCTACTTTAATCCTTGTATTTTTAAAAATAATCATTTTAATTCCTGAACTTTAGTCCCTAAATTTTTAAAGATAATCATTTGGATCCTTGAACTTTTAAAGATAACTATTTTGGCCCTTGAACTTTAAAAATATATATTATTTTTTCGTCCAGAATTAGCTTAACCAAATACCGAGTTTCAACCTAGTGGTTTGAATATATACACACATTAACATGTTAGTACAAATACTTGAAACTATTTCGTTCATTTGTTAAAATCAAATAAAGGAAAGAACCAAAATGGTCTTTTTAAAGTTCATAAATTAAAATAAATAATTTGAAAGTGGACACTTCTAAAAAGTGTGCTTGTTTTCTTATCATTTCTTTACAATGATTTTTATATTTCTCAAGGAAACTTTTGAATTCTTAAACAAATTTGAAAAACAAAAACAAGTTTTTAAAAACTAACTTTATTTTAGTTTTCAAAACTTGGCTTAGATTTTGAAAATACAAATGTGAATAGTAATGTTAATATTTTGTGCATGTAATGAGAGAATAGTAAGAACAGGAAGAAGAAAAGAGGAAGATATCCAATTCACACCACCACCTTTTTTAAGTGATGATTGGTATTATGACTCTTGCCATATTTCCATACTTACCCATTTCCTTCTAACAACTTTCCCTTATACGTAAAGCAATTTTAGAAGTCAACTCCCGAAATCTAAAATAATTCTGCTAATAGAATCATGAAATTAATTAAAATAAACTAGTGGTTCTGGCATAGCATGTAAGGGAGCTTCTAGTAAGAAGAACAGTTTCGGATATTTCAAACAAGCAAAACAGGAAGATGTCAGCCTTTACAATCTCATCCTCTGCTGCCTATAAGAGGCTGGCTCTACATAAGTTGTTTTTTCTACTTCCCTTTATTTAAATTCAAGGAACAAACATGATCCCATTCTCCTTAATGGTATCAATAACAATACCAAGCTTACCTTCAATTCTTTCATCCTTCCTAGGCTCGTACGACATCGCATATACATCTGCTTCCTTTGATCTCTCTGCAATAAGCTTCCCTATTATTCTACATGCATTATGATCCGTGAGTGATGGTAGACTGTTCCTGAGATCCTTTGCATTGGTTGTTGCCACTGATATCACTTTGCTTGTTCCTCTATGCATTACCTTAGCATGGACAAATTTCTTCGAAAAGAAAACATTCAGTAAAAATGGCCTCATATACATATCTGTCCTTTGTTTCCATGATTTCTTGTTCGGTCGCTTTGCCACCTCCCCTCGAGACCTTCTTGTCCAAGCTGATTGTATAAATAAAACCTACAAGTATAAACATGCTAGTTGTTATTTATCAAAAGAAATACAAATCTTAACAGTTAGAGCCAAAAGAGTGAATATAGGTATGAATTTATTAACTAAACGCATCTTATGCGGCCTTGTTCCAAATAATGTAGGCCTTGCTCTGTATAGTGTCTGGCCGATGGTAGTAACAAAAAAGAAATATACTAGCTTGTTAAATAGGGCAAAAAAGCATAGCTGAATAAGTACGTTTGCAATTAAATGTTGCCTAAAACCTTGGATGGAAAACTACCCCATGTTTCAGGATATCTTTCAATAAACCCTCCCTTTGTTAGGCATATATCCATGTCTTTTCAGCAAATTGTTATGCCATTAAAAAAAAAAAACAATTTCCCCTGCATTACCCTGAACTGAAAGGGCCTTCATATGAAGAATTTTTTTTTTTAACAAAAAAAACGAAACGTTTCATTGATATAATGAAAAGAGACTATTGCTCACAATACAAAAAGAAAAAAGAATTAAAAATAACAAAACAACTAAAATTACATAGTAGGTAAAAGCACGCCAATAAAAATAAATATCCTATGAAGAAAAACCAAAAAAAAAGAATAGAAAGAGAGCACTAAGAAGCCTTTAAACATGCTGATTCAGACCGAGCTAATGAAGGCAATAACCTATCTTATTTTGATTTCTTTCCAACCAAAGTTCTGATAATAAAAGCTTTAACCCTCATTTATCCATAATAGTTTCGTTCTTGAAGCAAATAAAGGACCATTAAGAAGATTCAAAGAGTAAAAGTAGTAAAAATTCTCCATACTTAAAGCATAAGAGCAAATCGAGGGAAGTAAATTGAAGAATGGTGCTTCCTTTGAAGAACTTCAGAAGCATTCAAATTCATTAAAAATAATCCAAATCAGAATATTTACTCGTCTATGACTTTTAGATTTCCAATAGCCCTAAGAAGTTTGAATCAATGGGGTACCCAAAACAATGTGACGTGTCAAAGAACTAACTGAAAACTGACCAGAATTTTCAAGAGACCAAACTCGAATACCTTCAGAAGAACCAACAACCCAAGAATCCAAAACAACCAACAAAATTTGCAAGTTCACAATTTCTTCATCCTTTAAGAATCTTCGAGAAAAAACATTTGGATTTCCAATAGCCCATTGATGCAAACTTGCAAATTTTGAATAGCCCAAACAAGTTTGAATCTATGGGGTGCCCAAAACAATGTGATGTGTCAAAGAACTAACTAAAAACTAACCAGAACTTTCAAGAGACCAAACTCGAACATCTTCAGAAGAACCAACAACCCAAGAATCCAAAACACCTAACAAAATTTGCAAGTTCACAATTTCTTCATCCTTTAAGAATTTCGAGAAAAAACATTCTAAGAATTATGTTGACATTCCCAAAAGTCCGAAATAGAGCCATTAGGATACAAAAATATATTAAAAAGTCAGGAAATTGGGTCTTAAAGAGACATCTCCACACCTCATATCATGCCAAAAAAAAAAACGCCTTCATTACCCAATTTAAAACTCGCAAAAGCTTAAAATTTCTTCCAAAATTTACAAATATTCATCCATGGACTTCTAAGACTAGCGACACGTTTACCTGTCAGCCGCCCAAAAGGTGAGCTTCCATGTATACTAAAAATAATCACCTTTCTCCAAAAAGCATGTCGCTCGACGTTCGTTCATAAAGCGCTATCCCCATTTCACAATCAAAGCAAAATTTTGATGCTTAAGAGCACCAATATCTAAGCTGCCATCTTTTTTAGTATTCGAAACCAAATTCCGACGGACTAAATGATTCTTCTTACCCCTTCCTTACCTTCCTAGAAAAAAAATCTGCAACATACGCTCCAATTTAATACTAACCTGCGAAGGCATTACAATAATAGAGAAATAATATGGAATATTTGATAGGACCAAAGAACAAAGAGGCAATCTACCTCCTCGTGAAAGATTGAAACACTTTCATCTATCCAGTTTCTTACCAATATCTTATCCAAAACCGGTAGCCAAAAAGTAATGGAATTTGGATGGCCACCCAATGAAAGACCAAGATACATAATCGGAAGAAGCTCCATCTTACCATCAAGTCTGGAGGAAACCTCCAACACCTTTTGATCATCAATATTAATTCCACAAATCAAATACTTTGCCCAATTCAATTTAAGACCCTAACAAAATTTTGCAGAAATTTCTTCAGCTTTACTCTTTTAGTGTCATCCTCCAAACCTCTTGTGTTCCAAGAAATAATCTTCATGAATGACTTTTGAGAGAAAACAGCACACTCCCACTACAGATAAGTTACTTCAACCAAAGGAGATGGAACTAGCTTTGATAAGTTCAGAAAATTCGTCTAAATTGTCTGAAACAATCAGGTCCAAAATCTTACTTTCATCAACCAACATCTTCCTTGGAGAATCTAATTTCAAAGGAGATTTGAAAAACAAATTCAACTCAATATTTGAGATATCATAGCAATAATCGTCCAAAATATTATCTGAAAAAGGATGATCGACTTCCTTGCTACTTACACTTACCTCTGATTCATCATCCGAAAATCCAATACCACAAAGGGATGTTTCTTTTAGCACTGAACTGGCTTTAGAAGGAGGAAGAGAGCACTCCTTCTAGTCCTTTTTTTTTAAAAAAAAAAATATATATATATATATAAGAAACGACAAGAGGAATATAGATGTTACAGCTATTTATTTGATTATTTCAAAATCAATTGTTTTGCCCTCTCCCATTGACTGATTTTGAACCAAATTGGATTCTTGAGGAATCAAAACCTTAGAAACAACTTCCTCCAAAACATCAGCATTAACCACTGAAACGTCACATTCCACACCTAGCCCTTTCTTAAGCACATAAAAATTGGGATATGATTCGCAGAAATTGTCACATACTTCTTTGACACTCGATGGAATTGAAGGACCCAAATAATTTGACAAAGAGGGATTCCCAACCACACCGAAATTATTAGTTTTCTGAACCGTGTTCATATCTGAAATTTCTTTTGGAGTTTATTCAACTGAACAGTCTAAAGCTTGTTGTTGGTCCAGTGACTCATCCAAATTACCTTGCTGTTGATCCAATAATTCAAATGAATTACTTTGCTGCTGATCCAGTGTCTCATCCGAATTAACTGCAACATTAGATGCTTGATTCAAAATATCGTGTAAATGTTTCACCAATAAAGACGGCATCCTCATGGTTTTTAATTACTTCCTCATCATGCAAAGTCTCCTTGGAATCCCCGAAGAAGATGAAGTCTGAAACAATGGAGAAACTTAGCTGGAGGAAGACAGGGTAGGATATGGATAGATTGAAGGTTGGGAGAAAAGAGTGAGGAAAGAGCATCCGGGGGAAGGTGACTTGCGTTCCTATATTGACCTTGCCAAAATAGTAACCCATCCACGGGAATTTAAACGAGAGCGGCATTTTCAGCGAGAATCAGCAAGCACTTCTTGTTGACCTTGTTTTATTATATCTCTATCCTTGAAAGGAAGAAAAGCCACAGGTTGCAGATTGAAACAAGTCCTATTATCCACTAGCTAGTGAGTCACATAATCACAGGCCACAGCGCGAATGTTGGACCTGCATCCAAGCTTGCCAGCTAGCAACAAACTTTTGAAACAATAATATGATATAAACCAAGGAAAATAACTATCATGAAAGCCGGTTAACAATAATAGTATTTCCAACAAAAGGAGTACCCTCTTCCTCTTTTTCAAAAAGATGGATATTATACTTGGTTCAATGGAAATCTTCCTGAATATTCAACATTTTACGTCAGAAAATTGCTAATATAACCTAGCAACGTCCCAAGGATTTCAGCGTAGAGGAAACTTCTCCCAAGTTTAACTAAGTCGTCATGGGTTCAAAACGGCTTGATACCATCTATCTCACAAACTTCTAAATTCAAAATGTGCTCCTCAATTTCAAATCCAATCAAAACAGAAATCCAAAAATTATCAAATAACATGAGCTTCCATCTCAAAACCAATTAGCAATGACTGGAGTAACCCATCTATCTTATAAATTGTGAGGTCTCCACTAATCTTTTCAACGTGGGATCCTCAACAAAAATGAAGAATTTGAAAGATGCAGAACGGGGAAATTGCTCAACAACAGCAATAAAGTCATTTGACCTGGAAGGATGCAGAAAATAGTTGAGAATTCTATATACCATGGAACAGTCAGTTCTGTCTTTCCCAGCCATAATAAGAGCACGACTACTCTCCTAAAAGATGACCGTAGGAAGTATTCTTTCAAATTCTCAAACCATACCCTGAAGAAGACTCAACTTTACTATGCAGAAAGGTTTAGGAAAGTTACGATATAGTCGAGTCCGTATTGACTATTGGCTTGAACACACAACTGGTAGCAAACCCACAACATTAACTTTCTCGCAAATAATTCTCCTTTCCCAACTTTTACACGAGTTTTAGGTTTCATGTTTCTAGTTGATTTAGGTTCCAATCAGTATCCTAACAGATTCTTCGGAAGCTAGATTTCACATAACTTCTGCCAATAAAAGCGAACGACAACAGCCAAACAATTTTAAGAACAACTAAAGCAGCATGTTTCGCCTGGGAGAATTCGTTAGTTCCAGAAATTGTACCTTGGCAAACGCGGGATTCGAAGAGACGAAAGAAGAGCCTCCGGATATGCTAATATGTGGAAACGAAGATGCCCACGAAAGAGACGAGGGTTTCTGTGATGGAGTGGTGGGAGTTGATAGCCACTGGGAGAAGTGAACTGAACGGACAGAAGAAGACGGCAGTGAAGAAGCTATTGCTGTGAAGTTCATCGTTGAGAATCAGTTCATTCGTCCACCCACGGTGCAAGTATCAGTTGTTCAGTATTAAACCATTATATGACAAAAAGATCGGAGCAATTTAGAACACTGTAGCGGTAAAAGTGAGAAACCGTGCCGCATTGTGAGTTCAGTTTAAATAGTCCAGTTATCCTTTTCCTTTTTTTAAAAAAAAAAAAACATAGGAAGTGGAGGGATTCAGCTATGTTGAATATTTAGAATCGGGAGATTTAACCTTTTCAGTAAAAGTATTTAGACCACTTTCACTTTGTACACATCTAATAGATATCGTTGATTGAACTCATTCTTTTTCAATCTTTTATTTTTTTTTCCATGACTGATCATTAGACCAACTTGATGGTTAAAAAATTATTCATTTTTTAAACAATTTGAGACAAATTATCCATTAAAATTAGATCTATTTGATGGTACTATCAATAAGTTTAACCAATACACTCAGCATCAATATTTACCAAATTAACATTAATTTACTGATTCGAATTATTGATAAGATTTAACAAGTACAAAAGTCTAAAACCAAAATTTAAAATACAGTAACAAAACTGAAGCTCTTATTTCAATAATTTCTGTACAATATATACATATACATTTGTTTTTTTCGTACTCCCCACCCAACCACAGTCATAACTTAAGTATTTGAGCAACTTGATATGTACTGATCACGAAGAAAATAAGGCGGAGAGACTAGAGAGTGTCCTACTGGGAAAACAAATACCAAGCTTTCCTGATTAGTTTTCCTACAATTTAAGTACTTGAACAAGTCATGCACATAAAAAGTAGTCATATCCCAAGATCAAAAGATGGAGAAGTGTCAAGATCAAAATTTTTCTGTTGCTGAGTAACCATCATCTGAGGCAACTCAACTTTCTTTTCAAGGAGCAATTTTGCCTGGGCCTCGACTGCATCAAGGTCTAAACCTTCATAAAACTCATCATCATCATCGAACACATTTCCATTTGCGTCCACATCGCTCATCGATTCTCTTCCTGCCACCACTAACTCAAACCGTTTATCCAAATTAAGTTTAGGAACAGATTCTGATGCACAAAATGTCAAATTTCGAGTCCTGCTTTCTACTTCTGTCACTCTTGGGCTGCCACCAGTTGTAGAAATTACAACTTCTGGGATACGGTTCATTTTGACATGTTCTGAATGCATTGTCTGAGATTGATTGACATTTCCTGTTAGAATTGACTGGAAAACATTCAATGTCTTGCCAGAAGTTTCACTTTCAGTTACCTGGGTCGCGAGGGGTGAAGTCAGCCTCCTGAATGGTGATTGACTTAGCAAAGAACGTCTGTTACATAAGATCACAATTTTAGTACAGCATTTATAGAAATAAGCTCCACCTTGTAAATGCTAATTAATTTTTAAAGAGTAGAAAGTTCAGTTTTCGAAGGTCACAAATTAAAGATTTTTATACAACTTCACGACAGGTTCCTCGATGTTCACTGATCTATTATCAAAGTTCAAGTCTCACATGACATGATATAACATGTAGAACAAAAATCCATCCGTGTAACGTAAAGCTTGGAAGAGACTGTTTATTCTATGAGATATCCGGAGGCAAAAGGAGAAAATTACTTGATATTTTTGGATAAATTAAGTTTCTTATTCCACATAGGCTCCAATAATGGATAATAATGGAGAAAGTAATAGGTAAATAGAGAAATTCCACCTAAGGAAACTAATTATGAAAGGAAAGGATATTTTAAAACAATTAAAGGATAAATGACTAATATTTTAATCTCAACATGATTATACTATTTACAAATCTACACTCCCATCAAGTTAGGTAGTATATAGAATACAACCCAAGCTTGAAGCTGAATCCATCAAAACTTGTCCCAACAGTGCTTTGATGAGAATGTCAACAATTTGATGGCAATATGGAACATAGTTTAGTTTCATTGTGCTATTGTTAACCTTTCCAGTAATTGGTGGTTTTTTCATGATTCACGAGATGCTTTGCAATATTGATTGTTGCTTGACCATTACAAAACATTTTGGATGAACTCTGAGTTTATATCTTCAGTTATTTCAAAAGCTTCTGAATCCACATTCCTTCACAAATTCCCAAAACCAGAGCTTAGTATTTAGTCTGCTTCCTTGTTTTTTTTCTTTTAATAAGAAACCACGCTTTCATTGAGAAAAAATGAAAGAATACAAGAAGGCATACAAAAAGCAAGTTCACCAAAAACACCCACCAAAACTATAGGAACGTGTCCCAATCCAAAAGAATAAGACCTAGCTGATAATTACAAAAGAGCTTGGAGATAGAAGCCCACAAAGACGAGTTAAACCTATGTTGGGTTTAATTTCCTATAAACTCGTAGTTTGTAAATCAATAAACATATTCTATTTCCAATAAAGACGTTATTGAGGTTATTCAGTAAAAGATGTTATTGAATAAGTAAAATTGCGAATGATTAACCTAAGTCCAATAAACTAAGATCCTTAGCTATAAAATGAATACTCGAACTATATGTAGGGACATATCGTAGGATCAAGTTCAAGTTAATAGTCAAAATAGTCTATAGTATAAGGATACGGTTGGGTGCCTTATCCTGGGGACACTATGGACGCGACCCACTTTGTATTAAGTACAAACGATGAGATCCTAAATCGTTCATGTGGAGACATGCGAGTGGAGGCGTCCTATGCAATGAGTTTGCATAAGACTGGACCACGAAATTAGTCACTTTCTCTTTATAACGCCGTTTACTGAAGAAACTGGCTATTTCTCAAAGATGACCTAGGTAACTCATTCTTAATCCTGAGCTAACTATGAACTCCTGTTTATACGAGATTATCCTTTGATCTGCATGGGTGAGAGCGGCCAGTATCGCCGACTCAACAAGTCTACCATTTTGGGGATAAGATCGAATAGATAGCTGGAGACATAGTCGCGCAAGACGGAATTCGCTTCTACCCATTTCAGGGATAGTAGATAGATTGTTCCCTTAAGTACCAACTCCAGGACTTGAACAAGGGGCCCCACCCTCTCGGTGGATCGAGAGGGACTTAGGTTTGATGGTTGGACCACAAACCGATTGTTCATTAGAGGATTAGTGGAACTTAAGGAACAAGAAGTACTATAGGGGTAAAACGGTCATTTGACCTAGCTATAGCTACGAACAACCTGTGAAGGATCGACTTACTAAACATGGTTAAATCAAGTGGACGAAAATATATCTATAGTGAGGGGAGTGCAACTATCGGGCTATAGTGGAGTGTCCCGATAGTTAACGAATGTTGGCTAGCTTAGATAATGAGATTAGTCGGTTAGCCTCGAATCGTTGGAGCCCATGATCTATAGGTCCATTAGGTCCCCCTACTAGCTCATATCAGATTAAAGCCTAGAACATATTGATAGGATTCTTTGAATCGTTCAAAATCGGGAAAAAGGGTATTATCGTAAAATTGTGTTTGACACAATTATTTAATTATGTATTAAATTAGAAAATGAGAGATAAAGTCTTTAAAAGGGTTTTAAATACTATAAACATGAATTAAGATTCATATGTAAAGAATGCACACATTAAGATGATTAATTTGATTAATCATACATAATTAGTGGGGCAAGCTTCAAGATTGATTGTTATAATTAATTTCAATTTAGAATTGAAATTAAAATCAATAATGCTGAATTTAGAATCTGATTTTGATTCATAATTTAGTGGAAAAAGTTGGAAATCCACTCTTGCATGAAGACACAAAGTGGAATTACACCACATTCATGCAATGGTGCATGTAGTGTTGTTTGAACACCTAGCTTTCACTTTCTCCATTAAGACCACCATGTGTCTTGCACATTGAAGCCCCTTCTTGCATGGATTCTCTCTATAAGTAGAGGAAGAATCAGATTGTGCAAAGATACAGCTTTTACCTTGTTGTTTTTTTTTTTTATAATGAACCAACCTTTCATTGAGAAAAAATGAAAGAATACAAGGGCATACAAAAAAACCAAGCCCCAGAAGGAAATCCCCTTAGATAAAGGGACGTCAATATAACAAAATAAGGCCTAAAGAATAATTACAGAATAAACGCGTCACCGACGCCCATAAAGAGACAGAATATCTAATAATATCCCAAACATCCTCCGCATTCCTCTCCTTCCCTCTAAAAATTCTGTTATATCTAATAATATCCGAACCTTTCATTTAAGCTTTTACCTTAGTGTTATGCTGCTGAAATTCTTCCTCAATCACTCTCTCATCTCATATCTCCATAGAGCTTGATCCTTCAAGCATTCCCTTCCCATTCCCTATCACTATAGACTCCCACAAGTCGTTCTTGGCCCAGAGAATAGTAGGGAAGACTCTAGAGGTTGTCCAAGTAGGATTGGAGAAGAAAACAACACAAGGAGTTCCACACAAGTGAGCTACAAAAGGTTGGTGCTCTCTAACTCTCTATTCTGTTTTCTCTAGAACCAGCATCCTTTAGGAGCAAAATTAATAGAGTTAAGTGCTTTCGATCTTCAATTGCTTCCGCATGAGTTATATGAACACCTTCAACCTAATCGTCTCCCACAGCTCATACATGGATTTCTCCACCCCTCTAAAGATTCTACTATTCCTCTCGAGCCAAGTACCCCACAAAACAACAAAAAAGTACAATTGCCATAGGACTCTCCCTTCATCATGAAAAGGGGATGCCAAAGAACTTCCTCAACAATAGAGGAGCAATCAATTTTACAAGCCGAAGCAACCCCAAAAACCCTGAAGAACTAGTTCCAAATAGAGCTGACAAATGGACAATCCCAAAGCAAGTGATCTAAGTCTTCCTCCTGACTTCTACACAGGACACACCGCTGCAGCCACAACACGAACAATGAGAACTGTTGGATCAAATCCTGAGTATGCACCCGACCATGTAAAACTTCCCAAGCAAAGAACTTTCACTTTCTTGGAAATTTTGACCTTACACAAAGAGGAGAAAATGGAGGCTCCCAAAGGAGGAAAAAGAGAGGAGAGAACAGAAAAAAGAAGCACAAGAGAACCCCTTAGAGGGCTCTAGAGTCCAAAACCTAGTGTCCTTTTTCCCAAGAGAAAACGACTAGTCAGCCAAGAGGGAGAGAAGATTGACGACCTCTGCTGCCTCTCGATCAGTGAGAGAGCGACAAAAGCCAAGAAAAAGAGAAGAAATATTGAAATTGGGGAAGACTGAAGCTACCGAATGCAACTTGTTCTCAGACAACTAGTAAAGACGGGGAACACAACACTTGAGGGTTTATCCCCAACTCAAGAATCCTCCCAAAAATGGGTATTAGAACCATCCCCAATGGAACAACTAACAAACTGGAAAAAGAGACGAAATCCTGAAGGTGCTTCTTGATACAATTGGTTGTTTTTTGCTTCTCCAAGTGACTAACTTGCCTCAAACATAGAGCAATATCAAAATGTAGATCTTCGATTAATCATTAATTAATTCTCCAGTCAACTAGCATTAGTATAGAGTTTTACCATTTTGCTTGATGACTTTTTAAATTAAAACCTTAACCCCTGCTAGTGACAATTCCTGCAAAATCCCCAAGGAATTTGAAGAACCATAATATCCCATGTAAGAATTTTAGTTGATGAGAGGAAAGGCTCTTCGAGAAATGATATTAAAGAGGACTAGTGATTAAGATATCAAGAAGGCTATTAAACTCATAAAGGGTATCTAACTTATCATTCTAGCCTCCAAAGCTTCTTATTTCCACTCTCCAAGCCAAAACCCCAATTGCAAATTGAGACACTAACCGGCTGTAAGTAGTATTGACCCTCCAACTACAGATTTAACCCATGTTGAGCGGTTGGAATTTCTAATATTTGTGTGTAAATCTTTATTGTAAAATATTTAGTCTTTATGGTTTTTATTCCTTTTCATATTTGTAATAGGTCTTTTTCCTATGTAAGAGGACCTATATTTCACATATCTAATATGAGAATAATTTTTAAACTCTCAAAATTAAGATAAGCATTATCTTTTTCCCCTACAATAGTACTTGATTACTCTCATTCCAAAATTGTCTTCCCTTCCAAATATTTAGTTCCCCAACACAGTCCCTATTCTTCTATCCTTCTCTTGCAACACCATATCGTCTTTTCTTACCAGAATTAAAATAACGCAATATTTGAATGGTCAGTAGGGCTTCTTATACTAAGGTATTCTAGTATAATCTGCCACATTATCGCATAATGAGAGAACATCACATACTCATCAAAATTAAATAACAGAGGAGTTTATAAAAACCTGTAAATTGCCATCATATCAAGTCTGCCTGTTTCATCTTGAGTACTCGTGGCACTAGCACTAACCCTATCATCTATGAAACTGTCGAACGAGCTCTTAATCATGTCATCTTCTTCATCCTCAGATATGGTAGCATCCGAAGAAACCCTAGATACCAACAAGAAATGAGGCAGAAGAATTTCACAACAGTATCATTGTCTCCTTTTAACTTGTGCACTCAAAGTAGAACTATCATATCATTATCAAAGGTATGATTTAACACTGAACTCTTTTATTGGTTTACTCCCTAGTCCCTTTAACAAGGTAATTTATGGACTTACTCAGCTTCCTCCTCAATAAATGCTCTAGCATTGTCGTCAAATCTCCTTTCACCTATATAAAGCAATTGATATTGACAATTAGCAACTAGGTCAAAGTTACTTTTTTTTAAAGTATGCTCTATTAGATCCTCGACAATATTTGGCACTGACAAGGACTCTCCAAAAAATTGAACTATAAGAGAAAATACCATCCCGTTTCTTTTTTTTCATCTGTCTGGTGCTAGAAAAAGTTTTGACTATATTTGCCAGTGTTGAAACTGAAGTTTTTTCCATGCTTTCCATGTTCTCATTTTTCTCCACGTCTCCAACCTTCCGCAACCTTTTAAATTTGCAGGGCTTCTTTACACTGCTGGACTTTTCTCCAGTAACTAAATGCCAATCTTCAGTATCACAACTGCTTGTAATAACGGCCAAGGGAGTTTGTGTTTCATCAAATGCAGGAGAACCAGAGGCACTTGATTTTATACCCACACTATCAATCTCCTCGAGTACAGACGGACGAACTTCACCACTAGAGAGAGAAACGTCATTTCCAGCACGGGATCCCTCATTGCAATTAATTCTTTCGCTTATCCCAGGACTTGAAGATTTTAAAATCTGTTCAACATCCGTTTGGACAGGCAAGGTAAACTGTGATATTGTGGATTCATATATCCTTTGTCTAGTATATCCTGGAAAATAAAACCCTGATTAGAATAAATTCTTGTGTTCACTAAATAAATGAAAGAACAGTTAAACATTCCCTCTTTATCAATAAAGCATAATGTATTATTTTGGAAAATAGCATGTACCACAATCATCAATGGGTGAATCTGGAACAAAACCACTTTCGATTAGATTAGTGAGACGAGGACTAAGCTGAGTCTCGATTATACTGCATTCACCAGCTGGGGGTAATTGTGGCTCAATCTCTAAAACAGCAGGCTTTTCACCAGCATTATCTCCTTTATGAAAAAAAGTTCTCTTCACGGTTGTGCTTTGATGAATTTTCTCAATCTGATTCATTGCTTTGTCTTCCAAGACAGTTACATCACCTGTTTCAGGGCTTGGTAGAACCTCATCCTGTAAGAATTTTGTTTGAGAAGTTGTTGGTTCATTGGCAGCTTCAGTCTTCAAATCCTGAACAATTCTTACACCGCAAGAACCTAGCTCAGAAGAACTCAAGAATATTTTATTGCCTGCAGCAACAGAATAGGGATGCAAGAAATTTTTTGAAGAGAACACAGGGGAACGAGATATTTGGTCCTTTCCCATGGCACCAACAGATACAAAATCAGAACCAAAGAGATCTATGTTCGTAGGATGCTTCGGAGAACAGTAATCAGAAACACAATTATCTTCTGCAGGATTTGGAGGTGCTGAGACTTCAGGATAGACTAATGGTCCTTCTAATTCTGCTTCTGAAGCGCTGACTTCATTAGTTGAACCTATAAAATAATCAAAACATTCATTTTAAACAAATAATTATCATGAGCTTTAACAAAGTATTAATAGAAACACCAAACCATAATGAGTTCAATTTATGTTCAACATTGCAATGTCACCAAAATAATTTACACATCGATAGGAGCAAGAATTTTTCTTTTTCAACAAATTTTAAAAACATTAATTAAAGCTACTGCTCAAGATTGGCATTATTTGAGAAATGCAAAAGTGAATGTATGTATTGTAGATTATGTCATTTTAAATTTATTTTTTACTTATTTAAATTAGATTTTATTCTACAGATATATATCAGATTGTATTTTGGAAATTCAGAAATAATATGAAATTAATTTTCTCCCAAAACCACATGGTACCAGAGCAAACCCTAAAATAAAACTCTAGCCGTCAAACACCACCTTCACCAGCAAACTCTCCTTCCGACAACGATCTCTTCTTCTCCGACAACCCACTCACCGGCAGATCGTTCACGTTCGCAATTAGTTGTCTGTCACGTTCGCAACAGGGGTTCGGGTTCACGATCGTTCGTCTACCGCTCGCCGCTCGTTTGTTCGTCTGCTTGTCACTCGCCCGCATGTTGTCGCTCGTCTGCTCGTCAGCAGGGGTTTGGGTTTGCGATTTTTTTTTTTTGCCTACTTGTCGCCGCTCGTAGCAGGGGTTAAGGTTCACATTCGCCACTTGTACTTTTTTTGTCCACCGCTCGTGTTTTGTCCGCTCGTTTGGTTGTTCTATGGGTGTCTGGTTCTTCCGCTTTTGTTCGTTTGTTCGTTTGTCTCGTTTGTCTTCAATACGGTCCATTTGCGTGGTTGGTGGCTCTCTAGAAACAAAATCAGTGGTTGTTTAGTTTGCTTGTTTTCAGATTTGGTTATTTGTTTGTTCAAAATTTTCATAAATTTCAAATGGCAAAACACGGGTTAGCAAGTGTTAGCTATGAAAACTCCTCTCAACCTCATGATTCCTCACCTCAAATTGTGACTAATCATAAACTTCAAGCTTACAATTTTCTTCAATGGAATCAATCAGTTTTCATATATATCTATGGTCGTGGTAAAGATGGTCATCTAACTGGTGATACCCTTGCACCGGATGCTAAAGACCCGAAGTTTCGATCGTGGAAAACTTATGATCATTTGGTCATATCTTGGCTATTGAACTCTATGACTCCAGAGGTTGGAGAGAACTTTCTATTGTTCAAAACAGCAAAAGAGATATGGGAGCCCATGACACCTATTCTAGCTCTGAGAACTCATCTGCTCTATTGGCTATTGAAACTCGGTTGTATGATTTAAGTCTAGAAGACCTTAATGTTACTCAGTACTTTAATCTTCTAGTTCGAAACTGGCAACATTTGGATATGTATGAAACATACGAATGGAAGTGTGGAGAAGACATGACTCTTTACAAAAAGATGTTGAGAAAAAAAAGGATAACGAGGTTCCTTCTAGGACTTAATAAAGAGCTAGATGACGTAAGGGGAAGAATTATGGGAGCAAAAGATCTGCCCTCTTAGAGAAGCTTTTGCTAAAGTACGACGTGAAGAAAGTAGAAAATACTTGATGATACCTGAGATTGGGTCCTCTACTGGACCAAAGATTTCGACCATGTTCATCTCAAGATTACAAATCCAAGAAAGGAAATCATCCTTGGTGTGATCATTGTAAGAGAGTGGGACATGTACGAGATACTTGTTGGAAAATTCATGGCAAACCAGCAAATTGGAAACCAACGAGGAAAGGGACGGTCTAAAATCATGCTCATGTTGTTACTTCTCCTTCTCCACATCCAACTTCTACTGTGTTTTCGAAGGAACAATTAGACGTGTTACAGCAAATGATTGGCCATCTCTCATTATCGACATCTACACCCACAGCCTCAGTTGAGAAACCCTCTAGCAATCTTGCTTATCAAGGTACTGGTCTTTCTTGTTTTTATGTGCAGCATAACAAGTCTAAACCTTGATTGTGGATTCTGGAGCATCATACCATATGACCGGTGACATTTCCTTATTCCACCAGTTCAAATTCCAACCTGGCTATTCGACAGTTCGAAAAGCTAATGGATCTCTCTCTAAAGTTACAGGGACAGGGTCAATAAAGTTGGCAAATGATCTCGTTCTCTCTAATGTGCTTTATGTTCCTAAGTTGAACTTCAATTTGATTTCAATTAGCAAACTTACTGGTGATTCAAATTGCATTTCTAATTTTTACTCAAACTTGTGTGAATTTCAAGAGGTGGATTTGGGGAAGGTGATTGGCAGTGCTAAGCAACATGGTGGCCTCTTTCTTCTTCAAGAAAAGTGGCCTTCAAGTTCCATCTTCAGTCCTAGTTCTAAGTCTTCTTCTCAATCTGTTAGTTTTGTTTCCAAGTCAGAGTCCTTGGCAATTGAAAGTCAAGTTATGTTATGGCATTTACGCCTTGGTCATCCAAATTTCATGAACCTCGAAAAAGTTGTTTCCTGATTTATTTATCAATAAAAAGTCATGCTTCTTTTAGTGTGAAACTTGTCAATTATCTAAACACACAAGAAATGATTATCCTAGTGTACCCTATAAATCTTCAAAACCGTTTTCACTTATCCATAGTGATATTTAGGGGCCTTCTAGAGTGAAAAATATATCAAGAGCACGATGGTTCCTCACCTTTATTGATGACCATACCAAGATGACTTGGACATTTCTAATGAAGGACAAAAATGAAACCAAATCTTTTCGTTCTTTTCATGTTATGATCTCTACTCAGTTTGAAAGTAAAATTCAATTTCTCATAACAGATAATGCTCGAGACTATTTCAATTCGATTCTTGGTCCATATCTCTCATCTCATGGTATCGTTCATACTAGTTCATGCGTGGACACTCCACAACAAAATTAGAGACATCTTCATGAGGTAGTACGTTCTCTCATGTTTTCTACTAATGCTCCTACCCAATTTTTGGGGGAAGCCATTCTCGCTACAACCTTTCTTATCAACCGGTTGCCTAGCCGTGTCCTCACTTTTAAATCCCCTCGAGATGTCCTTCTCCAAATTCACCCCCAACTCCAAAACATTTCCTCAAATTTACCCCTTCGAGTGTTTGGTTGTTCTTCCTTTGTTCATAACCATTCTCCTCACAAGTCCAAACTTGATCCAAAATCCATCAAGTGAATTTTTCTAGGTTATGCATCCCATAAAAAGGGGTACAGATGTTATTCACCTATCACTAGAAAAATGTACCCATCCATGAATAGAAAAATGTACCCATCCATGAATGTTACATTCTTTGAAAATCATCCTTTCTTTACCAAGTCTCAAATTCAGGGGGAGAATACCATTCAAGAATGCATTACCAAGAAACTTTTGCGAAGGGTTTTACTCAGTCATACGGTATAGATTACCAAGAAACTTTTGCCACAATTGCGAAGTTGAATATTGTACGTGTTCTGTTGGCCCCTTCACCAACTTGATGTCAAAAATGCATTCTTGAATGGTGATCTGGAAGAAGTTATATGCAAATTCCCCCTGGAATGGAAGACAAATCTAATAGCAACTTGGTGTGTAAGTTTAAAAAGTCTCTATATGGATTAAAAAAATCTCCACGTGCTTGGTTTGACAGATTCACTAAAACACTTATTAAAAGTGGCTATTGTCAATGTCAAGCTAATCCTACCTTGTTTGTGAAATCCTCAAATAACAAAATTGCAATTTTGATTGTATATGTGGATAACATCATCTTTACAAGGAATGACCTAGAAGAGATCCTCAACCTAAAAAAGATGCTTGCAACTAAGTTTGAAATCAAAGATCTGGGAAGCTTGAGATATTTTCTAGGCATGGAAGTGGCACAATCTAATAATAGTATTGTAATTTCTCAGAGAAAGTATATCCTAGATTTATTAAAGGAGACAGGAAATCTTGGGTGTAGACCTACAGAAACACCCATGAATCCAAATCTAGTTTTACACCAAAGTGAAGATGTTCTAGTTGACAAGGGCATGTATCAAAGACTTATGGAAAAGTGAATTTATCTATCGCATACCAGACCAGACATAGCATACTCCGTTAACGTTGTTAGCCAGTATATGAACAACCCAAATGAACGTCATCTTGGAGCTGTGAACATAATTCTGAAATACTTAAAAGGCACTCCAGGTCATGGTTTATTATTCAAGAAATCTTCAAACAGACTTGTAGAACTCTACACTGATGCTAGTTGGGTTGGAGAATTAACTGACCGAAAATCTATGACAGACTATTGCTCATATGTTTGGAGTAACTTGGTCACTTGGAGAAGTAAAAAAAACAAGTCGTTGTAGCAAGAAGCAGTGCAGAAGCTGAATACAAAATGCTTTCTTTAGGAATATGTAAAGGAATATGGATTCAGAAACTTTTGACAGAGTTGAAAATTGATACTCATAATCCAGTAAAAATGTTTTGTGATAGTCAATCAGCCCTCAGTATTGCAAAGAATTATGTTCATCATGACAGAACAAAGCATATAGAGATAGATCGACATTTCATATTTGAGAAAGCCAACACTAGAATAGTGGAACTAAACGATGTTCCATCTCGTCATCAAGTTGCTGACATTCTCACCATAGCATTACCAAGGACAAGCTTTGAAGGATTCAACTCCAAGTTTGGCTTGTATACTATATACAATCCGGCTTGAGGGAGAGCGTAGATTATTTCATTTTAAATTTATTTTTTCCTTATTTAGATTAGATTTTATTCTATCTTTATAGTTTCCTTTTATGTATTTTTATGAGATATATATCTAATTTTATTTTGGAGATTAAGAAATAATATGAAATTAATTTTCTTCAAAAACCACATGTATTATTGTCATCGGTAACTATTCTAGCCCGCTTACGTGCACGGCTCGATTAATCACAAGGAACAATCATTTGATCCTATAATACTTGGTTGCTAGGAAACTCATAAGATTCAATATCCTAGAGTTTTTGAGAGCATAACCAAAGAATTTTTTAGAATAAGTAAAGGTGCTGGATTGAATGCTTTGAGCTAGCTAGATTTAAAGCTTCACAATGGTATTCTCTTTCTAAATTATTTGCTCACAATGGTATTCTCTTTCTAAATTGTTTGCTCATTTTTGAGAAACTGTCCTCCAGCCCTTGTACAAATTAGAAAATATTATAAATATGTAATTTAGTTTGTATCAATTGAGCGTTTACCTCTTTTTTCCCCGTAACATTGTTCAACCTGGCATGCTTCAAATATTTCTCTAATGCATGATTTCTCCTGAATCCATCCACGTTATATGATAAGCCAAATGCTAGAAAGCAATTTCTTTTTAGGAGGAGAAAAGGTAAAATAGAACTTGTAAACAAACCTCAACAGAGAAAGCTTCAGAATCTCTAGAAAAGTGCAGTCCTTGCAAGTGTTGCATTGTGTCAATTAGAACCATTGTTCTACTTGAATGAATTATTGCATGGGTCCTCGAGGGAAATGTCTGGAAGTGAGGAAAGGCAATAAGGGACGGCCTCCATGCATCTTCATGAGGATGGAAATACTTGAGAAGTAACTCAGTCTCAGTGTCGGTTAGCTTGTTCTTAAATGATGTTATCTGAACAGGATGATCATCTTTCACTTTCTTTCCAGGACGAACAAATTGTATGATTGATAGCTTAACAAACTGGACTTCTGGTTTGATAGTATGGGGAATCTAAATAATGGAAAGAATCGATAGTATAAGAAAAGAATACTATGTTGTGATAAGCTTCTGTCAAACGATCTCACCATTCTTGGGCTAGTATGAAAGTTGAAGCTATTTATTCCCCCATTTTGCATGTGTTTCTTTATAGACTTGCTGACTGTTTGCTTTCTCATGTAACCCTGCAATTCTGACCCTTCACAAGCTAAAACTAGTAATAGTAGTTAAGGAAATTATATAATTAGCATAACGAAAACAATTGGGATGAAGTTCCACGCTTCGATGCATGAATGCTTTAGTTATGCGACCATGTCAAAAAGGTACCAAACGCTCTAAGCACATATCAGACATTTGTACATGAGGGTTAGATTTTCTTCTTCCCCAGAAAACAGTTGACATAAAAATAATTATAGGAGAAAAACTTGAATATGAAAAACACCAAACTTGTTTTCTCGATCATGTAGATACTCATCTTAGTTGATTCCATTTTTCTTTTTCTTTTTTTTTCCATTTTAAAGAAATTATGTTTGTTTACTAACAAATCCTTTGCCTCTTAGTTTACTATAAATATATAGTTTTCAAAATATGTTTCTAGTTTTTACATTTGCGCTAAAAAATATTTCCATATGCAATTTTTTTTAAATAGAAAACTTCAGTAAATGAGCTTAAATATCATAGAATAAAATAAATTTATTAAGGGAAAATTATTAAAAGATGTGTGTTTCCAAATATATATTAAAAGTCTACTTTTTAATATTTGCATCCTTGTCATACCATCACATCTATATCTGTGTTTCTTGCGTTAAATTTCATCAAGAATAAAAAAGAATTACTAAAAAAAAGGTTTACAAACAAGTAGGCACCATATCTTACTAAACTGAAGAAAAACTACGTCAGCTATAACAACTATGGAACTCGACACATGAGATTGATAATTGAATATTAAAGGATATCCACTCGTCCATCATGCTTCCTTCCAGTTCTGCCCATCCGCTGAATCATTCTTATCGGTGAAATATTTGCATCAAAACAGATGACAAGATCAACTTCCATTATATCCAGGCCTTCTTCACCAATTGATGTGGCAACAATGACATTGTACCCACCAGCACGAAATTTCTGTGCAAAAATATATTAACTCAGTGAAGAAACTAATAGGGATAGTAGCTGCAAACCCTGATTGCCTACCTCCAAAACAGCCTGTTGAACCTTTTGTGATTGACCTTTCAGAACTTTTCCTGCAATATTCCAAACTAAGTAACTTGTCTAACCATAAAAAATATGTCCCAACAAATAGAAGACGTCCAAGCTGTAATAAATTGCAAAAAGAACATAACTGGAGCAATTTAGATATATTTAAACCCAATTCGGATTGACAAATCATAGAACATGCTCAATAGTTATCTATGCTTGCTCAAAAGTTGAACCCAATTTGAACTGACCGCGGAAGTAAACCTTCAGGAGATGGAAAGATCAAAACTCAAAAGTTATCTACGATTTTTCTATTGACTTTTCAACTAGACGACTATCCAGATCAGATGAAATAGTCCTAAGATCATGCTCTTAAATATAATCATTTCTCGTGAAATTTTATGCAAAAAAAAGCTAGACATATCCAATATTAACTCCCACCTTCTATAAAAACGAAAATTCCATTGTACCCCAAAAGAAATGTAAAGACATTAAGATAAAGCTAAGAAGATATCAGTTGTCACATAATAAATAATAGGTTAAATTACAAGTATGATCATTCAATTTTTAGGGTTGTCTAATAGGTCTGAGAATTTTAAATGTGTCCATAAGCTAGGTTGTGTCTTATAGGTCTATTAACCATTAAACGTAACTTTGAAAGTCCCTAAACTTGTAACTTAACCTAAATAATAATAACCAAAATGAAGAAAAATGAAACTGCAAACCTGAGGAACTTTGACCAATAAACTCTGTAGCTCGGACTATGTCTCCAATTTTGGCTAGTGCACCCATAATGTCCCTAAGTGTTATTATCACATTGAGACAAGTTTAAGGATAAATATTTGATTGGAATGTGACACTTCTAAATCATCGCATAAATTGAACTTGAAGAAAATATTTCACCTTACACTTCCCCTGAAATTTGAGAATATAATCACCCTTGAATCTTGTGGATTCTTAGTTTCTGCAATAAAGTTGCTGTCAACTAACATGTCAAAGCTTTCAATTACATCTCTGCCATTGGCAACAAACTCGTATAGAAAATCGGTTCCATACCAAAAGTGACATACTATTCAGTAGTCTACAGATTTTTATTTTTTCTTTTTTGGATAAGAAACAAAGAATTGTATTCAAAAGCAAAGAGCTCCAACAAAACAACCTAAGGGACCAAGGGATAAGGCATCCCCTCCTCCAAAGGAAGGATTACAAAAAGACCTTCCAATCTAAGTTGATAAAATCTATGTAGTTACAAAAAGCCTTATGAAGGGCACTCCAAGAGGATGTCGTAAACTGTACAAGGTTTATGAACCCACGAACACTTAAATAAATCTAGCGATATTTACTACTATGCTTAGTCCCTTGGGCTTAGTTTTTGTTATAGTGCTTATATGAGTAGTATTGTATCATTGTAAATATTTTAGATATATTGTCCTCTAGTCTTTTTATTTTCCTCTACTTAGGTTACCCTTGTACACTTGTATATATACATCAAATGAATGAGATTCTCTCAAGCCTATAGTGTTTACAATTTTTTTTTTTTTTTGGAGATAGGAAACAATTTCATTGATTAAATGAAATGATAGAAAAGAGTGAATCTATCTAAAGAGATTACAAAAAACTTCTCCAATTGGAAAGGAAAGAATTTAAGTTGTTACTGTTGAAAGGAGCTAAATTTTTACACCAATAGAGAGCCCTAAAAAAGAGTGCATCAAGGGTTTCTTGTGGAGAATTTTCTTTGTCTCAATATCCTAAAATTGCTTTCATTCCATGTCCTTCCATAAAACCGCTATGATGATGTGAAGCCAAAGAATATTCTTTGTAGATTTGAATGGGGGGGGTCTGTTAAAAGCAAATCAAGCCAATCCATAAGCTTTCATAGGGGGATCAACATTTCATCCAGAGGCATTGAAGACTTTAGCCCAAATTTTTGTTGAATAGGGGCAGTGAATGAAAATGTGCCTTTGAGATTCTCCAGCTTCTTTACAAAGACAACACCAATTTGGGGAGATGTAAGCCCATGGGCACCTTTTCTTTGTAACAAATTGTATGTGTTGAGGCAAGAGTGGGTGAGTTCCCACAAAAAGAATTTGATCTTCTTGGGATAAGTCTCC
The DNA here is from genome assembly GCA_036850905.1 of Luffa acutangula. NCBI lineage: Eukaryota > Viridiplantae > Streptophyta > Magnoliopsida > Cucurbitales > Cucurbitaceae > Luffa > Luffa acutangula. Next base: position 55,047,276 of record CM072094.1, on the reverse strand, counting down.
TTCCAAATCTTCTGGTACAGCTCCTTGGAAGTGTGTGATTTCCATCTATAAGGCTGGAGACTAAAGATTTTATAGAAAAAGTCCCCCTGTTGAGTTTTCAAACCCACTGACCTTGCTTATGCGAGAGCTGCACAAAGAAAAGTTGTAAGGGATGCCCATTCTGAAATTTCGTCTTCTTTGAGGTTTCTCTATAAATGTAGAACCCATGAACTGTTTGTCTTGTCCCAAATTCATCAATGGTAGAGCTTTTATCTTCTGTCAGTGCAAACAAAAGTGGGCAACCAACATTGAGGGGGCTGTCACTAATCCAATGGTCATACCAGAATAGAGTTTCTTTCTTATCACCAATATTGTAACCAAGGTTTCTGTAGATAAGGCCACTGTACGCTACAATGAAGGACCAAGGGCTTTTTGAAGATGCTTTTAGCTCGGTGTTTGATTTACGTTCAAAGTGGCAAGAACCACATTTATTTTCAATAACTTTCCTCCATAGAGCCTCTTTTTCTAGATAAAATCTCCATATCCATTTGGCTAGGAGAGCTTTGTTCTGCCTATTTACATCCATAATGCCAAGACCTCCATCTAGGATGGGGATTTTCACCTTTTGCCATTGAAGGAGGTCTGACAGCCCCTTATCCCTGTTTCCAGACCAGGAGAAATTCTTGAAAGCTCTTTCAATGAGATTTGCAGCTTTGGATGGCAAGTGAAATAGGGATAAAAGGTAAGTAGGAAATTTGAGAGAGTGTCATTTAGTAGAGTCAGTCTACCTCCTTCAGAGAGAAAGTTGTGTTGCCAAGAGTGAAGCTTCTTGTCGGTTTTGTCCACAATATGCTGCCAAAAGGATAAAGCAATGGGCTTGCCACAGAGAGGAAGACCCAAATAAGTTGCTGGCCATGAGCCCACTTAACATCTATATTTATTTGCCAAATGACCAAACCAGCCAGCATCACAATTAATCCCCAAGAACTCAGATTTGTGCCTGTTTATATTAAGTTCGATCCAATGATTCTCCAAAGAGCCTAACAAAGTTGAACAAGTTGTCAATTGCTGCCTCTTCGTGAGTAGAAAAGAATTTGCAAGTTCCCATCTCCCACATTGAAACCCTTTATCAAGCATTTACCTGATGCAGCTGATAGCAATCGACTAAGGGAATCCATATTATAATGAAAAGGAATGGTGACAAGGGATCAGCTTGCCTAAGACCCCGCATTGTTTGGATCTTACCTCTCAGTTTGCCATTGATGATAATAAAAAAGTTTGCAGTCGAGATAAACATCTAATCCATAGCCTCCATTTAATGACAAAGCCCTTGGCATTAAGGATCAAGAAAATCTCTATCCACTTTATCAAATGCTTTCTCAATATCTAGCTTGATGACCACTCCTTTTTTCCCCTTTCTATGTCGTTCTTCAATAATTTTGTTTGCAATTAGAGAAGCATTCAAAATTAGTCTCTTTTCATTTCTTCGTTCATTTATGGTTCAAGCATCCAAAATTTGTCGCCCTTCCTACAAAAGCAGATTGGAAGTTGGAACTCCAAAATGGTTGACCTAAGAAGCACGAACACTTCATATTGGGCAAAGTATCTGTGTCAGACTTGAACACGCCCGAACACACTTCGGACAGGACACGAAATTTTTGTCTTTTTTTTTTTAATTTCGGACAAGTGAGGACACGCCAAGTACACACTGTCAAACACGCAAATCAGATTTCAAATGAAAAGTTAGGTCCAGTTTTGGGCCCAAATCTAAAACCCAAGGTTAATTAAAAAGAAAAACAAAGAAATTAGAAAAGGCAACCCTAATACTAATAGCATGAACTTCATGCCCACAGACGTACGGCACACCAAATCCTACTCTGTCTCCCTCACGAGTCCATGAAAAACACACAGCACACCAGTTCGCCGTCGTCATCAACCTCTTCTCGCTGGCCAGCAACTTTAAAATTTTAAAACAGAAACTAAAAACCTAAAAAGTATGTTTCTTTTTCCATAGCTTAAGTTAAACTATGTTAAATTCATATATACTAAAAAAAAAATTAAAAACAACGTGTTCGTATCCTAGTTTTTTAGAAATTGGCGTATAACTGTGTCCATGTCCGTGCTTTTTAGTAGTTGACAGAAGCAATTTCTTCAACCAATTTGTGAGTAATCTAGCAATAATCTTGAAGAGGCATGTAGTGAAGTTATCGGTCTATAGCCCCTAACCTTCTTTGCGTCGAATTTCTCTGGAATAAGGCAGACGTAAGCTTCATTCATATTAGCATTGATGATTCTATTCCTTAAAAAGATTCTTGGAACACCCCTATACTGTCCATTTTAATGTTCCAAGACTTTCCAAAGAATACTGTGAAGAAACCATCTAGATCGGGTGATTTGTTGGCACCCAAAGCCTTAATTGCCAGCCAAATTTCTGCTTCAGTGAAGGGGATTTCTAGATTAGTGCTCTATTCAACACTAATAAGGGCCCACTCGATTGGTGAAGGAATAAACCTACTGCCAGATTTCCTAGTGAAAAACTTCTCATAGAATTTAATGAATTCAGCCTCAATTTCTGTCTTGAAGCAAACTGGTATTTTGTTCAGTTAAATCTCAACAAATTTGCAGCAACATATTTGTGGAAAAAGGTTTCGTCTCCAGCAAACTGGCCATTTTGCTTCACACTTTTGTCTCCAACGAATTTCTTCAGAAGAGGCCATCAAGAGAAGGTTTTCTTTGATCACTATCCTCGTTTTCTTTGATCACTATCCTCCATGTGAATTCTGTACAAAGTATTAGGGAAAATTATATATCATTCACATAGGAGAATAACACATATATATAGGGATACAAGAAAACCCTAACTAAAGGAATGTACAATTACGATAAAGGACATAATAACCAAATAACATATATCATAACACTCCCCCTCAAGTTGGAGCAAATATGTCAATCATGCCCAACTTGTTGCAGAGATAAGTAATCCTTGCTCCATTTAATGCTTTGGTAAGAATATCTCCCAATTGTTCTCCTGTCTTCACATATCCTGTGGACACCAGCCCTTGCTGTATTTTCTCACGAATGAAGTGACAATCCACTTCAATATGTTTAGTCCTCTCATGAAACACTGGATTAGATGCAATGTGAAGTGCAGCTTGATTATCACACCACAATTTAGCTGGCATAGTAACACTGAACCCTATCTCCGACAACAGTTGATGTATCCATACTATTTCACATACAGATTGTGCCATAGCTCTATATTCTGATTCAGCGCTCGAACGTGAAACCACATTCTGCTTCTTACTCTTCCATGAAACCAAATTGCCTCCTACAAAGACACAATATCCAGAAGTTGATCTTCTATCTTCTTTAGATCCAGCCCAATCAGCATCTGAAAAGCATTCAACTTTTGTATGACCATGATCTTTATATAAGATTCCACGCCCTGGAGCAGCTTTTAAGTAGCATAGAATTTGTTCTACTGCAGCCCAATGATCTACTGTAGGTGATGACATATATTGACTTACAATACTCACTGAATAAGCAATGTCTGGTCGTGTCACTGTTAGATAATTCAACTTCCCAACTAATCTTCTGTATCTTTCTGGGTCTTTAAATAATTCTCCTTCTTTGGTGAGTTGCAAATTTGGTATCATCGGAGTACTACATGGTTTAACTCCTAGTTTTCCTGTCTCAGATAACAAATCAAGTACATACTTTCGTTGTGACAAAAAGATACCTTTCTTACTTCTCATCACTTCAATACCCAAAAAATACTTTAGTGTTCCCAGATCCTTAGTATGAAATTGACCCTGAAGGAAAGTTTTGAGAGAGGCTATACCTGATGTATCATTACCAGTGATAACAATATCATCAACATACACAACAAGCAAAGTAATACCATTCTCAGATCGTCGATAGAAAACAGAATGATCAGACGTACTCTTCTTCATTCCAAATTGCTCAAGTGCCTGACTAAACTTACCAAACCATGCACGTGGACTCTGTTTCAATCCATACAGTGATTTTCTAAGGCGACAAACTTTATCACTCTCCCCCTGAGCAACAAATCCAGGTGGTTGCTCAATATAAACTTCCTCCTGAAGATCGCCATGTAAAAAGGCGTTTTTGATGTCTAGCTGATGTAAAGACCAACCCTGAGTAGCTGCCATAGAGAGAAACAGTCGAATAGACGTTAGTTTAGCAACTGGAGAGAATGTATCAGAATAATCAATCCCATAAACTTGAGCATATCCTTTAGCAACAAGACGTGCTTTCAACCGAGCAACGGATCCGTCAGGATTGACCTTGATGGCAAACACCCATTTACACCCAATGGCCTTCTTACCTGCAGGACGAGATACTAAATCCCAAGTACCATTAGCATCTAAAGCATTCATCTCCTCAATCATTGCATTGCGCCAACCAGAATGAGATAACGCTTCATGAACAGAGTTAGGGATAGAGATAGAATCAAGGGATGTGATAAACGAATATGTGGGTGATGACAACTGATTATAAGACACAAAGGAAGAAATAGGATAAGTACATGTGCGCTTACCTTTACGAAGGGCAATGGGAAGATCATCACTTGGTCCAAGATCAGATGTCGAAGAATCTTGTGGCGTAGGACATGTGCCTGAAGGTTCCTGTGGTGGCCTCCTGGAGTATACCTGAGTAATGGGTGGACGAGGAGAGATAGAAACTGATGGGGAAGGATCATGAGATGATGATGGAGAGATAATCTCATAGATAAAGAGATCATCATCCTCCCCCTCACTCGGGCTCGACAATGACGAACTAAAAGGAGTATCTTCGAAAAAGGTAACATCTGGAGACATAAGATATTTGTTAAGACTAGGACAATAGCAACGATATCCCTTTTGAACACGAGAGTAACCGAGGAAGATGCACTTCAAGGATTTAGGATCTAACTTGGTACGATGAGGATGAACATCTCGAACAAAACAAGTGCAACCAAAGATTTTTGGTTCAATGGGAAACAAAGGTTTGGTGGGAAAGAGTACACGATAAGGAATCTCACCATTAAGGACGGACGAAGGCATTCTATTAATTAAGAAACACGCTGTGGAAACTGCATCGGCCCAGTAAGGCTTTGGTACATGCATTTGAAAGGATAATGCTCTCGCGGTCTCAAGTAAATGCCTATTTTTCCGTTCAGCGACCCCGTTTTGGGATGGAGTGTCAACACATGAAGATTGATGAACAATTCCATTTTTACACAAATAAGAACCAAGCACGTGAGAAAAATATTCACCGGCATTATCAGTGCGCAAAGTTTTCAAAGACACATTAAACTGAGTTTGGATTTCAGCATGGAAAGCACAAAAGTGAGAAAGTAACTCAGAACGATTCTTCATTAAATATAACCAAGTTAGACGAGAGTAATCGTCAACAAAAGTAACAAAATAACGAAATCCAGTTTTGGACAATACTGGACACGGACCCCAAACATCAGAATGAACTAATTCAAAGGGAGCACTAGCTCGTTTATTGACTCTAGGACTCGAACTAAGACGATGAAATTTAGCAAACTGACAAGACTCACAATTTAAAGACGACAAAGACTGAAAAGCGGGATAAAGCTTCTTCAACACAGACAAAGAAGGATGACCCAAACGACAATGAATTTCAAATGGGGAGGCAACTCCAGAACATGCCACAGCTTTCGGTAGTTGGTGATCAAAGATGTAAAGACCTCCAGACTCATATCCTTTACCAATAATCTTCTTCGTCATACGATCCTGAAACAAGCAATAGCCAGGAAAAAAAGAGATAAAACAATCAAGGTCACGAGTGAGTTTACTTACAGAAATCAAGTTAAAAGAAAGTTTAGGCAAATGTAAAACAGAAGACAAATGAAGAGTAGGCGTGAGATCAATGGTGCCATAACCAAGAACAGATGATGTTGATCCGTCTGCCAAAGTGACAGTTGGAGAAAGTGCAGGTGACAAAGAGGTAGAAAATAGGCTAGAATTACCTGTCATATGGGCTGTGGCACCAGAGTCTATGACCCATTTGGTAGAGGATGTAAGAAGACAGTGATTTTGATTACCTGAGGTTGACGCAGCAATAGTAGCAATAGGATTCGAGGAAGATGATGCTTGCAATGATTCCTGATACAACTGGAATTTAGCAAACTCATCTGCAGAGATGGAAACTGACTTCTCAGGTGTATCACTGGTGGAAGCAATCTGAGCAAACTGAGGCCTATATCCTCTACTTAATAACTTTCTACACTCACGTTTTATATGGCCAGGCTTCCGACAATAGTTGCATACAATCTCCTGTCGCCGATTATCATAACTAGTTCTCTGAGTATTAGTGTTCGTTCCTTGATTAACCTTAGAGTCATTATTTCTACTAATCAAAGCACTGTTAGATTGAGGGACAGACGAACTGATTTGAGGGCTTTCAATACGGAGAACTCTACTGAAGACTTCATCCAAAGTAGGAATTTCAGAACCAGAGAGAATTTGTGATTTCGCCATCCCAAATTCAGGTTGAAGTCCATTCAAAAATATCATGACGGCCATCTTTTCTCGCTGAGCTTGTTGAACCTTTATATCAGTAGTAAATGGGAATAACGTACCAAGCTCTGCACATGTCTTCTTAAACTGCATGAAGTAATTCGTCACAGATTGTTCTTTCTGAGCTGCATGAAAGAAGGCCATGGAAACATCATACATTCTGTTAACTTGCTCTTTACCTGAGTATAAAAACTCTGTGAATGCTAGTAGTTCTTTCACCGAATCATAATGATTAAACAAACCAAGTATCTCGTTTTCTATAGAATTCTTTATTCCCAAGTACAAGCGAGCATCATCTCTAAGCCAAATCTTCTTCTTTGTGTCATCCTCTGGCGGATCCTCAGTGATATGGTCATCCATCTCAGTGCTTCGTAGATAAAACCGAATTGTACGACTCCATTCATAGTAGTTGGAGCCATTTAGCTTATGTTCTGTGAACTTTGAAGAAAGAGGAACGCCATTAGATATGACCAAAGGTTTCAGCTCAGCCATTGGTAGCTTAAAACCGCTGAAAAACTTCAATAAACCACAAAAATAGAACTGAATCACCAAAAAACAGCTTGATACCGAAGAAAACTACACAACCCGAGACCAAAAAATGTGATATTCTGAAATCTAATCACATAGGCTGGCCGGAAACAACGAGGCGAGACGAACCCAGGCGGCGGAAACAGAAACGGACGGCTCACGCGCCCTCACGCGCCGGCGCGTGGCGGCGGACGCAGACTCCTTCGGCGGCGCGTGTGACTCACGCGCGGCGTTTTCCGGCGATCGGCGACGGCGCTTCCACTCTCCTGACGGCGGCGCTCCTTCCTATGTAGGTGGTGACGACAAACGGTCACTCAAACGAGGTGACCCAAACTACAAACCCTAACCCTAGAGGAAAACCCTAGCCGCCAAAGAGAGAATTCTAAAACCCTAAACTTGGCTCTGATACCATGTACAAAGTATTAGGGAAAATTATATATCATTCACATAGGAGAATAACACATATATATAGGGATACAAGAAAACCCTAACTAAAGGAATGTACAATTACGATAAAGGACATAATAACCAAATAACATATATCATAACAAATTCCTCTTTTTTCTTTGATCTCTTCAGCAGCCTTATCAATAATAGAAAACTCTTTTTTTCTTTTGAACAAGAAACAAAGATTTTCAGACTAATGCTCAAGATTACAAACACCACCAAGGAAAGAAGAAGATACAGACCAAAAAAAATGAAAAACTAGAAAAGAAGACAACCAGAGAACTAAGAGAACCATAAAAAAGATTAAAGATTGACGGCTACAACTGAAAAACCAACAAAACCAAACAACAAAGCGATCAAAAACAGAGAAAAGAACAAAACCACCAAGCGGCTAAAGAGACCAACTGAAAAGGAAGCAAGGATAAGAAGGATTTTCGAAAAAAACTTCACCACCAATGAAAATTGCACCAATGAAATCTGACGAGAGCACAACTTGAAAAAACTAAACCCTGAGAGAAATTCAAAATTGAGCTAACGAGAAAACCATTAAAGAGCTTTAATTGGTGGAGACAAATTAGGAATTTCCCGCATCTAAAACCCACATAACTCAATCATAGAAGAAAATTTGGCTGGTATTTGAGGAGAAGCCACAGAAGAAACTACCCCCTCGAAATTATCAACACCTTGAACGTTAACTTCAAAAAGATTTTCAAAAGCATCAACAAATGAATCATCTTCAACTTGATCAACCAACTCAAATTCCAGAATAAGAAAAATTGACTCCACACTGCCCATACTAACATCCGATTCTCCATCAAAATCAAAACAAGAAGAATTCTTCTTAGGAGAAGAGAGACTTACACCTTTGGTGAATTTTATGTTTGAACCAGGAAGAGAAACTTGAGATTGACTAAAATTCATGGCACGGTATAAAGTCTCTTGCATCTTAGAACCCTTCGTGGGAGACTTCAATTGATTTGAGAATTGAGTCAAAAGACGAACACAAGATTCCTCTACAAAATCTAAATTAGACTTTGAAATATCAATCTTTTTCTTCTATAATAGTGAAGAGGAAAGGGTTTTATTAAATTTGGCTTCGATTGTAGAGGAGACACCATAGAACCCTCATTAAAACTGAGGGAATTAACATCTGCATGCCCATCCAAAGAAATGTCTTTTATCAAATCAGGAACATTTGAATTAAGATTCTTATCATACATCAAAGGGACCTTTGAATCCTCAATAGCCATCACTAAATCATCTTCATTTGGTAAAAAGAGACATTCATCTTCCATGACTTGATTAACCCTCCTTAAATCCACAGAATTTGAAAAATCCTGAGGGGATAAATTTCCAGGAATCAAATGACACTTACTTGAGAGGTCAAGAGATGTTATATCACCAAAACGGAGAGAAAAATTTTTTATATTCCCACCTTTAACATCAATCTCAGTTGGAATGAAGCCACAAATGTTTTCCTCCACTTTAATTACTGCTACTGAACAATCAATAAAGTTAAGTGTTTGAGAGGAAATACTAATTAAACTACCGAAATGTTGTCTAATAGCTTCAAAACATGGTCGTTTCCAATAAATCAAAGGTAAATTCTTAATAGAAATCCATCCTCCATAACTCATGATTAATTCCAGGTGAGAATGCTTTTCATCGAACCAACGCTCAATTTTCAGATGAAGGCCACCAACAAGACACCACTTTCCATCAAAAATAAAATTCAAATCAGAAAGACCTTCATCAAACTTGATCAACGCTTTGTCATCCAAAAAAGGATTAATTGAAATTCTAGTTTGAAAATGATTTTCTAAAGCGATTTGAACATCTTTCCAAGAGTAATGGGCAAACAACCTAGAAACCACCAAAATGGAATTGAAATTCAAATCCATTACTTCTCTTTCTTTCCTTACCCAAAAGGAAGAAATCTCAAAGGATTTCACCACATCTTCCTGAGTCGTATCAACTTTCCCAATCCGAGCAAACGAATCCAACTCAGAATACTCTGGTTCTCCATATTTAAGGAGAAAGTCTTTTATCATTTCTCAAAAAACAATCCAACCTTCCTTCCTCCATAAAAAGGTCAAATGACACATTCCAAATACCAACCCTCAGGAGATCTAGATTTAGACAGACGAATGGTCCCAAAATCTTCCCTAAATTTCTTATTAAAAAATGAGTAAACCGGATATTGCAAAAGTTCAACCAATGAGTTTGCAAGCCAACCTAAGAAAGATAAAGAAAGGTGAATTTTCTGATCTTTATTCATACCTTCCATAAAACACTCATCTTTTTCACCCCATAGACGAAAGTAAATATTCCGGATAAAACAACTCATCTCTTCCAACACTTCCATAGAACCATATACCAGAAGACAACCACAAACCAAAGGGATCCACGAAACCACAATCCAAAGAGACCCACGAATAACGAGCAACTATCAGACGAATGGCGAACAAACAGCACTAGACGGCCAAACAACTGAAGGATGAATGGTGGCAAACTACCGGACAGACAACTGATGAAAACAGCAAAGAATGATGAACGGACGGCGAATGAAAATGGCGAAGAATGGCGGACAAACGGTTATCACCTCAATAACATCGGACTGGCGACTGACAAAGAATGGCGAACAGACGACGGATAAATGGCAGCGAACTAACCAGACGTACGGCAGATGAAAACAGTGAAGAATGGCAGACGGACGGCAAATGAAAACGGCGAAGAATGGCAGTCGGATGGCAGATGAATGGCGGCGAACTGACCGGACGAACGGACAACGAGTGCGGCTAGCCACAACGACGACTGGAGGCTAGGGTTAAGGTAGGGTTTTTCAGGGAGAGAAGGGAAGTGATGTAGCCGATTATATACCTATTAACTAGTTATCTCTTTAGTATTCCATGTGAGTAGCATGTGCCTTGTAACCATTTTTAGTTAGTTCTTTTGCCTATTTAAAGGCTGGAACTTCATTAATAAATCATCATTCTCTCATTCTAATTATCATCTAGCAATCGGCTACACCATATTTGGTATCAGAGCGCACGATTTTTGGGCGCTTCCACTATGACGACCAAGAGAGTCTCGACCAACGTGGGAGGAGATTCATCTTCGGTTGGAAAAGAGGCGGAGTCAACCACCGTCCTCTCACCACGAGCAACAACCGTACGCTTGCTGTCGGTTGAACAAGATGTGAAAATCTTGAAGAATGATGTGGGTGAGATCAAGAAAACCTTAGAAATAATCTGCGAGAAGTTGGGAATTAAACCGGATCAACAATCAACAAACCCAATGATGCAAGAAAAGCTAGGAATGGAACAAAGAATGGTCCAAGAAGCAGATTTTCCTCCAAGAATCCATCAAGAACGCCGACCAATGCTCCAAGAATTCAAGGGGGAACCAAGCTGTAACCTAATGGGACAATCTACCATGGAGAGAACTTATCAAGAACAAGATAAAGCATCTCGGGAATTGGAAGAAAGGATGGGGCAGCGGCAAGAAAGGTAAACAATGGAACAAAGAATAATTCAAGAAACACATTTAGCTCCAAGAAAGTATCAAGAACAACGAATAATGCATCAAGACTTCCACATCAACCCATTGCATAATAGGCAGCAAGAATTCTTCAAGTGGAAGCCTTTAGAAACACAAATGATTCTGGAAAAAATTGGCAGCAAGATCGAGCAGGTGATTACAAATCCAGCAAACGCAGACAAATTGAGGAAAAGATCAACAAAACCGCCAAGGAGAATGCAGCAAGACAAAATATCAACAAGAAAACAAGGTCAAATATCAGCAAGAAAGGCAAATTTTTTATCAAAAAAGAGTCCAAGAATGGGATACAATCCAAAAATGGAATTTTTGGCCGTTTATTACCTAACTCGAGGTCGAGTTATTTTTGTTGGGCGAGGAAATTGATGTAGCCGATTATATACCTATTAACTAGTTATCTCTTTAGTATTCCATGTGAGTAGCATGTGCCTTGTAACCATTTTTAGTTAGTTCTTTTGCCTATTTAAAGGCTGGAACTTCATTAATAAATCATCATTCTCTCATTCTAATTATCATCTAGCAATCGGCTACACCAGGAGGCTAGGGTTTTCCGGCTAGGAACTCTCTAGTCTTGTCATCATCAGCCACATATTAATAGAAAACTCTTTTTTAAACAGATTTCTCTATGAATTTTTCTTGCTAAACATGGAGGCATTCCATTCCTTGATAGCTGATTTGAGACCTTTGAGTTTTTGGATAAACCAATGGCCCGGCCATCCACAACTTTGATTCGAGATCCACTAATTCTCAATGAAAGGCAAGAAGAGTTTATGGTTTAACCACATATTTTCAAATTTAAAGGGGATGGGCTCATGCTTGGCTACCAAGAGTAAGCAAAAGGGGATAGTAGTTGGAGGTGGGTCTATCTTTTTTTTTTTATAAGAGACATCAAAAGAGATTATATTAATCACAAAAGAGGAGAACATCATAAAGGTCGGGGTGGAGATCACCGCTCCCAGAACTATCTCAAAAGGGCTTGCCAATCACTAATAATCATAAGCAAGCTGTAATTACAAAAGAACTTTTTGTGTGAAGAAATCCACCAAGAACTTGTATTTTGTATAGTATTACAGAAAAGTCAAAAGAAGAAAACGTATCTCTGATCGAACTGACGTCGGTTGGAGGTGGGTCTATCAATTAGAGGTGTTCAAAAGAACTCTCAAAACCGACTCAACCGACTGAAACCGATCGAACCGACGTTGGTTGATCAGTTTAGAGAGTGAATCAATTGGGGTCAATCGGTTAGAGGAAAAAGTTGAAAATCCCCAACCGACCGACCGAATGTGTGCCATATAAACCATAAAACCAAGAAAATAAATTTTAAAAAGAATGGCAACCTATCCCTCGATAATGCATTAATGAGCAAGGTTTTGAGAAAACCATGGGTGCCCATGGTTTTCTCAAAACCATTGATGGTTTTAACATAATAATAATTACTTTTTTCATCTCTCTCCACTCTCTTTCCTTTCCCACGCTTCCTTCCCATTTTCAGACTTTCTTCTCACTTCCTTTCTTTTTCCCTTTTTCTCTCTCAACTTCTTCCTCATTCTTTCTCTTCTCTTCCCTCCTCCCACTAGCTAAGCCATCACGTCGTGCATGTCTTCTCTTCTCCATCTTTCCTTTCTTATTTTCTTATCATTTTTTCATGTTTTTATTTAGTTCTTTCTTCTTTTCTTTTCCATTTCTACTCTCTTCTCCTTTTTTTTTCCTTTTCTTTCCCCTTTCTCCCTTTTTTGATCTAGTTCATCGAAGTCATAAAACCGACCATGGACATTCCTTTCTTCTCTTTGCTCTATATTTCTCTCCTTTTTTTTCTTTTCTTTCTCTTTTCTCCCTATTCTGTAATTTAGTTAGTTGGAGTAAAACTGACTGATTGACCGACCGTGTTTTTGATCGACCGACATCACAAACCTCAAAAAAATAGATAGAAACCGACATGTCGGTGGTCAACGTCAATTTTAGCCCAAAACCGACACCAACCGGTAAAACCGAGTTGACCGACCGATGAACACCCCTACTATCAATTCTCCTAACTGATGCATTGATAATTTGGAGAGACACATCCCTAAACAGTAGCACAAGAAACAGTCAATCAAGGTGTGCTCGAAAGGAGATTTGAAATATGTCCATAAGAATCTTCCATCGAAGAGAGGGATATCTATAAGCCCAGCTTGGTCAATAAAAGCATTGAAGCAATTCAATTTTCGTGAGGCCAACAGATAATGTTCCCTTGTGCTTAGTTTTGAGTTAGCTACTACAATCATCCATTTTTCCTTTCCATAAATGGATAGAAATTTCACTGCTAATAACTCTAAAATCTAATTCGAAAATCAAAAACAAGTTTCAACCAACTCAAATTCCTCAAACCCAACTTTTACGATATTGAGTTAGTCTGAGACACATTAAATTCAAAAGCAAGGACCACCAGCTAGCTCTACAGTATTTGATAAACTAGAGATTTATTGGATATCTAATATCTTTTTCCCCCGTCTTTTTTTATTGGATATCTAATATCCAAAATATGACTCATGATACGTTGAACCACAACCAGTTAACTGAATCAAAAGGTCTTTACTACAATGCTAGGCCCATTGGGTTAGTTATGAGTCAACTACTACAACTACAACCATCTTTTGTCCCTTGCATAAGAATTGAAATTCACTGCTGAGATTCCTAAACCCGATCCAAAATCCAAAATAAAGCCTCAAACCAACTCAAGTCCCTAAAACCAAACTTAAACAACATTGAAAAAATGCACATGCATTAGAAAAAAAAATGAATAAAAATAAATACCAAAACAATGTTGGGTTTTTGGCAAAATATTAGAAGTGAGCAATCCTACATCGAAAAGGTTCAAGGAAGTGATGGGCTCCAAGTACTATAAAAGGAGCTTGTGGCTTTGGTTTCAAATCATCCTAATTAGAATCACTTTAAGTCTAGTATACTAACTCTAGTTGTGTGAGTGGTATAAAGCTTTGAGAAAGTGTTTTTTGTAATTGGGGTCAGGGAGAGAATTCTATGTGATTGTAAAAAAATTTCACATAGTGGATTTCTTTTAGTGGGTCGTGGTTTTTCTCCGATTTTGGAGTTTCCACGTAAATTCTTGCGTTTCTTATTTTATTGCTTTATTTTAATTTCTCTATTATTTTTCTGCTTATTCCTGCTATAGAATTGGGGATTTTTTCCAACAAGTGGTATCAAAGTCATGTCCCGAACATATTCGTGTTGGGTGGAATCCTCAGGTGTCGAACAAAGAAGTTGTGAACCTTAATAGTCATGGTGAAGGTCCGTGGTTGAGCTCTGAACAGGCAATATGCTCCAAAGAAGAGGAGTCATCCTGGATAAGAGCAAAAACTCTTGGTGAAGCGGTGAAGCGTAGAGAGTTGGACAGATAGATGACTATTTGAGGGGAGGATTGTTGGAAGTGCGACCAAAGTCCCAGATTGCCTAGACAAGGGGATGATCATAGATATATAAGGGAGGACAAGTATCTCCATTTGTATTAGACTTTTTGGGTGGAATCAAAAACAAAGTCATGAGGACTTATGTCCAAAGTGGACAATAGCATACCATTAAGGAGATATGTGAAGTGTTCGGTTGTCCCTTAACAAACAAGAACTTATAATTCCAACGATTTTTCATAGTAATTTTGTGTTTTTAGAGTCAATAACCTTACACAATATCCCAGAGCAAATAATATAAAGTTTAGGAGACAAAAAGAAAAAAGAAGAGAGACAAGAGAATAACATGAAAACATGATATGAAACCCTAAAATGGACCGAATGATTATTAGAAGGAAAAAATAAATAAATAAATATATAATTAAAAAAAAAAAAAAAAAAAAAAAAAAAAAAAAAAAAAAAAAAACCCAAGAGTACGAGCCATCAACTAATTATACATTTTGCTCCAACCAGCAATATTCAAACAATATCATAACATCATTCTCACAAAACAATATAAAGATGGAAGTCAATAAACTTCAGAAAGAAAACTTGACAATCTCAAGCATCAAGACATTAACAGAAACAATGGTATACTACGAAAGATGGCATGACATACAACTACGATTGGCACCCTACCAAAATGGTCGACCAGTACTTCCATCATTTTGGACAATTTGGGACTTGGTGCACCATGGGACAAGCTCTTCTCCATTATGAGTCTCACTTTGCAGATATTATCGTTTTTGCTCATAAATCTTGCAAAAAACCTGCAATAAGTAGGGATTCATTGAAAGTGATAGCTAAAAACTTCAAGTAAACAAGACTTGTAATACAATGCCTCCAATAACTGCAGCACAAATACTGCCAATAACCCTCCAAGAGTCTCTTCAGCTAAACGGATAAATATCCAATAGCATTAGTCTTGTTTCATGCAAGCACGTTTTTAACTCATTGATCCCTATTCCCTAATGAACTTTTCCTTGATGAGGAAAGTATCTTAGTTTTGGGTAGGGTTGAAATTGCAACCCAAAACTATTTTTATATCTAAGAAGATCAGTCTCTTATTTACTGACCTTGTTCATTTTCATTTTGTGCTCTTTATGATAAAATGTGTTGGATTCTTCATCCGCCTTTTCAGGAGAAAGGAAGGTTTTGTGGCTTGTGGGGATTTGTGTTGTTCTTTAGGGTTTGTGAGGTGAGAGAAATATTAGAATCTTTAGAGGGGCCAAGAGATTGCCTTGTGATGTTTGGTCCAATATTATGTTCTACGTGTTGCTTTGGACATTTGTGGCTAAGGTATTTTGTAATTATCCATTAGGTCTCATTTTGTTTTATTGGAACCTCTTTCTATAGTTGGGTTCCTTTTTTCGGGCTTGATTTTATTGGATGTTCTTGTATTCTTTCATTTTTTATCCCAAAAACAATGTGCTAGATTTTTGGTAAGGACTCAAATGTTTAGCATCTCCATTGTGGTCTGTTTCTTCCATTCATAGCAAAGATTATTTGGATTCATGCATCCAAGGCAATTCTCTTGGACATTTGGCTCGAAAGAAACCAAAGAATTATTGAAGATGAGTTCCTTGTTTCGGAAGATCGTTTTGAACTCATCAAGATTAAAGCTTCTCATTGGTGTTCTTTATCTCAAGTTTTTGAAGGCTATTCATTCTCTAATATTTGTTCAAGCTGGAGGGATTTTTTGTGTGATGTTTACTGCTTACTATTTTTCCCTTTTATTTTTTGCTTTCTATGTCAACACTTTGTAGACCTGGCACTTGTACATTTTTTTAACTTTGCAATCATTAATGAAAAGTTTTATTTCTTGTTAAAAAAACACTTAAGAAATGGTTACATTCATTCATTACCCCTAACCAGTCTGCCTTTGTGGAGAAAAGACAAATCACAAGATCAATCTTAGTGGCTAATCAGGTAGTTCATAATTGATGATTGAAATAGTACACTTTAAACAATCTCTTACAAAGTTTTCATTTATTTTCTCTTTTCTTCTAATTCACAAGGTTTAAGACGTATATGAACTTGAACTTTACCTTTTTCAATTACTAACATACAGACTATTTAACTCGAAGAATGGAGAGAATATTATAACAGAAGAGACCTACAAAAGGTTCATGCTTATATACCAAGTTATATGTTATAGTATGTAAATTATGGAATAATCATGTAAATACTTTGGTTATAGAAACCAACAAGCGACTTGTCCCATTCTATTAGTTTAAGGTTCATATGTCCATCAATACAGAGAACTCCAGTGAGCAGAATAAATGAATAATATAAAGTGCTTTTCTCTTAAACCTCTCACCTTCTGTTACACCATGATCAATAGACTTAAAAAATAAAATAATAATAATATTTAAAAATAAATAAATAAATAAATAAAACCCCTCAAGCAGTTTGGCTCAAGTTTTAATCAGATAGTTTGTTTAATGGGAAAGATAATATGTAAGCTGATAATGGACAAGAAGCCCAATAAAATAAGTTACCATTGGGTCATTCTTAATAACATGATCATGCAAAGAGGATGCATAAACAAAGCTGTAAGTTGTAACCACTTATTTCCAGTCGAAAAAACTCAACAGAAACAATCTAAAAAAAATATACCCTTGCTGCAGCTTCTCTTCTAGCATCTCAGATGCTGGCCTTATGCCATGGCTTGAAAGTAACTTACGTATATGGTATAGGGTAATGAGTACTCCAAAGAAACCCTCCACGTCTTGATACTTAATGTGTGGATGGACTGGTGGGGGTGCTTGACGAAATTTATCCCTTGAGTTCAGTAAATCACATGGACTCAACTGGAGTAGAGGAACATGGATAATGATTAAGAACTTCATTCTTAATAACATTGTAATTTTTTCTTAACACTACCAGATTTTATCAAGATAGATGAAAGAACAAAAGGACAGAAGAATAGTTGGCCCAACACTGAGACAACAAAAGATAGGAATAAATAAATAAAATAATTACAAATAGGTGCCTCTGTTGCCGATAAGAAACAGCGGACGGTCATTCAAAAAGGCCAAAAAATATGATCATGACGAATAAATAAAACAAATACAAATAGGTACCCCTGGGTTCGCTTTTCAAAACACAAGTAAAAGGATTTTCTACTACTTTGTGCACTCCTCACAGTGATTTTTATAGTTATAGTCTTTCAAAAAATTTTGTCAATGAGGAATTCTTTTCTTAATCCCCTTGGCAGGTAGGGATATCTCATCAACGTTTTTGTATATCTCTTCTTCTGGCTGTCAATTGAATTGGTTTTATCTCTTATCTAAAAAAATACGAGTAGAAGGATCGTTTAAGAGTTTATGTCACTCCTTGACTAATAAATTGTCAAATTAATCTCTCTATTATTCTAAACAAGAAACAAAAAATTTCATTAAAATGTTTAAAAGAGACAATTGCTCAAAGATACAAACTAATTTGTCTATTAAGAACTAATAGGAACCATAAGAGCATATAATGATATAAAGGCTAGAAAATGGATGAAACTTCTCTCTCAATCCCTCTATCCCCTGTAAGATCAAAAGAATAAATAAAAATGATAATAGAAGCTTGCTATTTTTAAAACTTAAAATTTGAAGATAAATATTTTTATCCATTTCACTATGTTGATATTTTCTCAAATACAGTACATTGAATTGGTTCCTCCAATACTCGAATGAACATCAAAAGATTATACCGTTCTATAATCTCTGTTCTGGAGAATTCCCATTGAACGAAGTTTAGCCACAAATGGGCGTATAACTTCCAAGAGCTTATTATTTATCTCAACAGCATCTTCTCCCATTGCAACCTACAAGTTTACAGCTACAATATCAAATCTATAATAAAAGAACATCACTCACTTAAAGATATGGTTTTATGCATACTTGAATCAATTCTATTTTCCTGTCATGAACATATGGACTGACATCCTGGTCACTTTCATCCCGGTATTGAAGGGTTGAAATATGTAAGTTGTCAATGATTTGCTGAATACCCTGCTGCTTTGCTGAGTAAATGCAACTAAAAAATTAGAATATATAGAACAATCTGGAAAATTCTTTGATAGACATAATCTGGAAACTTACATCCTGGCGTGGCGGTTAAGGCTAGTATTCTTAGTGGCATAGGTGCCATCATTAACTGCACATTTAAAATTATACTGGTAACTTCATACAAAACTTGAAAGTTAAAGTAATAAACTAAAAGTGAAAGATCCAACAGAAATGAAAAATCAGTACAAACTGAACAACAGACCTCACGAACTGCAACACAATAAGAATAATTTCCAACTGCTCGATGGGCTTCATCAATCACTAGGCAAACCAAGTATTTCACCAAACATGTGCCTGCCAAATTATGATTTCATCATTTTAATAATGAAATGTACATAATCAGAAATCAGCATTCTGCACAAGTCATAGAAGTTCAATGGATGCATGTTCTCTTCTCTGGCATACACCATAACAAAATAAGATGGGAAGTAAATTTATAAAATTAAAATATTAAATTGATGATAACTACGTGGAACTTTATACCAATAAAATGTCTTAAGTTTTGCAGAACACTATGATCAAGAGTTAGCATCAGTGCAAGGAGCTCTATGAAAACAAACACGGAATACAATGCAGAAATTAAACTCAAGTAAAATAATGGGTATAATCTCAAGAAAATAATCATTAAAAGTTTTCAGTGGGTAAACTACAATATTTTTTACCTCGAACATCTCAATATTACATTCAGGTAAAACTTTGACCAAAGATAGACTTACAAAACCTGGCATGAAACAGTGTCCCACACAAATTTCCCCTTACACTGAGAATAAGAGTAATTATACATAATTGCATTTCCCCAAAGTCAATCACCACTCACAGTACAAGAGAGCTAAGGATTAAAAAGATCACCAGATTGAATATCCTTCTCTAGCACTTGTGGTGTAACAAAGAAAACTCTTTTACTTTTCCATAAACATGCTCTTTTTGTAGGATTTATCAGACCTGTCATGTCAATGGTCCATTCCTGCAATAAGATTGAGTAGAGGGTCTCTGAATATTTGTTAGTCGTTCCAAATAACAGAACAGAGGTATCTACAGAAAGATAAGTGATCCATAAAACCACTTCATTGAAAAACAAGTTTACCACCGTACTTGTGGTATTCCCACAATATTATGGCATGCCTCTATCTGTTGCAAGACCAATGGTCGAGAAGGAGCAGTAAATACTATTTTGCCTGCAAACAATAAATAGGAAAAGATGACAACGCAGATGTATCAAACAAATTCCATAAAGCGTCTTCATTCTAACAAAGGGAAGATAACTTCATCCACATGCACTATAGTGCATATCTTTGTGAGTACCATAGTGCTTAGGTCTGATTGAGGTGGAGTAAATGGAGAAGTACATACTCTCCTTTACTTTTCTTCTGTGTCTCTCTTTTCTTTTGTGTGTGTGTGTGGTGGGGAGGTTGCATAGTGAAAAGACAAAAGGTAGTCAAGAATATGTATAAGATTAAATATTATGTAATTTATGATCTCAAGCTTTTGAGTTTAGTGGTAGGTATTTTAACAAAGGTTAAACATATAACAAAAAATAACAAACAAAACTCTTAAAGTGCTCAAATAACATACACACCCCAAACACATAGATTTCTTTCTAGCCATAACTCTGAACCAATGCTTTGACCATGTTGATCCATACAAACCATTTCCTTCCCACTTTAGCCCACAACCAGAAAGAAGACTAAAATTATTTATACCCAACCATAACCCCAAAGTAATGTAGCATGGCCTCCCAAATGCTCCCACTGGATAAACAATGAAAGAATATATGATGAAGATCCTCAACCAGATCCATACAAAGCAAACAACAATTAGGACTCAATGCCCAAAAAGGACACCTTTTCTAAATTCTATCAGTCATATTTAAACTCTCCATGAGAACAAACCAAACCAGTAACGACCTTACTTGAACAGGATCTATTATATAGGTGTACTTGTACATCTGTGTCCTTGAGTTCTAAGGAGATAAGAACAAACCAGACCAATAAAAATTAAAAAAAAAATAAATAAATAAAAAATAAAAAAAAAAAAAAAAAAACAAACCAGACCAGTAAATTAACTTTTCTTAAACCTTTATACTTCCATAAAACATTAACACAGTGTTTTGGCACCAAATAGCAGGCCACCAACTGTTAACCATAAAAATTCCAGATTTGCTATTATCCAGCATCTTCTATCCTCCCTACCTTCTAATACCTTTAACACTTTGCAATTTTCACTAACCTCCTGATCCTTTAGATTTCTTCTTACATCAATTCACCAAGATTGAGAGTTTTCCTCCCACGCTTTGGAAATTAACAAATATTTCATTCTGAAAACTTTAAAAAATTGTAAGAAAACAGAGCTAAAGGTTGATCATCGACCCATAAGTTTTTCCAAGAGTATGTATTCTTCCCTTTCCCAATCATTGTTGAAGAGAATTGAAGGTATCTTGAGCTTCAAAATATTCTAGTAAGGAATTTTTTCTTGATGTTTTCTCCCGCCCATGTACACTCACCACCATCTTATGCCACAATTCATTATGTTCAAACGGAAATCTCCAAAGTCATATCACAAACAAAGCTTCATTATTCTTCTTAAGTTTCAAACCCCAAGTCCGCACACTCCAATGGTTTTGATAATTATTTAAACCAACCAAGTGAGATATCTTCTTTCACCATGTTCTTCCCAAAAAAGTCCACATAATTTTCTCTATTTCAAGCCCAATTGTCCGTGACATAGATAATAGAGACTTATAATAAGATGAAAATTTTCTAACACCGCATTACAAAGCCTTCATTTACCACCTTTTGATAGAAGAAGCTTTTCCCACCTACTCAACTTGTATTGAATTTTCTAATGATGTTCTTTGGGCTTCTCCAAAAGTAATGAACAAATCCAACAACTTTGATTTGACCTTGACCAGTATTATTAGTGTGACACTTGACTAAAATTCAAGAGCTCTCTCAAGGTTAAGCGCAAAATCTGTTTTTTAATTGATACATCTATTAGTTCGGGGTTTTAATTGATTTACCTACAAAGTTTAGGGGTATGAATTGTTTTTTCCTTTATGGTTATTTCAACAAAAGTCAATGATCGATCACAGACCAAAAATTACATGTTCAGATGTTATTTTATGTTAAGATCTTCAGTGTTACTATTTTCACAATAATCCTAGAGTTTACATGTTCAGATATTATTTTATGTTAAGATCTTCAGTGTTACTATTTTTTGGTTTCTTACCAAAAGAAAACAATAATCCTAGAGTTACATCAATAGTAAATGCATATTATTTTTTGATTTATGGGGGAAAGAAATAAGGAGGGGGAAGAGTGAAACCCTCCTTTTGCTTGGAGCTTTGACACCCTTCTTATTTAAAAGCTTCAAGGATGGTTTGTTAGTTTTCTAAGAGCACTACTTTAGTGGCAAAAGGAAACCTCGAAAGCAAAAGAAATGCAGGACAAATGATCCTTCCAGACAATAGTGGGACCAACAAAAAGTTTGTGAAACCTGAGGGATCGAACCTATACCTTATTGAAACTATGTTCATGGACACTGGACAATTGAGACAGTACAACTTTAACAATCAATAAGATGGTAAAAGTTTTCCCTTACCCTCAGGAAACCATCTGAAGTAGTTATACATGACAACTGCAGCAATGAGAGTCTTTCCAAGTCCTGTAGGCAAAGCCACCAACGTATTTGAAAATAGTGCTGTCTTGGTAATGGCCAGCTGATAATCCCGAAGAGGAACATTGACTGCAAAATTTAACTGACATCATATCAGATTAGAATTCTATTGACATTTAACTTCTAAGAATAAAAATATAAATAATCCATCAAGCAATCAATGCCACAAAATACTGTATCATACTGCCAAATAAATCTCCTTGTCTACTGACTTCATGAAACCTATAGCCTACTTGTCGAGCAGTGAACTCCAAAAATTTGAGGAATATCTTGGCATATGAAACAAACATCGAATTGGAAAGGAAAGGGTGCCGAAAACTATACGGTTTGGGGCAGTAAGTTGGACTAATTGCATCCTAAAAATAAAAGTCCAACTCTTGCAGTAAAACATGACACCTGAATAAGCTTGTATTTGATATAAACAATCAATTGACATTTTTGAGTTCTTGGTTGTATTTTAATTGTTGGACTTGGAATTAGTGAGGAGTTCAAGGTATACAGATTATATGATCCACTTTCACAGAGTATCGTAGTGAGAAGAGATGTGATTTCTGAAGGAAAAAATTGTGTGGGAATCGGAAACAAAACCCTGAGGAAACCATTTAGCTAATTTGTTCCAAAGGAGAGTGACAAATAAACAAAAACAGAGGAAAATTATGGAGAACATACTGAATCCATTAATGGAGATCCACCTATTTATAATCTAGCAGACAGAACACCATTTCGGATTAGAGATTATGGAAGTTTATGGAAGTGAAGAACATTTTTTAAGGAAGAAGATACTGCTGCTGCATGTATGTCTATATTTGCATTTTGCGGGTAGCCCAATCTCATTTCGAGATACTTTGAAAACTGAAAAATGCAATGAAATGCCAAGATAGAAGCCATGGGAAGAATTGATATGTGGGAACTAACAGACTTACCTGCTGAATTGAGGGAGGGGGGGTCTCAACTAAATGTAAGATCGGCATACTTGGATGATGAACCAAGTATGAACAAAAAGGAAAGGAACAGGAAGTCTATAAACTGAAAGAAAAAAAAAAAGAATTGTATGGATTGAAACGAACACCCCGACATCGACCTTGATATATAGCCAAATCAAGTCTTACTTTATGATAGGAGAACTCGAAATTTGTTCATAAAAATTATAAAAGCATGTAAGATCTTGAGGGGTGTATTTATATTGGTGACTTTATACTGGCTGGAAAACGACGAGCTGTTCACTGAATTTAAGACATCCATGGTGCTCCTTGAATTTGAAGTACTGGGAAAATGAGATATAATCTTAGCATTGAAGTAATGCAATAGGCAAGTGGAATTTTTAGCGGTCAAAAAGAAATATGCACCAGCAGGTGCTGGAGAGGTTTGCAATGAGTTAGTTGACTGTCCTATGGTTCATGACTTCGAGCTTATGAAGATGCACATGGAGGGGAAATAGATAGTTGAATTCGTGGACAAAAATCCCAAAACAAGAAAAATCAAAATTAGTTCGTAGTTCAGAGACGACCTGGATATATCCATGTCTTAGCTGCCTCCTCGTCGATGTCAACAAGACCAATGGACTCTTCAAGAAGGCCGCGGTCTTGAACCGGTTCTTCGACGTGCAATGTTTTCTTTGGAGGCTTAGCATTCGGATTAGCGAGAAATCTGTGAAGTGTAGACTGGCGAGAAGTCCCGCGTTTCGTATTCTCCTCGGGAAATGGAAAAGAGGTTGGATTGCCTGCAGAGGCGTTGGAGGGTGCTATAAGGGAAGGATGGAGTGAACTTGACGAAGGAGAGTGAATTCCAGACATGCAGGCCACGTCGATTTCCTTGACGGCTGCTTCCCAGTCGAAATCCTGAAAAGGGGATGGGAGAGATTGATCAAAGGACTTAGATATATCCTATGAGGTAACGAGAAAGAGAAGGGCGATATTCACGTCGTCGTCGTCGTCGTCGTCGACAATGATTTCTCGATGACTTGTTGACTCCATCGAACACGTACTGCTGATAGACGCCATAGAATGTTCTATATTCAACATAGAATGGAGGAAAGCGAGAATAACCGGAGGAGTGAGGGAGCCGCGAGAGATGTACCAAGTGGCGGCAAAAATTGAAAGTAGAATTTCATGAATACCCTTTTATGCTCTCTTATTATCAAGATTGCCTCTAGGCGACTTGCAAATTTGCAATGCAATTTAAATTTTGACGATTGTTCTTGGATTCACAAAATCAAACCGCTTACGTGCCACAAATTAGAATAAGAATTAATTGAGACGGGATGATTTTTTTTTTATTACAAGGTATACCTTTGACTCAACAGCGGACTCTATTGATTCCTTCTCATTCCTCATATTCCTAATTGGTTTCTTCCCTAGGACCAAGTTTGTCTAAGATACACTATATTCTAGACAAAATTTGGTCCATTCTGCTCACCTTGTCCTCAAGGACGACAATCTTGGTGTCGGTCTGTCTTTGTCGGGAAAGGGGACAATGAGATCGAATCTGAGGTCGAGCATGACTCCCTTCCTACGACCTCCGCTTGTGGCAGTTGCCTTATGGATTTTCGTTTTTCTTCTCCATTCTCTTATTCGTCATGAAACCGATGTGCAAACCTTTCTGGCAAGGTTTATTCCCCACCGGTGGCGCCAACTACTGATGCCAAAATTCGAGCAAGGAAGCTCACATGGCCTTCATGTGACACCCGACGGTAAACTGCAGACCCGTGTGGTGCTTGCCACACCGCCTCCGATGCTTAAGTCATCAAGGAGTAAGATGAAATAGCAAGAAAGCAAGAGAAAAAGTAAAGTTCATATAATAGTTTTGGGGTCCCTTATTCAATGATGAAGAAATGTTTATATACTTTTTCCTACCTTAGGGGTTTTAAGCGTTTGGAGACAACTCGGGGTTGAACCAAGTCAAAACGGTCTTACCTAGGACATCATTGACTGCGCATGAGGGGGGATTATTGAAACAGATAAGGTAAATAATTCTTGCACACCATTTATTGATGCAAGGCTCTGAATAAATAGCCCTTTGAGAATAACAGATGTCAACAACAATAACTGAAAAAATAACTAATATTACATCTTCTTTATTACTCCCCCTCAAGATGGAGTCATTATGTTAATAATACCCATCTTGGATAACAAAAATGTAAAAGAAGAAGTTGGTAAAGCTTTGGTGAAGACATCTGCAAGCTGGAGTTTAGAACGTACGGGCAGCAGCTTGATGACACCAGTAGTAACCTTTTCCCTAATGAAATGACAATAAGTTCTATGTGTTTTGTCCTTTCATGGAAAATAGGATTATTGGCAATATGTATGGTTGCAGTATTGTCACATAAAAGTGAAGCTGGAGGAGAGGATTCAATGTTTAAATCCTTTAGGAGCTGCTGCATCCACAAAACTTCACAAATGGTAGCAGCCATCGCTCGGTACTCGGCTTCTGCTGAGGAGCGTGATATAGTAGTCTGCTTCTTTGCCTTCCAAGACACTAAAGCATCACCTAAGAAGACACAAAATCCTGTTGTCGACTTGCGGGAGTCTGGACATGATGCCCAGTCGGCATCAGAGAATGCTTTAACTTGAAATTTTGAAGAAGCAGACAAGAGAATCCCTTGGCCTGGCGTGCGTTTCAGGTACCGTAGCAGAACATGGACTGCTTGTAAGTGAGGGACTCTAGGTTTAGCAACAAATTGACTGAGTTTGTGAACCGCAAAGGATATATCAGGTCGAGACACAGTCAAGTACAGTAACCGACCAATAAGTTGCCGATAGTGGGTAGAATCTGGTAATAAATCACCATCATCCACAGATAGCTTACTGTTTGGATCCATAGGGAGAACAGATGGCTTATAGGCCAAAAGACCAGCGTCTTCAACTAATTGTAAAGCATACTTTCTCTGGGAGAGAAAAATCCCTTTGGAGGATCTGGCAATTTCAAGGCCCAAGAAGAAACGTAGGTCACCAAGGTCTTTTGGCTTAAAAGCTTTAAGAAGGAGAACTTTCAAAGAATCAATATTGCCCATAGATGCTCCTGTTATGATGATGTCGTCCACATAAGCAAGGAGAGCAAAAAAGGAAGAACCAGTTCCTTTTGTGAAGAGAGAGTAATCAGACTTAGATTGCTTTAAGCCAAGAGATAACAGAGCGCAAGAAAATTTATCAAACCACTGCCTCGACGCCTGTTTGAGTCCATAGATAGATTTGTACAATTTACACACTAAACGCTCCCTCTGAGGACAAACTTTGCCATGTTTATATCCTAGTGGTAAATCCATAAAAACCTCTTCAAATAGGTCTCCATTTAAGAAAGTGTTGTTTACATCAAGTTGCACGAGTGGCCAGTTAAAAGAAGCAGCAATTGTTAGTAAAATTTTGATGGTGACAACCTTGGCGACATGAGAAAAAGTCTCAGTATAGTCGAGACCTTCTTTTTGTGTGTAACCCTTGGCAACTAAGCGAGCCTTGAACCGTTCAACAGAACCGTCAGCCTTATGCTTGATCTTATAGACCCATTTACAACCAATGGAATGTTTGTCCTTAGGAAGAGACTGAACAGTCCATGTATGGTTATCCTCCATGGCTTTAAGTTCTAGTTCCATAGCATCCCTCCAATGTGGAGATGAGACTGCTTGGTGGTAAAACTGGGGCTCATGAATGGAGGATACATTTAATACAAACTGTCGAAAGCTGGGAGTGAGACTGTCGTAGGACAAGTACTTATGTAAAGGATATTTTGTATCATTGCACAATGGAGTCCCAGTTTTGAGAAGGCTGCAATGAAAATCCTTTAGGTAAGTAGGCAGTTTGGTCACTCTATTGGAACGTCTAGGAACAACCTGTTGACCATCAGCGTGTGGTGAAGTAATTTGTTGAGTATCCGCAGATTAAATAGAAAGATCAACAGCAGCATCAACAGTACAATCAACATCAGGTAAGCCATTATGGCTAGGACAATCAACTTCATTGACAACATCAACAGGAACAACATCATTGGCTGTTGAGTGAGGAGCCTCGAGTGGAACAACATTAGTTTCTAAGGAAGAAACCGTATTTGGAGTGTGTTCAATAGTGTAATTATAGGATTTAGGTAAAACTAAATCAGGAAAAATGTCAGGATTATGTCTTTGTTCTTCCACTTTATGAAAAGGGAATATATCTTCATAGAAGGTAACATCCCGAGAGATAAAAAATTTCTTCTGTGTGATGTCATACAGTCTAAAACCCTTGACACCGGGTGGATAACCAACAAATACAGTTGATGTTGCTCGGGGGGAGAATTTGGTTCTTTGAGACAATAAAGTGGAGGCAAAACAGAGAGATCCAAAAACCTTCAAGTGAGTATATTCAGCATTGGTACCATGGAGACGATAGAATGGAGTTTGCCAAGAGAGCACTGGAGATGGCGTGCGATTAACCAAGTAAGATGCTGTTAAAACACAGTCTCCCCAGAATGTAATACGTACCCGTGATTGAAAGAAAAGAGCCCTGGCCACATTCAATAAGTGTTGGTGTTTTCTCTCAACCACTGAGTTCTGTTCGGGTCGTTCAACATACGAGAACTGATGTAGGACACCTTTGGATATGAAGAAGTCAACAAAAGATAATTCGGGCGCATTGTCTGAGCGGAAGCATTTAATTGAGGTATGAAACTGAGTCTCAATGAACTTAAAAAAGTTAGGTACAATCTGTAAGGCATCTGACTTATTTTTCATGAGAAAAATCCAGGTGTATCGAGATAAATCGTCTACTATTGATAGGAAATATCGGTGCCCGGAATGTGTTGGCGTATGAAAGGGCCCCCAGGTATCACAGTGAATCAAGTAAAAAGAATGAGCAGATATATGACCACTGGAAGAAAAAGAAAGCTTTCTTTGTTTTGCAAGAGGGCAAATGAGACAAGGTTTAGGATCAACATTAAAGGATAAGACTCCTTTTAAGGCATTCAAATGTCTAAGTGGTGGATGACTCAGTCGGTCATGCCATATTGATGAATTACACTTTGAAACAACAGAATTACAAGCAATATCAAAGCTAGAGACATTAGTATTGACACTATTTTCATGGATTGAGCGTTCTTGACTCAAAAGATATAAACCTTGCCACAAGTTAGCCCTACCAATCGTCTTCAAAGAGGACTTGTCCTGAATTTGACATGAATTACCAACAAAACTTATCAAAATAGGCAATTGAGCAGTAGCAGCACTAACAGATATCAGGTTAAAACGGAACTCAGGCACCAACAACACATTATTCAGAATAAGGCTATGAGAAAGATTGACAGTGCTAACATACTCCACTTTAATCCGGCACTGATTAGGGAGGGTTACGGAGAAACCAGAAACCTTCTCTAATGTGGAAAACATGGTCTTGGAATAACAAATGTGTGCAAATGCACCAGAATCAACAATCCAATAATTCGAGGCAGGAATTTGAGAAGAACAAGTACCTGCAACGTGTGAATTCACAGCAGTGGATGGATCAAATTCGGATTTCGCAGAGGCCAAATGTGATTGCAGCAGAGTTAGTAGTCCTTGGCACTGTTCTGGAGTGAGAGAGGAAAACTCATTCGTCACCGTTTTAGCAGGAACAGAGATTTTCTGATTGCGGTATCCAGGGGGATATCCATGGATTTTGTAACATCGGTCTACAGTATGACCAAGGATGTTACAGTGAGTGCAATGGGGCCTTTCCTTCTTATTGGTATTATGGGTCCGAGAATTCGAAGAAGTCGACTGAAAATTCTTGGCAAGTAAGGCAGAAGCTTCATTCGGAGAGGGCAAAATTGGAGCTGGAGGATTAGTGGAAACCCGTTGTTCGACTTCTTGAGCTAATAGCGAAAAAGCACGCGTGATGGTTGGCTCTGGTTCCATCAATAGCAGTTGAGTGCGGATTTGACTGAAAGAATCGTTCAGCCCCATCAAGAACGCCATTACATGCTCGGTTTGGAAATACTGATTAAGCTCTTTGACACCGCCACAGAAGCATTTTTCGCACGAGCAAGAAGGGCGATAAGACGCCAATTCGTTCCATAGGGTTTTCAACTTCGCGAAATAGGAGGAGACAAAGAGCTGATCCTGAGAAAGATTTGAAAGTTCTCGTCTGAGTTGAAAAATCCGAGGACGATTTTTCCGCTGGTAGCGTTGTTTAAGATCCAGCCACATTTCTCGAGCCGTGTCGAAGAAATTGATGCTAGCAGAAATGTCTTTGGATAGGGCATTGAGGATCCATGCCTTGACGACTCCATTACAAATTTTCCAGGAATGAAGAAGTTCACCAGTGGGTTGCTCAATTGTGCCATTAACAAAGCCTTCTTTATTCTTCACCATGAGCCCAAGAAGCATGGCCTGACTCCAGGACGTGTAGTTCGTTTCGGTGAGCAAATCTGATACAAGAACGAGATGAGTTCCATCAGAATGATGGAGAAAGTATGGGTTAACATACTGATCGATGATAGACGGATTCGTCGGCTGGGTTGTAGATGAAGAAGAATGGGGATTGGAAGAAACATCTCCGACCATTGGCAAAGAGAGAGACGACAAGAGGAACTTTCAAAAGAGTTTGTACACAACTGATACCATATTGAAACAGAGAAGGTAAATAATTCTTGCACACCATTTATTGATGCAAGGCTTTGAATAAATAGCCCTTTGAGAATAACGTCAACAACAATAACTGAAAAAAATAACTAATATTACATCTTCTTTATTAGGGATGGCTCGACCTGCACAAGCGGGTCGACCACGGGCTTAAACTGGCCCCAATTGTTTGAGCATGTTTCTCTTTCGGGGTCCGTTTCTTGGGCGTGTCCTTGTGTTGGTGTTATCTTATCCTCATCAACTCCTTCTATATTGGGGTGGTCCATAATTACATATAACAAATATAATTATTATAATACCTCTTTTACATCTTTAACCAGTTATAATGCTTACTAATCGTTAACCAATATGCTAACATAATTTTGGACAAAACATATTTTGAGTCTCTAAGATTTAAGATAAAAGTCTATATCTTTATGAAGTTTAAAAAATGACATCTTTTAGTTAATATGACATTTGAGACAAATATTTAAATGGTTATTGAGATTAACATACCCAAAATTGGATTAGGATTACGTGGCAAAGTATATTTATATATGTAATAGTCGACAAATGAAAAAAAAAGTTTAATTTATTTTAATGTCTTCCAATCTTTGTTTATTTTAATTTATTTTAATGTCTTCCAAAATTGTGAGATAAGCTTGAGCTATCATTTTCCTTTTTTTTTTTTCTTTTTAAAGAAGGAAATAGTCCTTTAGGGTTTTATTTAGAGTTATTTTTAAGAGAACTTTTATTTAGCTCTAATTATTTTTAGGCTTTGAATAGAAAAAAAAGAAAAGAATAACAGATTTTGCACTCTCATTCCCATAGAAAAAAACAGTAAGTTTTTATTCTTTACTATGCTTTTCTTTTCTTTATTTTTCGATCAATTGATTTGTTTTTTATTTTTATTATTGTTTTTATTTTTTATTTTTTTAAGTTATAGTGTAGAGTATTATTTGTCATATTTTATATGAAATTAGTTTTCAAACCTTTTGCCCTACAAAGTTTTAGGTTTTTGTTTTAGCCTTAATTTTTTATCAAAGTTTTTTCTCTTAGAGTTTTTGTTTGAAGATCAAAGATTGGATGAAAATGATTTTTTTCCAAAATCAAAGACTTTAAATTGGTTCTTCTAAAAAAAAAAAGACTTTAAATTGGTTTCCATTTTTTTTTTTTTAAAATTCACGTTGCATATGAGTTAGAGATTTGTAAGAAATTGATTGGAAAAACTTTTTAATAAATCAAATATCCCAAACTATTATTCTCGTTATTATAAAAAAAAAACACAAAGTTATTAGCAACAAATAAAATTCAGCAAATATGAAAATTAAAAAACTCGAAATTTCTTTATTTCCGTTTCCTACCTTCGTACATTGATCTTCTAATTAGCAAGAAAAGCAACAGTTAAAGAAGAAGAACAAAAAAAAAAATCCCACAAAGTTCTTAGCAACAAGAAAAAACCATAAAATATTTGAAGATAAAAAACCTCCAAAGTTTTTTTAATTTCGTAATCTTAGATAGCAGCAACAAACCCCTTACAAAGTTCTAAGCAACAAAAAAAATCATCTAAAATTGATAAGCTATATTTTCCCAAAATTTTATGGAATAGGTAGAAATCCTACGTAGGCATGCAATCAATAATTACTCATTATATTAGTGCACCCAGTCCCGTCCTTTGCTTCACTCACAAGCCACCCATTCCAACCCAACAGACAAGTCTTCTTCCCCCCCTGTGTTGAAGTATCCAATCCTGCTCTTTGTTTCACTTGTCAATCAGACCGTCTACAGCACAGTAAGTAATCTATACTTTCCCTGTTTCTTTCTCTCTCACTTGCGAATCATTTCAGTCTCCCTTCGATATTTCCCCTCGAATTATTCTTACTCGAAGCTCATCCTCGTGAATTTCATATTTTTTTCTAAATTCGTTCCGTTCCGACTGGATATTTTATCTTTTCGATTTTGGTAATTGTTACTTCTTCAAAATCGATTTTTTTCTTGTTTCATTTTTTATTTTAGATTTCTGCAGTTATAGCCGTAGGCTTCCAATCCGTCAACACCTTGCTGAGATAAATTATACCATTTCAGAATAATTCTCTTCCTCGAAAATTGTTCCCGATGTTTGAGAATGATTTTGAAAGGGTTAAAATCACTCTGAAATATGCTTTTCATAATTCAAAATCAATTTTGATAATTAAATGCATGTTTTGGAATGATTTCGAACATAAAAGTGATGGTAGTCATCTCAAAATCACTCTCAAACATGCACTTTCGCACTCTATAATTTATTTTGGCCGTTGATGTACTTTCTGGACTCTCTGTCTGTCTGTCTCTCTGAATCTGGATGTCAACAGCTGAATTGTGGGTCAAGAGTCAAGATGCTAGTGTCTCTACAGTCACTTGCGAGCTGTCTGTAGCTATTACCGAAATATTATATACTCGTTACTCGTTACTGATATCCAAACATGGTGGTATACTCTTTTTTTTTTTTTTTTTTTTAAAAAAAAACATATATATTCTAATCCGTTTTAGTAATGAGGCTACTTAGTACTAACTGAATATTTCTTCGCTCCAAGTCAGGCAATCTGAAGTTTTACAGTTAGCCACATGGGTGGAAGCGCTATAGATGACGATTGGGAGCTAGACCTTACTTTCCCAACCAGTGGAAGAAGTGCTCGAACTGTGGTGTTAGTCGGTCGTACTGGCAATGGAAAAAGTGCTACTGGCAACAGTATTCTTGGCAGGAAGGCTTTTAAGTCGAGGGCAAGTTCTTCCGGTGTTACGAGCACTTCTGATTTGCAGACAACTGTACTGAGGGATGGCCAAGAGATAAATGTTATTGACACCCCCGGTACGTATGAGATCACTGAGAGTCACCATCTCTTTGTTCAAAGGCTAACGTATAACTATCTAAAGAATCTATCTTTTGAATATTGCAGGGCTTTTTGACTTCTCTGCTGAGTCCGATTTTGTTGGCAAGGAAATTGTTAAATGTATTGATCTGGCCAAGGATGGAATTCATGCTGTTCTTGTAGTTTTTTCAGTCAGGACTCGCTTTTCTCTGGAAGAAGAGGCTGCTCTTCGTAGCCTGCAAACTTTGTTTGGTAGCAAAATTGTCGACTACATGATTGTAGTTTTTACTGGGGGTGATGAACTTGAAGAAAATGACGAGACATTGGAAGATTACTTAGGTCGTTCATGCCCTGATCCATTAAAGGTTGCCTTTTTGTAGCTTTCACTAAGTTGTTCCTTATTTTTCGGATGTATGTATTGTTTCTTTTAAGCATGTCGCATATTATCAATAATTTATTCAATTTCATGTTCGTAGGAAAAATCTATAATGTTACCAATTCTTGAATTGTTTAGCCATTGTCGTGGTTGCAGGATATCCTTGCCTTGTGCCAAAACCGTTGTGTGCTTTTTGATAATAAGACTAAGGACGAATTGAAGAGGGTCGAACAAGTTCAGCAGCTTCTCTCCCTTGTTAATGACATTATAATACAAAACGGTGGACAACCATATACAGACGAGATATTTACTGAACTGAAGGTTACTATGAAAACCATATAGATTTCTTTACAATTGTTAAACGAAAACCCCCCCTCATATCAATCTAATCTTGCAGGCAGGGGCTATGAAACTTCGTGATCAACAAAAAGAGGTTGATTCTCTTGAAGGCTACTCCAAACGAGAAATTTCGGAGTTGAAGGAGCAGATGCACCGTTCATACGAGGAGCAGTTGAAAAGAATCACAGAGATGGTATTTTGAAACCCTACTGTTTTTCAGTTATTTATGAATGCGATCTCAATGCTAAAATAGGGGAATATCAGTTGACAAAATTATCTTGCTGCCGTGATTACTTGTGGTTATTATTATCTATTCTTTGTTCATAGGAAAATGCAGATATTATCATTATTATTACTTTATCTGAGAGTGATAAGAAAGATTGCCAACCTGTCGGGCTTCAATGGATTGAGATTGCTTGACTCAGTGGCCATATAATGTTAATCATTAATTGTAGCTGGACATATATTTAATTTCAGATTCTGCATAATAATTTGATATGGTTGTCAGATTATTACAGCACGGGGAAATTATCATTTTAGGGTACTTTCCGAGAGTCACAAAGACGGGGAAAGAAAGACTAAAATGATAGGCACTATGTTACAGTCTTTTGAAAACCCACTGAATGTGAACTTTGTGTAAGATGGTTGAGCTTTGATTCAAGTCTAGGCAAACTTGTGAGAAATTCTGAATTCCCCATAAGAAATGAGAATGTTTTCTATTTGGATACAAAGTCCTTCCATTGTAATTGTTAGGTATGCCTTTTTTCTTCTATTCTATTTCCTTAAGAATAAGGACCTCTCGTTCAGTAGGATAGAAGACCAGGAAAGGTTGTAGAAGTGGAAGTGCCTAAAGAGACGTTTATTGTCACACCCCTATTTTGCGGAATTTTTTTGTTGAGTGTTCGAGTCTTAAGAGTGTAACCGGCCTAAGGGTTCTCCTTAGTTCAGCCTTTCTTTAAAGCACACCAACGTACACAAAGTAAGGAAACAAGATACCCAAGAGAGGAAGCAACACTGGAAAGAGTATATGTGGTAACCTGAATCACTTTATTGATATAAGTAATTCTAAACTCCACAAGTAATCCCTTAATCTTAGAGATCACGATTTTTGGCCCCTTGCACATCTTGCAAGGTTGCCCTTTTATAGGGGATGGGAAGAGTAGGGTTTGGTTAGGGATGGGTCATCCAAGATAGGAATGGATAAGACTCAATTTGAATTTCAAATTATGGATAAGGCTTATCCTTAATTTGAATTCAATCTTATCTCTATTTGACCCATCTAATTAACCAACCACTCTTATCTTTACAATATACAGATTTAAACTCACTTTTCCCTCCAAAATACAAGAACACACATTCAAGACAAGTGTTTGGTCAATGCGCCTTCTTGGGTGTTCTTCAACCACAATTGGCCTCACAAAATGCATCTCCCAACCTTCTTTATTTGGAGTAGAGTTGATCCTTCGAATTGCAAAGTCATCCCCATGCCTGGACGAATCAGAAGAGCCCAATTCGTAGCCAAAAAGAGCTTCCCGCGCGTTTCCCGCCAAATGGCGCGCAGGGCGCTTGTCGCCAGCCCTGCGCGCGCGCGCGCTGCTCGTGACCCGCGCGCACGATCACGCGCGCGCGCCCCGTCCGTCTGCGCGCCAGCCTGCGCGCGCTTCCAGTCGTTCGTGCGCGCGCCCCTTGCGCACGCTGCCTGCCGCCCGCGCGCGCGCCCCTGCTTGCCGTCGCGTGCGTGCGGCCTTGCGCCTGCCTGGCGCTGGGCAGCGTCTGGCGCCCCTCTGTGCGCCAGTGCGCCCAGCTGCGCGCCACCTGCGCGTGCTGGGCGTGTCTGCTGGGCGTGGGCAGCAAGCAACGCCCACTTCGCCCCCTTGGCAGCCACCCTATGCCATCAGTGGCCCTCCTGCCCCTCATGCCTGCCGTGCATGTTGTCATGAGTGCCTTGGCACGTTTGATCCCACTCCGCCTACCTTGCGCTTCACCTGTGTGCCGCCCACGCACACTCCTCGACTTGGGTGGTTCAAGGACCGCTCCACCCATCGAGTGTCCAAGTTTTAGGGTCGTGACATTTATCCTCTGTAATCACAGGTATCTTTATTTACTCTCCTTTTGTTAGGCACCAACCGTACACTTATGCTAGGAGGGGTAATAAGAGAAATAACCAATCGAGAGTTGGTTAGTGGGGGAATGTTGTACGTGAGAGTGAGGAGCGTAGGGAAGGGTATTGTTTGTCTTTTGTGGTAATAGAGCAGTTGTATCAAGGGAGAGTTTACCAACCCTCTCAAATGGGCTGAGAGTTTCTTTGTTATCTCGTTAAGTGTTCTTGTGTTTCTTTCGAACTTTGATTATAGAGAAGATAGGAAGTTACCTTACACCTTTCTCCATCACTCCTGATTGGAGAATATTGCCCCTTCTAAACCTTTCTTCTTGCGATGAAACTTTCGTTTACTATAAAAATCATAGGACATATTTGTTTTGACCCATAAAATAGTGGCAGAATAATTTCCTCGTAGCTTACAGTAGTACTTTCTTTATATACAAGGAGTTGTAGTTGATCCTAACCTGGCAAATACGCTTATTGAGATACCTGGAATATTGAAGATCTTTATTATTTTTAGAATTACGTTCTCCAAGTAAAAAAAAAAATGTAGTTAAGACGGTATCTTGGTCCTTGTACTGTAAGTTTCCTTCTATTTTAGTTCTTGTATTTTCAAATGTCCAAATTTAGTCCTTGCACTTTCACTAAAGCTTAAAATTGGTCCTATAGTTGTTTATTGTTAACTTTCTAAAAAAATGGTTTCCACTTTCTATTAGCCTTCCCATAATAAAATTTGGAAATATGTTCACATTGTGTTGTGTCTTTACTTGCATGAAAATATTATGGTTATTTGACCAAATTTGATAAAATTAACTCCAAACTAATAGTATGTGTTATTAAGATATCAAACATGAGAGAATTCAATATATTTTCTATACACTAGAGCCAATTATGAGCCTCCAACGACGCACTGTAAATCAGAATATCATCGAAAAAAACCAAAGCAAATTTTCGAAGAAACGGCCGTAAGACCTTGTTCATCAGCGCCTGAAAAGTCGAAGGTGCGTTCGTAAGCCCGAATGGCATCACCAAAAACTCGTAATGACCCTCATGAGTTCGAAATGCCGACTTTGGTATGTCCTCAGCTTTCAAACGAATTTGGTGATAACCCGCCTTCAGATCGATTTTCGAAAACACAACAGCCCCATGGAGTTCATCGAGCAACTCATCCACCATCGGAATCGGAAACTTATCCGGAACCGTCACCTTGTT
Source organism: Luffa acutangula (assembly GCA_036850905.1). Classification (NCBI taxonomy): domain Eukaryota; kingdom Viridiplantae; phylum Streptophyta; class Magnoliopsida; order Cucurbitales; family Cucurbitaceae; genus Luffa; species Luffa acutangula. Next base: position 55,010,602 of record CM072094.1, on the reverse strand, counting down.
TAACGCCCTGTAATCGACGCAGAACCTCCAACTCCCATCCTTTTTTTTAACTAGTAAAACAGGGCTTGAGAAAGCACTATTGCTTGGCTGAATAATGCCTGCTTTCAACATCTCCTCCACCAACCTCTCAATTTCATCTTTGTGACACTGAGGGTATCGATAGGGACGTACACTGACCGGGGCCGTTCCTGGTAATAACTCAATCCGATGATCCCCAACACGCTCGGGCGGTAACCCTGGCAAGGGTTGAAAAACGGAAGAATGGCGGCACAGCACTGCACGAATACCTTCTGGGATGTCCTCCCAACTATCGCTCCCACTATCCATAACGTCCCCACCCGAATCTTGGAGAACGTTTAGCTCCACCAAAAACCCCTGTTTCTCCAACTTAAGTTGCTTAATCAACGTCTTAAGTGTTACCTGAGAACGCACCAAGGCTGGGTCACCCTGGAGAACCACCGGAGATTTCCCCAACATGAACGTCATCAACAACTTTTGGTGATTGGTCGTAACATCACCCAAGGTGGACAGCCATTGAACTCCCAAGATGACATCCGCGCTGCCCAGAGGTAACGGCAAAAAATCTTGCACTATCGTGATCGGCCCCAGTGTCAACACCACCTCCTTACAAATCTCGGTGCCTTTAATCGAAGAGCCTTCAGTACCCAACACCACTCCGTATCCTTCCGTCTGGCCCGTCGGAAGCTGTAGTTCCTTTACCAACGGAGAAGCAATAAAATTGTGCGTGGCGCCACTATCAACCAGTACGACCACCTCCCGAGACCCAATCAAGCCCTTGACCTTTAAGGTTTTAGGCGATCCCAACCCCACCATGGAATTCAATGCTAGCTCCGCCTCCTCCGCCCCCGATTTCTCCCCATCCTCGTTGTCGGCCATCTCTACGGCCTGCATGGCAACCTTATCACCGTCTCCGACTTCCTCGACCTCACCATCATGTATGATCATGACTTGCAGTTCTTTTTTTTTACACCGATGACCTGGAAAATTTTTTTCCTCACATCTGAAACAAAGACCTCTATCGCGCTTGTTTTGGTACTCCGATTCCGTGAGGCGTTTGTACGGACTAGAAGAAGATGACGCCTCCGAAGATTTTCCTGACGTGTCCTTGCGTAACCTTTCCCCAAGTTTACTCGGATTCACGGATATAGTCCGAGCATTAGCCCCGGCCCCATACGAAACAGGCCTGTAACTATTCACACTCTGGCCCACTACTTTTGGACCCAAGGAAGCTCCCGTCCGTTTGGTTTCAAGATGCAACAACTTGTCCTCAATCTTTTGGGCCATCCCCATCTTAGCCCTAAGCCCAACCGACATACAAATCCTCATTTCAACCTTAATATCTTCGATAAGACCATCTACAAATTTCCCTTCTAAAGAAGCATCGTCTAGGTTATCTACGGCAGCCGCAAACTCCTCAAATTTCTCCCTATAATCGGCCACAGTAGATTCTTGCTTGAGGGCAAAGAATCGTTCATGAAGCGTACCTTCTTTTGGCGCCAGAAACCTCTGCAACAGCAACCGCCGGAAGTCTCCCCAATCACTGAACGAGCCCAGCTTGTCTTCGTAATAGTGCCACTTGAGCGCGACGCCTTCCAAACAAAGGATCGCCGCTTCCAACTTCTTCGATTCCGTCAACCGGTTGACGGAAAAATACCTCTCTACCTGGTGCAACCATTCTATCGGATTCTCTCCCCCAAACACTGGTATCTCTAATTTCCGTAGTCGAAGATCGAACACCGGAGCTAAAGTTTTGCTCAGGTGTGACTGCAAATCCGTGTTGCTTCCTTCCCCTACTTCGACGACCACTTCGTCAGACCCAACGACATTCTTCCCCTTCGAATTCTTGATTTGTTCGGCCCGATCCGTAGACTTCAATCCGTCGATCCGTGCGAGTATTGCCTGCATTCCTTCCTTCATAGCTTCGCCCACACTCTTCGATACCGCCGTCTCCACTTCGGTTGATATCGATCCGCGTATTCCAGAAATTTCCTGTCTCATCCCAGCCATTTCCTTGCTCAACTCCAGCACCCGTCCCTCGAGATTTTCTACTCGTGATTCCATTCTTGTTGCCATTCCCAATCACGAACTGCTCTGATACCAAAATGATAGGATTCAGATAGTTCTTTATTGATTAGGGCACGATTACAAGCCAAGAGGAGAATCCGAGAGCTCCCCTGCCTCTCCCAAACCTAGACTCACGTCTGAGATCTCCCAAAAAGGTCCTCCCCCCACCCATCTTCACTCTTAGCTTTATATCACAGCTAATTACAATATAACGATGGTCCCCACTACTAACCAACTAACTCCCTCTCAACCATCTTTCTCCTTCCTATCCTTCCTTCTCTTGTACACATATTTGATCGGGGGTCTATCATAGGCATACATAGAAGCCCTAAACCAATAATGGTAAAATTACAATAAAGGACGAAGACTAATAAGCTACTATATTTACATATATACTATAACACTCCCCCTCAAGTTGGAGCATATATATTAATCATGCCCAACTTGTTACAAAGATAATCTATTCTGACTCCATTTAAAGCTTTCGTGAAAATATCTCCTAATTGCTCTCCGGTCTTCACATATCCAGTAGCTACCAAACCTTGCTGTATTTTCTCCCGAACAAAATGACAATCGATTTCAATATGTTTAGTACGCTCATGAAATACTGGGTTGGATGCAATATGAAGGGCAGCTTGGTTGTCACACCACAACTTGGTCGGAACTGTAACATTGAAACCTAATTCGATCAAGAGTTGATGAACCCACATTATCTCACATACTGATTGTGCCATAGCTCTGTATTCTGATTCAACACTTGATCGTGAAACCACATTTTGTTTCTTACTTTTCCATGAAACCAAATTACCTCCAACAAAAACACAATAGCCAGAAGTTGATCTTCTATCTTCTCTTGATCCTGCCCAATCAGCATCTGAAAAACACTCAATCTTCATATGACCATGGTCTTTATATAGGATCCCACGTCCAGGTGCAACCTTCAAATAACATAAAATCTATTGTACTGCTGCCCAATGTTCCACTGTGGGTGAAGACATAAATTGACTCACAATGCTTACTGAATAAGCTATGTCTGGTCGTGTCACTGTAAGATAATTCAACTTTCCAACCAATCTTCTATATCTCTCAGGATCATCAAATGGTTCTCCATCTTTTGTAAGTTGTAGATTAAGCATCATTGGAGTACTACATGGCTTGGCTCCCAATTTTCCTGTCTCAGATAGCAAATCAAGTACATATTTTCTTTGTGACATAAAAATACCTTTCTTGCTTCTCATTACTTCGATACCCAAGAAGTATTTTAATGTTCCCAAGTCTTTAGTATGAAACTGACTTTGGAGGAAAGTTTTGAGAGATGAAATGCCTAATGTATCATTTCCAGTAATAACAATATCATCAACCTATAGGACAAGTAGAATAATACCACTCTTAGTTCGTTGGTAGAAGACAGAGTGATCCGACTTGCTTTTCTTCATTCCAAACTGCTCAAGTGCCTGACTAAATCTTCCAAACCATGCTCGTGGACTTTGTTTCAACCCATATAAAGATTTACGAAGACGACACACTTTATCATTCTCCCCCTGAGCAACAAACCCAGGTGGTTGCTCCATATAGACTTCCTCTTGAAGATCACCATGGAGAAAAGCATTTTTAATGTCAAGCTGATGCAAAGGTCAACATTGAGAAGCAGCCATGGAAATGAATAACCTTACAGAAGTTAATTTAGCAACAGGAGAAAACGTATCAAAATAATCAATCCCATATGTTTGAGCATAGCCTTTGGCAACTAGGCGTGCTTTCAATCGGGCAACTGAACCATCAGGATTTACCTTAATTGCAAACACCCATTTACACCCAATAGCTTTCTTTCCTTCTGGACGAGATACTAAATCCCAAGTACCATTATCATCTAAAGCAGTCATCTCTTCTATCATCGCATTGCGCCAACCAGGATGAGACAAGGCTTCATGAACCGTTTTAGGGATCGAGATAGAGTCAAGAGATGCAACAAAAGAACATGTAGAAGATGACAAGTGGTCATAAGAGACAAATGAAGAAATAGGAAAAGTGCAAGAACGTTTACCTTTACGAAGAGCAATAGGAAGCTCATCACTCGGTCCTGGATCCGATGACGAAGAATCTTGTGGTACAAGACATTCACCTAGAGGTTGTTGCCGTCTAGAGTATACTTGAGTAATAGGCGGACAAGTAGGAACAAGTGTCGAACGAGAAGGATCGAGAGAGGGTGTAGGAGACACGAGTGGAGATGGATCGGTAGAGGGTGTAGGAGGTACAAGCGTATAAATAAAAAGATCATCCTCCTCCTCCTGACTCGTACTAGGCAAAGATGACTTGAAAGGCGTGTCCTCAAAGAAAGTAACATCATGAGATACAAGATACCTATTCGAACTAGGACAATAACATCTATAACCTTTTTGAACACGAGAATAGCATAAGAAAATGCACTTTAAAGATTTGGGGTCTAATTTTGTTAGATTAGGACGAACATCTCTAACAAAACAAGTACAACCAAATATTTTCGGCTCAATAGGAAACAACGGTTTTGTGGGGAATAGAACATGATAAGGAATTTGACCTTTAAGAACAGATGAAGGCATGCGATTAATCAAGAAGCAAGCTGTAGAAATTGCATCAACCCAAAATTGCTTTGGAACACGCATTTGAAAGGATAATGCTCTTGCAGTTTCAAGGAGATGCCTATTTTTTCGTTCAGCAACTCCATTTTGAGAAGGAGTATCAGCACAAGATGAATGATGAATAATTCCATGCTTACATAGGTACGACCTAAGTGCTTCAGAAAAGTACTCACCAGCATTATCGCTTCTCAAAATTTTAAGGGAAACATCAAACTGAGTTCGAATTTCAGCATGAAAATTACAAAAGTGAGAAAGCAACTCAGAACGACTCTTCATAAAGTATAACCAAGTCATACGAGAGTAATCGTCAACAAAGGTAACGAAGTATCGAAATCCAGTTTTGGAAACAATGGGACAAGGACCCCAAATATCAGAATGAATTAATTCGAAGGGCTTACTTGCTCGATTATCTATTCTAGGACTAGAGCTAAGACGATGAAATTTGGCAAACTGACATGAGTCACAATTTAATGAAGACAAGTTATGAAATTGAGGACAAAGTTTTTTCAGCACTGAAAAAGAAGGATGACCTAGACGGCAATGGGCATCAAAAGGAGAAACAACTCCAGAACAAGCAACTTTTGGCACTTGATGATCGAAAATATAAAGTCCTCCAGATTCATGTCCTCTACCAATAATCTTCTTCGTCACAAGATCCTGAAACAAGCAATAGCCCGGATGAAAAGAAACACAACAATTAAGGTCATGAGTGAGTTTACTAACAGATATTAAATTAAAGGAAAGTTGAGGTAAATGTAGAACTGATGACAAAGAAAGAGATGAGGTTAGGTTTACTGTGCCAAATCCAAGAACAGATGATGTTGATCCATCTGCCAAAGTAACGTCGATAAGGGAAGTAGATGAGGAAAAACTGGAAAACAAACCACGATTACCTGTCATATGATTGGTTGCACCAGAGTCTATGACCCATTTGGTAGAGGAGGAAAGAAGACAATGATTCATGTTACCTGACTCAACAATGGTTGTAATAGGGGTAAGCACGGATGATAAAGAATATGCTTTCAATGACTTCTGGTACTGTTGAAATTTAGCAAACTCAGTAGTAGAAGTAACAAATGGTTGCTTAAATGAATCATGGATGGACTGAATCCGCGATTGAACCACATTAGACATTTCTACGAGTCCTTGTTCAACCATAGGTCAATATTGAATGTAAAACCACAAATTCTGATCTAAAACCTTGAAATTAGAGCCAAATAACCATACACCTTCTGAAAATATGATCTGAATGAAGTTTCTAATGAAGAACCCTAATTCTCCTTCCAAACAACTTTTAACTCAAGCCAATTATGTCCAAACTAGCCACAAGAATACGTCAAAAATACTCTTGATCCACGAGAACAACAAATCACAACAGCCGGGGAAAAATCCAGCCACAAATGTACCCTCACGAGGAAAAAACAGAACTGAACTGAACAAAAAACGAACCGAAATTGAGCCGAGCACCCAAACTGAAGCAAACGTGACCTGTTTTGGCAAAACCAAGTATGCAGACTTGTCGGAATTCTCAACCCGATGCTAACCCAACTGACGGAAGGGAAAACGGAGGTCCCACGCGCCCTCACGCGCCGGCCCGTGGCGGCGGCTGCAGAAATCTCCGGCGGCGCGTGTGGCTTCACGCGCGGCTACTTCCGGCGAACGACGACGGCGGTTCGACTCCCCTGACGGCGGCGCTTCTCTTTAGGTGGGTGGTGTCGACAAACGGCCCCTTTAATGTGGTGACCCAAATTTCAAACCCTAACCCCACTTGGATGAGAAGAAACCCTAACAACCAAAGGAAAATTCTAAAACCCTAAGGTGGCTCTGATACCATGTTATTAAGATATCAAACATGAGAGAATTCAATATATTTTCTATACACTAGAGCCAATTATATATAGGCATACATAGAAGCCCTAAACCAATAATGGTAAAATTACAATAAAGGACGAAGACTAATAAGCTACTATATTTACATATATACTATAACAGTATGGATCAATTTTAAGCTTTATTCAAAGTACAAGGACTAAGGACCAAAATGGAATGAAATCCAAAGTACATGGACTAAAATGACATTTTAACTTTATTTTCATCAAACTTCACTTTGCTTGCAACCTTAAAAATGCATTTTTAGCCTTTGTGTGTGTGTTTTCTGCTCAGGAGATTAGTTGGGGGTAGTGACTTTGGGACTAGATAAATCCTGAACTCTAATTTTAATTGACTATAAGTATACGCATCCTACCATATATATTGTCTTGCATAATCATGGTTACAAGAAATATAGTGGAAAATTTAGTCACATGTATATTTTTCTTTTTTTATTCACTTTCAAAGTTGTAAGAACAGACGTAAAGTTGTACGGTTAGACATGACATGCCACTCCCAGTCTTAGAACTTTTTGAAACAAGAGGCAGCTGCACCTTTATGATTATTCCTCGTTTATCCACACATGAGTTTAGTTTGTTATATCAGAAAATTATAGGTCTCTGGAAAGTCATTCCAAATTAACCATGAGATTGCATCTTTTCCCTCGGTTATATAAACTAATAATCAGCCATCTTGTATAAGTGAAATTTATCAATCTATCATCTTGCGGTGGGAACCGGAAACCTTAGGGTTGTACTTCATAGCGGTCGACGGGGGAGTGGAAACTGGGAAGGGGGAAGGGGAGCAACTAGAAAATGGCGGATAAAGGGCTTGGGGCTTTCAATCTATCATCTTGTTAAGTGAAATTTATCAATCTATCATTTTACAAACTTCTTCGGGGAAATTAACTTTCAAATGCTAATTTAGTTTTGATGGGATGAGATTTATGGTCATAAGTGGAAAGTATTTTTTTTCCTCTCAGGCCACAAATGGCCTACAATTGACCAACAAATCTTTAGAAAGAGCAAGAGAAACATACGAGTGTTTATATATAGAGAGAGTGTCACTGTGTGTTTAAGTTTTGAGTTTCTTGGAATTCTGGCTAGATTCACAAATAACATCTGTTTTTCCCATAGGTTGAGTTGAAGCTCAGAGAAACAACTATGAGACTTGAACAACAATTGGCAGAAGAACAAGCAGCAAGGCTGAAAGCAGAGGAGCATGCCCAACAAGCTCAAAGAAAATCTAATGACGAGATTCGTAAGCTTCGGGAGCATCTACAGAAAGCAGAGGAAGAGCTTCGCAGGCGTGGGGATTCTCGGTGTACCATCCTCTGATGAGAACCTGGTGTTAAGATTTACTGCAGTAAATATTATCTTAAGAGTCCTGAGTGAAATAGTCTATTTCCAATCCCTCCCCCACAATGGTACCTTTTACTGAGGTTTTTACATTAATGGTGCAACTGACTAAATTATTATTATTTTTTATTCACTAAATTGTATCTATAATTCTAGGTCCCCGTTATTATCATATATTCATGAGTGCATTTAACTTCTGTTTATATGAAAATTTCATTTCCCAAAGAATGGCGAAATGCATACTCAACCATTTGAAATGATATGAATAGTTATTTCTGGTCACTTGGAAAACTTCCCTAGGGTGGAATGTTGAAGATTGATGCCTTATTCTACCAATGTTCTAGTTAGTGGATGATCGTTGGTGTACCGTTGAAGATTACTGGGCTGATGCTGCTGCTTCTTTCTTCTTCCTTCTCTTTTCTTAACAAAATATAATTGGAAAGGTCCATTTGGAATTTAGATTAGGACTTTACTAAATGGGTTAGTTGGGTCAACAACAGGCAATTGAAAATTCAGATCCATGGTTGTTCTGTTCTGTCGAATAACGTGGCTACGTTTGTCGTGGAAAGGAGGCAGGTCATTGAATCTGTAAAGCAACTAAGCTTCGAGTTTGGACTTATGTTATAAATGTTCTCTTTCCTACTTTATCGACAATTTTTATTTTTTTCCGTTCTGTGTTTTTCATCTCAGAGTACCATTCTCAGGAAAATACTTCCCTACTGAACCTTTTCTTCAGTATCTTCCTTTGTCGTCATATATATCTTTATTTACTCTCCTTTCTCCATCACTTCCGGTTGGGGAGAATATTTCCCCTTCTAAACTTATCTTCTTGCAATGAAACGTTTGTTTCATGTCTAAGAAGAGTACCAGACGTATTGATTATGATCGTAAAATAGTGACAGAATAGTTTCCAGAAGTTTAAAGTAGTAGCTGGTGACTTTATGAAGAGTTATACTCGGCTAGTACAATTATTTGAGATACCAAGAATATCAAGAATCTTTATATTTTCAAAATGAAAATACTTTCACACTGTAGAATTTTATACTGTCTACAACTTAATTTTTTGTGTGTCCACATTAAAAAAAATAAATAAAAAATAAATAAATAAATAAAAAGAAAAAGGTGCCCCAATCTCTCTCTTTGTTGTCAAAGTAATGGACAACAAGAATTTTTTTCCCCCATTTCAGATAGTGTGGCTAATGTGTATTTTAGGAATAAAACAAACAATAAATAGTTAGCCAAATACTCAAATTCTTCAAAGCAACATACCTACCCTAAAGATACTGAGCAGACTTGAGGTTATTTGGCTACGTATGAAATCAATGCTACACTAACTTTTTCATTACCACGATTTTTTTAATTAAAAGATGCAATAGGGTCGAGCATAGCACAGTCATTGCATGTGAATAAACAATAAGGTAGACCAGTCGAAATGGTCGAACCACGGACAGATTAGTCAAGATTGCAAATTGAGTTTCACTAAAAATGTGAGGATAATACAACCAAGAAATATAACTATAACAAAAGGATGCAGCTACGGACACGCCATAACAACAACCACCTGGTTCTCAGCAAGAACTATGTTTCCTGTCATAGCATAGCCCTAACCCCACAACAGGAATGAATTTACTCGCTTTTGCACGAAAACATGTATCACCTGAACTACATAGTTATACTTTAAAATAATGCTAATTTTACGAAAACTTTCCTTTATGATTAAATTTATTTGGTCGTTGAGTTCATGCTTCTGCTTCTGCTACTCAACCCGGTGGAACAGAGTCTGAGAGAAGTGGGAGACTTTCATAATCCACTCCATTACATTATACATCTGGAAACATAATCACCCCATTACATCACTCCAAGGCTGCTGGAGGAGACCAACTATTTATTTAAAGAAGCTAAATGCAAGCCACTTCGAATGAGAATTGCTACTCTTCAAGAAAGGGATAGTCTGTGTAACCAACCACTGGATCGGATATGTAAAAAGTATCTCTATTGTACTTGTTGAGAGGAGCATCTATCTCGAATCTCCTTGGTAAGTCTGGATTTGCCAAAAACCAACGGCCATAAGCAATAATATCTGCTCGATTTTCAGCAATGGCTCTATTTCCATCTTCCTTATCATACCCCCCAGCAGCAATGAATGTACCCTTGAATGCCTTTCTCATTGGTAGCAGGCTGTGTGGACACTCAACTTTCTCGAGAACGTTTTTCATCCGTGGCTCCACCATGTGGCAGTACAAAATTCCATATTTATTCAAACTCTCCGCCATGTAGAGCCCCAAAGCTTTTGGATTCGAATCTCCTGCCTCCATGAAATCTGCGAACGGCGATAGTCTTATCCCAACTCTGTCTCCACCTATCTCATTTACGACAGCTTCAACTACTTCTAGAGCAAATCTGCAACGGTTTTCCAGGGACCCTCCATATTGGTCTGTTCGGTCGTTCACTTGATCTTTCAAGAACTGATCAATAATATAACCATGAGCTCCATGGATTTCAACTCCATCAAAACCTGTATATCATTCAACTACCATATCAGTGTTTTTGCAGACATAAACTATAGTTAGGGAAAAAACTATGAACCCGCTTATGAATAATACATCTATTTCACCTGCACGATTTCTACGGTAAACAAACAACCGAGCAAAAGTGTAGTCCCAGTAGGAATTGTTAACACAAAAACATTAAATCATGAAAGTAATATAAAATCAGACTTAACAGCAGAAACAATTATGGCCAACTCGTTACTTTTCCAAACTCATGCGTTGCGAACTTGTCTTGCGGAGTAAAACAGAAAAAAGTCGAGAACTCTCATCCCCCCCCCCCCCCCCCAAAAAAAAAAAAATCCAAATTCTCCTAGTATGTAACAACTACTTGGAAGAATTTTGAGTTGATGATCCATCAAGATTCTTGGGCCGAAAGAGGAAAAGTGCTTGTTTGCAGTCCATTAATCCTGTACATAACAGAAACTTCTCTATGTCATGCACGTCAATAATTTGTCTCCCACGTGAAGGAACTCTAGCGTCAGTAATATGCTTTATGATTGGTTTCTCCTTTTTTCAAAAACAGTACTCCTATCTCTCTTGAGCTCCGTGATGAATTCTTAGTCTTAATCAGTAATCACGAAAGTAGCTTAAAATCCAATCATGGCAAGACTTCTGTTAGTTTTCTGAAAATAGGACCTACCAGCTTCAATGGCATTCCTGGCTGCAAGCCTGAAATCATTGACAAGTTGAGGGATTTCATCTGTCCTTAGACGTCTTGGAGGAGTAAACTGTGCAACATCAATTCCATTAGCCCGAACTTGAGGTAACAGTGGCTTGTCCGATGATGAGATTGGGGCTTGTCCATTTGGTTGAAAACCTACATGCATCAGAAAAAATGTAGCCAGAATAAACACCTATTTCTTAAAATAAACAAGAGACTAAAGTAAATGAGATTAATATGCTTTATGCAGAATCATAAGGAAAATGGCAACCGAGAAACCTCATACCGTTTGTTTTATCCAATGCAGAATTCAATCTACAGTATTCACTCCAAGCGATATATTCTTATAAAACGTAGGTTTTACCAACTTTGTTTTTGTTATTCATTTCGGGAGGAAAAAACTGCTTCTCACAGGGCAGGAATATAACAAGTAATGTGAAAAAGTTCGTATCAAGTGTTTATTGTAGATATCCACCGAATCTATTACCGCAATCATGCATTTTGCAGGTAATATTCATTATGCCAACATGTGGGGTGGAGATTCAAAACTTGAGCTTTTGTTCAAAGATATAATGCTTTAACCAATTGACAATTTCAATATATTTTTTTAAAATTAAAAAACATGTAGAATGGAGATTTGAAATTTGACCTCTTGCTCGAGGATATAATGCTTTAGCCAATTGACAATTTCAATAGAGTCAAAAGTTGACATTTTGAAGTATGAAGTCCATACTTGTATTGACAAGTCTTTGATGTTCAACAACCTTTTGTCATACACTTGTTGGAGAAAATTTTTAGTACTACCATAGTACCATACTCTCATTGTTCACACTATAACTCTACCTTCGTAAATATATCTTTTATGTTGGTGGATCCCACATCATGTTTCAAACAATGACATGTCGATCAATAAATGGAATAAGTATCCAAAGGTGGAAATTTTAGGGGTTCATAAAGTTACAAAGGTGATCCTATTTCGATTCCAGTAAAAAAAGGGGGGAAAACGCACCTGAATTTGAAACCCTCCCTACGTGCCATATCTGGCAAAAGAAGGTACCACCTTTGCGATGGACAGCGTCTACAATTGGTTTCCACGCTTCAACTTGTTCTTTTGTCCATATCCCAGGTGTATCAGGATATCTTGCACGTTAGAAGACGAACAGATTAGTTTCGAAGCAAGGAAGTCAACTCAAAATAATGCTGTTCCTAGACAGTTGGCTCAAGAGGAAGAAGATTGTCAAAGGCTATTACCCTTGGGCAGTGTCAGAAACTCCAGTGGCTTCGGCTATTAAGAAACCCCCTTTGGTGGTTCTCTGGGAGTAATATAAGATGGCATGTTGCTGAGGAACATTTTTATAAGATCTCTGCCTTGTCAACGGGGCCAATGCGACTCTGAAGAATAATAATTGAGAGGAAAATATAAGCAAGCCAAGGATTGAAGATGGTGAATATGTAGCAGTATACAAAAATGAGTATATGGTAAATTAGAATCTAATTATTAGATGATACTTGAAAGACAAGCTCGAAGACGTGGAAGGTGCAAATGGTAAAGTGGATGGAAGTACCTATTAGAAAGATTAAACTTCCCCATCTTGTAAGGACTGAGGAGATCTGGAATGGTGGGGGTTTGAGCAGACGCATCATTGTTGTTATCAGCCATTTCTATTGCTTTAACTTTGCTACTTTCTCGGTGCGTCGCTCTTCCTTGGCACAAGACTCAGATAGGAAGAGCGTACATCGCAAGGGTATTTATAGATTTGCTCCCCGACGGAGGCATTGAGCAGTGACTGCGAGCAAAGGAGAAGAGATTTCGACATTGAATTATTGAACAAAGTAAAACTTGTTTTGGTTAACCAGATGACGTGTGGGAATGCGTGGATGGTGGAATCGCTGAGATTCGGCCGCCTCGAATCGCCATCCAGAGTTGAATGGCTTTGATTTCCCTCATAAAAATACATTAAAGTTTTCCTTTATTGAAGTTTGACACTCCGTGGCTTCACTTCAATTGCCATGGGATTGGTTCTTTCCTTCGTGTGAGATTAAGATATAAAAATGAGTAGAGCAGACGATTTGCGATGCGTCAGCATGACAAATTATTCCGTCGCAATGTATCCATGTCTTAAAATTATTGCGATGCTTTTACCATTTTTCTTTCACATATTTGATGATGTAAAAGTGTCCGTCCTATTCTCTACAAAAAAAAAAAACAGTTAAGCCTCGTATCATAACCATTTGATTTTTTTTTTTTTTTAATTATGTTTGTTTTCTCCTAACTTCCCTACTATGGCTTTCATTCGAGTTAAGATTGCATTTGAATTTCTAGTCAAATTTTAAAAATAAAAACAAGTTTTTTAAAATTATTTTTTTTTTCCAAAATTGGACTTGGTTTTTTAAAACAAGTAGAAGATTGATACTAAAGTCAAGAAATGGAAGTATGTGTGTATAAACATAATTTTCAAAAATCAAAAACCAAATGGTTATCAAACGGTAGTTTAAAAATACCTTGAACTTAAAAAAAAAAATTAAAAAATACTCTTTATTGAAAATGCTTCTTCTTTTTTTCCTCGCCTCACCGTAAATTCTAACGGTTTCTATCAAAAAACTAATGATAAAGGTATTTTTTGAAACATTTTTCAAAGTTCATAGTTATTTTTGAAACTTTTCAAAGTTCAGGGGCATTTTTTAAACAAACATAAGTGCTTTTATAATTTAGCCTAAAGAAAAATTACAAATTTACTCCATAAACTTTTATATTCGTCTTTGATAGATTATTGAACATTAAAAATCATCTGATACGTTCTAAACTTTTTTAAAATTAAATAGATATCTCAAATTTCAATTTTATATTTAATAAATTTATACCATAAGCAACTTTTTAAAATCAACAAATCTATTAAACATAAAACTTAATTTTGTCTTAATAGTACGTTAAACTTTTAATTTTATGTTCACTAAATTTGTGGATTTTTTTAATGTGAATTTAAAATAATAAAAAAAAAAGATCGACAGATACCTATTATACACGAAATTGAAAGTTGAAATAAAATACTCATTTTACACAAAGTTTATAGACTTGTTTATTAGACACTTTTAAATTTTAAATTTATAAATCTATTAACTACCTTTTAATTTGATAATCCTGTTTAATGCAAAATTTGAAAGTTTAAAATCTAAATTTATAATTTAACTATTCTAAAAAAAATTGTAATTTAACTTGTATTGTTATTAATATTTAATGAAAGTTGATAATTTATTTAGGTCCAGTTTGATAACCATTTGATTTTTTGTTTTTTGTTTTTTATAATTGTATTTGTTTTCTTCCAATTTTCATACCATAGTTTTCATCTTTATTAAGCATACGCTTGAATTCTTAGCCAAATTTCAAAAACAAAAACAAGTTTTTTGAAACTAGTTTTTTTAGTTTTCAAAACTTGACTTACTTTTTTAAAATATGGGAATACGGTAAATTACAAAACAAGTAGATTCATGAGTTGTAGTGGTGTTTATAGGTTTAATTTTTAAAAATCAAATGATTATCAAACGAAACTATACTCGAAGATTGGTGATGGTTGGTAAGCTGTGTCAGTCTCGCCAAAAAATTTCTCCCGAGTTTGATATTACTTGTGTAACTTGAGGGGTTGAGGTTTTATTTTTTTTTAGTACATCAACATTTGGGGATGGAGGATTTGAACCTCTGACCTCGTGGTCGAGAGTACATGTCAATTACCGTTGAATTAAGCTCGTTTTGGCAAATTGAAGTTTGGATTAATGCCGTCATACAGGGTAAATGCATAGTGGGGTTTTTATTGTCTTTTTTTATGTATTTTTTAATAAACAGTAGTAATAAACATAAGGTGATTGATTGTGATGTCAGACCTTAATAATGATAATAAAGTTGTGGACATGATTTGATCGGTTGGTAATGGTAACGTGTACTGCCCCACCATGGTCACCCACATTCATGCAACTGTTTCACGAATCAACCGATCGGTTTGGATCGAACCAATTGTTTTTCCAATGAACCTGCGAATAGACCGAATCGGTCGGTTCATGGATCAATTATTTGTTTGTCTCTCTCTTATCTACATGTTCACATTTTAATTTCAATAGAAAGTTAATGTAACGGCTCTTTCAATTCAATTTCAAGTGTTCGAGGATAAAAAAAAAAAAAATCTTGACATAATTGAAATTCTTGAAAGTTAAGGAACATAATTAAAACTTATCACCTATACAACTTAACATCATGTCACATACTCACTTTATTTTGATTAATTAATTAATTAATTTATTTATTTTTACAACATGTGGAAGGTGGGGGATTCAAACCACAAATCTTTCGATTATCAGTATATGCTCATGTTGGTCACGTTCAAGAATTGTTTTGAAAACCATTTTAAAGTCTTTTTTGTTTTTTTTTTTCCGTCGTCTAAAAATCCATTTTAAAGTTTATGGGTAAAAATGAACTGTTTAAATGGATAAAAATGAACCATTTAAAACCCATCCCTTCTTAAAATGGATAAATACGAAGAAGATGATGTGTATAACATAAATTATGATAGGTGAACTTTTTTAACCCATTTATTTCAAATTTGTCTAAATCTTCTAAATTTATCAAGGATAAGATTGAATGCATTAATTCATTTTTTATTATTTCCTAAATGTCCTTATTTAATTTGGTAACTCTTATTTCATTAATTTATTTTAGCATTGTATTTTTTTTTCTGTCAAGTAAGAACAAATACGTAAATGAACTTCTTAAACTCCTTTAATATCCGGTTGTGAGCTGACAAAAATGTAAAATTATAATAAAATAGACACTTTTGGAATAAATGAGCGACCCATTTGTAATAATTTCGATGAACTAATTAGTTAAAAAAAAGAAAAAAAAAAAAGAAAGGGGTTTATGACTGTCTTGGGTTATGGAGGTAGCCCAGTAACCCACCGAACTTCGATTCAGTAAAGAATGGACAAGAGGCTCGGCCCATATACGTGGTTCATGTCCGGAACCCGAGTACACGCATCTATATTATCGATAACGGGTGAGTCTCAGTTTTGGTTTTGAAGCCGTTATTTAATAAATTATTCCCGGCAAAAAACGAAGCCCTAGTCTGTTCTCTCCCTTGCCTTCCTCTGTTTGAATTTTACCCTCCAACCTGCCCAGCATGTCTACACTTGAAATCGAAGCTAGGGAGTATGTTTTATTTGTCCTTCTCTTTTCGCCTCTTCTTAGTTCGATCTCTTTCTACTTGGTTACCAAGAAATTTCGACGATAGAAGTGGGATTAACAACCTACTATATGTGCTAATTCTGAGTTCTTGTACTTTATATTCATTTATCTCTTTTGATTTTTATTTTCTGGGTTTTCAAACTGTTTGCACTGCTACCCAGTACGCATTTTCATATTTGTACATTCCAAATTTCACAAGTTTAACACGGTTCTTCATTTCTCTTATTTATAGTTGCTTTCGTTATCTAGTTTTTATCTTAAGAGTTGAAGAATAACACTGAAGTTTTAATTTGGCCGCCTTTGTTTTAAAGTAAGAATGACTTTTACTCTATTATTTTACATATACATGTTTTGTCAGTTGCTCTTATCGCTTGCTAACCAATTTGCATAGGTTTTTTAATTTGACTATTACTGCATTTCTGATGGTTTATAGTCAATTGTTATATTTACTCAACTTATCGTATGGTGTTATCTCTAAGCCGTAAATCACATAGTTCCATGTCAACCTCGATTATTGATCATAATGCTGGCTTATTCCCTCTCTCTCGTTCTCTACTGTAGTTACGTGGTTTATTTTTAAGGTGTGATTAGATCTGATGAATCGTTTTTTGCTCTTCTTGTAAGAGAAAAATATCTGATATGCTTTCCTTTCAGTGTCATCAAGATCGTGCTGCAGTTTTGTAAAGAAAATTCATTGCACCAAACATTCCAGACTTTACAGAATGAGTGCCAGGTTTCTTTGAATACCGTAGACAGCATTGAAACTTTTGTTGCTGATATCAACTCTGGACGGTGGGATGCTATATTGCCTCAAGTGTCTCAACTCAAGCTTCCAAGAAATAAGTTGGAGGACTTATATGAACAGGTAGGATCAAATAAACTGTACAGTGAATCAGTGATTCAAATCTTGCATCGGTTGTTTTAAATTTATCCAATATTTTATAACTTATGACAGATTGTTGCATTTTTCTGCTGGAAGAAAATTTTTACTTGACAAATGCCTTGAGAAAGCTTTTCCTTCATTGATAGATTTAGTTATCTTTAAGAATGTAGTGGGTTGAGAACGTAGATGGAAGAGTTGGCAAATGGCTTAGTGGCAATACCATAGATGAGCGTGGGATTCCAGAAAATGTCTGGAACTCAAAATTTGTAGAAAGATGGCTGTATAGCAGCATTTAGAATTATTCTGTATTTTTAATGTCTGATTGCACTTCTTTTAAGAAGAATGTTTGAGAATCTCATGGTTCTTAACTACCATCTCATAATTCCTTTTCCAGATTGTATTAGAAATGATTGAACTTCGTGAATTGGACACTGCTCGTGCTATTCTAAGGCAGACTCAAGTGATGGGTGTCATGAAGCAGGAGCAACCTGAAAGATACTTGCGACTTGAGCATCTCTTAGTCCGAACATATTTTGATCCGAACGAGGTAAGAGTTGGTTTATTAGTTGGACCTTTTTAATGCAAGTTATTGATTCATTCATTTTTTAATTTGAAACAAATTCATTGATGAATGAAATTACTAAAGATGGGGGAAACCCCACTCCAAAGGAGTTACAAAAAGACTCTCCAATTGGATAAAAGGGAAGAGATACTAAAATAATGGGGGAGAGTACACTAAGTAACGACCAAAAAGACAATAGGATAAAAAAAGGCTATCAAAAGGGAGCTCCTTATCTTTAAATATTTTTTGGTTCCTTTCTTGCCAAGTAAGCCAAATAAAAACCCTCAGAAAAATGCTTCTAGATGAGCTCCATTTCTTTTTTAAAGGGATGTCTTGAGAAAACATAGGAGAGGAGTGGTGGGTCAATTAGGAGTGCTGTTGACCATCCAAAGAAGAAAAGAGAATTGCCCAAAATCTTGTTGTATATTCACAAGTTACAAAGAAATGGCTTTGAGATTCTGAACAATTCTTGCAAATGACACACAAAGGAGGAGAAAAATGTTCATGTATGACATCCTGTGTTGGAGTTGATCGTATGGGTTCATTGTTTTGTGGCTAAGCTCCCAAAGGAGAAATTTGTTCATAAAAATTATAAAAGCATGTCATTGCAAGAAAGGGCAAGGATGTAATTGCACCTAATGAAAGTTAGTCAGAGGGGGTATTCGTACGGTTAGGGATATTTGTTTGTTGGGCAAGTTTGGGTGGGTGAGTTTTTGTCTTGTCAGTAACATTTTGTGCTCAGGAAGGAGAGACCCAACCCTTTTGAATGGTTGTTGAACTTTATAAAGCCTCAGGGTTGCTGTTTATTGTTATTTTGAATGTCGACAGTAAGGATTTGCTTTTCAGTTTTCAGAACTCCAATTCAAAAGAATTAGAGATAAAGGGTAATCACAAAAGTCCTTGGTAACTAAGATCCAAAGGGAGGCATTGAACGTAGCCCAGGCCCAAACCTTCTCCGAAGAGCTCTCCTCTCCATAATCTGTTTGGAGTCTCTTTTTTGAGGTGTTTGGCTTCCAGTTTGCCCGACATCAAGGTTGCAGGGAGATGGTCAAGGAGTTCCTTCTCCATCCACCTTTTTGGGAGAAAAGGAGGTTTTTGTGGCTTGTTGGGATTTGTGCTGTGTTTTGGGGGTTGTGGGGTGAGAGGAATAATAGAATCTTTAGAAGGGCCGAGAGATTTTTGGGGGATGTATAGTTCAATATTAGGTTCTATGTTTCGTTTTCGCATTGGTGTCTAAGGCTTTTTGAAATTATCCTTTGGGTCTCATATTGCTTGATTGTAGTTCATTTCTGTAGTTGGGTTCCTTTTCTTTTGAGGGCTTGGTTTTTTTTTTTTGGATGCCATTGTATTCTTTCATTTTTTTCTCAATGAAAGCTCGGTTTAATAAAAAAAAGGAAAGAACTCTCCATATCTCTAGAGACCCTCATATTTCTTTCCAACGAAATGTTTGAAATTGAGACCCACTCAGAGTAGTGTGTCCATGCTAATATAACTGATGCAATTTGTATTGCACGGGTCTGCTCAAATGTGTTAAATGCTTTATAGACTGTTAAATTTTTGTTATGCTGCACCTCAGTTATTTTGTTTTCTATACGTCAATCCTTAAAATCTTTTCCTATTTACGAAAGGGTGCTAGATAGTTAGAGGCTGTGCTCAACATTTATATTTCTTTTTTATATAAATGAGATGGTTCATTTTATTCTTAAGATGTTTAATAAGTTGTTATGACAGGCTTATCAAGATTCAACGAAAGAGAAACGCCGAGCACAAATTGCCCAAGGTTTTAAACTTCACCTATATTTCATTTCCTCATCTTCTGGATGTCCTTAATTTCTCATCATGTTTGAGAGTTCAATAATTTCACTTAATTATTTGGTTTAAGTAGAATTTTGTGACACATGGATGATAGTAGTTTCATGGATAATAGTAGTTCCAAAATTAAGAAGTCGAATGGGAAATAACTCACTAAAACTGAAACTTTATTAATCATTTTAAAGAATAGAAGAATGGTGATGACATCTGGTGGCGTTAAACATTCTAACCTATTGTGGGGCTTCTTGGTAAGAATAATTGGCATTTCCCCCTTCTGAGTCTTATAGGATTTTCTAATAATACTATACCACTCATTCTTTTATTAGATTTTAAAGATGCTAGTTATTCTTGTAACCTTTTATCTTTTTCTCTAGGATAGGTTTTTCATCAAGGACTCAATCAAAGTTTCATTTTTAAGACATGAGAAGATCTAAGGAACAGGTTCCATATTTTATATCAGGAAAACTGGGTAAAATTTGGATATGTTTATCTATTTTAAATTGTTGTATGTTTGTTGAGTTTTTATGTTATTTTAGGTTTCTCTTACCCATGTATTTGTGTTTCTGTTGCTGATTGCGTGTTGGTCATGTTCATATTTGCATTACAGCACTCGCAGCTGAAGTTACTGTGGTTGCACCCTCTCGATTAATGGCTCTAATTGGCCAGGCTCTAAAATGGCAACAACACCAAGGTAATTTGAAGTTGTGTTATACCTTATACGTTAATAATCATTTTACTAGGTTTCCTGAAGGCTCAGTTTTTCCTTTAAGAAGGTTCCATGAAAGGATGGGGAAAAAGTATCGCTATTTTGGTGGTGTAAATGAAGCCACAGCTTATAAAAAAAAGAAAAAAAGAAAAAGAAAAAGAAAAAGAAAAATATGATAGAATATTACATGGAGATACTTTTATGCTAGGTTCCATGGGAAGATGGGGTAAGAGTCTTGCTATTTTGGTGTTGTGTAATTGAAACCTCAGCTTACCCAACAAATATCAAATTATATATATATTGAGTTCAACAATTATAGGGTGGGGGAATTGAATCATTGACCTCTTGGATGGTAATTGGTGGTTTATCCACTGCACTATGCTTGGATTGACTGTTTGATCCCAAATATTGGTGTACATATTGTGGAAATTATGAGCTATTATTCCTAAGGTTTTTTGTAATTATCCTTTAGATCTCATTTTTCTTAATTGGATTCCCTTTCTGTAGTTGGAATCCTTTTTTTGGGCTCAATTTTTTTGATGTCCTTGTATTTTTTTGAAGAATGAAAGTTCAGTTCTTTATAAAAAAAATTATGAGCTATTAAATATTTTGTTCCCATTTTTTTTTATAAATGTTTTCATATGGTTACTGCGATGAAGTATCACTATGATTAGTGATTTATTCTTCTTTCAGGCTTACTTCCTCCAGGGACGCAATTTGACTTATTTCGTGGAACTGCTGCTATGAAACAAGACGTGGAGGATGTTTATCCAACTACTCTTTCTCATACAATAAAGGTGAGAAGAGTTAATCCAATGCTTGTTTGGATGTTCCATGATGCATGATTTTTGTATTTAGTGATTCCTATTATTATTATTTTTAAGACAAGTAGTTTTTCTGTGGTAAACTCTCTTGGCCATTGATTTCTATAAGAGACCTAGGAAAGTCAATGATGTGCAATTGGATAGAAATCTGAGTTTATTTATCATGAGCATTTGAAGAAAAAGTCCCTTTCAACCCAGATGTTCTAGGGACCTACATAAGACAATAAAAAGGTAACTGCCAAATAGCATAACTCCTTTACTAAAAATACTACCCAAACCTGTAACTTCCCAACACTTGACACGTAACTTCTTATAACTCCCTTGAGCCCACACAAAACCAATTTCCTCATGCTTCAGTGCTCTCATGAACATTTCTTTGTGCATAAGTAAGATGGATAGGAAAGGAATGGAGGACAAGGAAAAGACTTAAGGAGGTATAAAAGAGAGAAGTCATCTCTTGGTTTTCAGTTTTCTTTCATGTGTTTGAGCATTTTCTTTGTTCCCTCCAAATCAATGTCATCGTTGTTGGTTTAAAGAAGTCATCCTGAAGCTCTTAGTTTTGAAGAAGTTGTTGCTGGTTGTAAAAGTTTCATTCCTCCTATTGATGGTGTTGTTTCTCTCTTTCAAGATGTTTAGGTCATTGCTTCAAGTGTTTATAGCTGCTTTTTGAAGATGCAAGCAGATAGTTTTCTTGGAGCAGTGAAGTTGTTGATGGCAAGCTTATGCAAAGTCTGAAATTTAGACAGTCCAAACTTGGATAGTTTTCTAGTTTAGTAGTTTACTTCTTTCACGTTTGATTGGGTTCAAAATTTTGTGTATTTTGCTTTTGTTCTTTTTATAATCTTTATTTGATGCAACTCTCTTGTAATTTTTCATTTCATCTATGATTATTTTTTTTTCCTTTTTGAAAAAAAGTGAAATAAATAGGAATAGATTATCTAACAGTCAACTTTTAGTAGATTGAGACTTCAAGCTTGGAGATTTAGTAGATTCAAATGTTGTTGGCTTTGTTATCTCTCTATTGGATAATATCTTTGTTCCATCAGGGGTTTGGGATATTTTTTGTTGGTCCCCTTATCCTTCCAAAGGGTTTTTCTCTGCTCTTTCTAGATTCTTTTGTGTACTCCCATCCCCCTATTTTCCTTTTGTTCTCTTTGTTGTGGAAGGTCAAATTCTTTGCTGTGGTAGGTTTTACATAGAGGTGCTAACACTATGGATTGCATTTAGAGGCACTCCTCCTTTGTTGGTCCACAGTGGTGCATTCTTTCTAGGAAGGCATCCTTGGATTTGGGTCATTTGCTTTGGATTTACCAATATGCTCTCTCAGTTTGAGATGATTTTTACAAGGCTTTCGGGGTTTGTTTGACATGTAGGAGGAATTGCTCTAAGTTCTTGGAGGAGGTTCTAGTTTATCCTCCCTTTAGGATGAGGGGCAGAGCTCTTTGGACAATGGTTTTTTTGTTTTGTTTTGTTTCTTTCTTTTCTTTTTTTTTTTTTTTTTTGCTATTTTATGATGTGGTTGGCCGAAGAGAAATAACCAAACTTTTAGTGGAATAGATAGATCTATAGAGGAGGTTTGATTCATAGCTAGATTTAATGCCTCCCTTAGGATGTCCGTGTCAAAGAACTTTTGTAATTACTCGTTAGGTCTTGTTCTTTTGGATTGGAGCCCCTCCCTAGGTTGCTAGGCTTGTACTTGTTTGGCTCCCTTGAGCTGTTGTTTTATATGCCCTTTTTTTATTTTCTTTTGGTTAACCTCTTGTATACTTTCATTTTTCTAAATGAAAGCTTGGTTTGTCAATAAAAGAAAGAACTTATCTGGAATATATAGAAATGAACAAGAGGAATGGTAAGATGTTTAATCGTTATTTTCCTAGTTTTTTTTTTCTTTACTTGATTAGGAATGATTCTTTGTATATCTCCAGTTCAATTTAGTCATAGTTCAAATTAATTTTTGATGCAGTTTGGTACGAAAAGTCATGCAGAATGTGCTCGGTTCTCACCAGATGGGCAGTTTCTTGTTTCTTGCTCTGTGGATGGATTTATTGAGGTATAGACATATAGATGGATGGGATGTTAGAGAATTGTCCACGAAGCTTCTTTTTTTAACTTCAATTTGCATACAGGTCTGGGATTATATAAGTGGGAAACTCAAGAAGGATCTTCAGTACCAGGCTGATGTAAGTATGCTTGCTTCCTGTCCTTTGTTGCATCGTCATATCTTTTCCATATGTATGTCCACTTAGTTTTAATATCCTGGAAAGCATTACCTGCATACATGTTCTTATTTCTTTATAAGTTTCTTGTCGGTTGCATATTTTAATATGCAAGTGGGTTTACAGGAAACTTTTATGATGCATGATGATCCAGTCCTTTGTGTTGATTTTAGTAGAGACTCGGAGATGATTGCTTCTGGATCACAAGATGGGAAAATCAAAGTGAGTTCTGAATTCATCTTCTTCACTTTACTCTATACGTGTATTAGGCTTAATTTTCCAGAGAATTTTTTCGCTGGCTTTCTGTCTACTTACTCTTGTTTAATATTATTATATTCTTGAGGAAGGTAATTTTTAAAATTTCTAGATTTATCTAATTGGCCTGGCTTCTTCTTTACTACTATCTAATATTGTTAGGAACATTTTGTTTAACGAGAGAAATACAACAAAGTCCTAGACAAAAGAGCTTGAAAATGAAAAAACTAACTACAAGAAATAAAAGGTTGCGAGACAGGACTCCAAAGCGAGGCATTGAGCTTAGTTCTGGCTCAAATCATTGTTAAAAAGAGGATCACATAAATCATTGGTTAGATCGACCCCAAGGGAGACATTGGACTTAGTCTAGGCTCAGTTTAATGCTTTTGTTTGAGTTGTGTTGTCCAAGGTTTTTTTTTTTTTTTTTTTTTTTTTTTTTTTTTTGTATTTTTTTGATAGACCTTATTGTTTGGGATTGAAACCCCTTTTTGTATAGTTAGTTGTTGGGCTTCTTTTATTTCACTGGTTTTTGTTTGCCCTTCTTCATGCTTCTCAATCGAAGCTTGATTTTTAATTAAAAAAAGAAACAACACCTCCTCTATCATAAAGCAACATAATTTCTTAAGAGCCATGTGCACTCCAAAGGCCTCAGAAAGCTATCCATCCTAGAAGCCACGAAGATGATCTTTGGGTAAGATCATAGTGTAAATTCTTCGGTTTAAGACCTATCAAGTGAGAAGATAATGAGGGAGTGAGGGGGTGAGACTCACCCTCAACATATTTTATGGAATATTGCGAGGGGCATTTTAATTGTTAGCCGGGTAAAGTGTTTTGAGTAGTTATAGATTGAATGAAACCATCATGGGTTGGCCCTAATGGTCAATAAGGGCAATAGAAAAAATAAAGAGCTTAGAGGGAATGGGTTCAATCCATGGTGGCCACCTACCTAGGATATTTAATATCCTACGAGTTTTCTTGGCAACCAAATGTAGTAGGGTCAGACGGTTGTCCCGTGAAATTAGTCGAGGTGCGCGTAAGCTGGCCCGGACACTCACGGATATCAAAAAAAAAAAAAAGATTGAATGAGTTGGGGGAATTGTGTTGGGGAGGAAGCAAATACTGAGTGGACTCCAAGTAGCCTAGAATTAGGGAGAATAGTGGAAGACTTTCAAACTTCTTCCCCATTTGTAATATATCCTTCACTTTAATATAGATTTCAAATTGGTTCCCATTTGTATTAAAGCATGTTAAACCCATTTAAAAAAAGCAGTTGTTAGTGATTTAATTTAGCACCGACGTAGCTGAAAAGCAAAGATAGGGAAAAATTGGGTGGTCAAGTCAGACATTTTGGAATTTAAAAGGAGCCAACAACAACTAATAAGAAAGCATATATATTTAATGAATGATTGGAACCATCGCATAAAACATTCAAACATAGATGAAATTGATATGAAAGAAGAAAACAGAAAAAGTAATCTATCATTATCAACTAGTTGTAGAGGAAGAGATTCAACCATGTTATGATGATTATCAATGCTTCACCACTTGGTGGACTAGCACATAAATGAGAACATCAAGGGAAGGAGAAGCGGCCATAGGTGAAACGGTACTACTCATTGTCAATAAATAAATGTAGTATTAAAACATCATTCTGGAAATATAGGAGCCTCCTTTCTCTCTCCTCGAAAAACCCTACCCTAACCCTAGCCTCCAGCCGTCGTTTTCTTTCGTTGCCGTCGTCGTCCTGTCAGTTCGCTGCCATTCATCCGTCGCCCGTCTGCCATTCTTTTCCATTTTCATCCGCCATCTGTCCGGTTTGTTCGCCGCCATTCATCCGCTGGTCATTTGACCGTCCAGTCCGATCTATTCGCCATTCGTCCGACAGCTACTTGTTATTCGTGGGTCTCTTTGGATGGAAGTGCAAGTGCTGGAAGAGATGAGTTGTTGTATTCAAAATATTTACTTCCGCCTATGGGGTGAAAAAGATGAGTGTTTTTATGGAAGGTATGAATAAAGATCAGAAAATTCACCTTTCTTTATCCCTTTTGGGTTGGCTTGAAAACTCGCTGGTTGAACTTTTGCAATTTCCAGTTTGCTCATTCTTTAACAAGAAATTTAAGGATGATTTTGGAACCATTTGTCTGTCTAAATTTAGATCTATCGAGGGTTGATATTTGGAATGTGTCGTATGGCCTTTTTATGGAGGAAAGAAGAATGTTCATGTCCCTCGTAGTTTTGATAAGAAAGGTTGGATTCTTTTTTGGGAAATGGTAAGAGATTTTTTCCTTAAATATGGAGAACCTGAGTATTCTGAGTTGGATTTTTCTGCTCGATTTGAAAAAGTTGATACGACTCAGGAAGATGTGGTGAAATCCTCTTAGATTTCTTCCTTTTGGGTAAGGAAAGAGAGAGAAGTGATGAATTTGAATTTCAATTCCATTTTGGTGGTTTCTAGGATGTTTGCCCATTACTCCTGGAAAGATGTTCAAATCGCTTTAGAAAATCATTTTCATACTTGAATTTCAATTAATCCTTTTATGGATGACAAAACGTTGATCAAGTTTGATGAGAGTGTTTCTGATTTGAATTTTGATGGAAAGTGGTGTCTCGATGGTGATCTTCATCTGAAAATATGAAAAGCATTCTCACCCGAAATTCATCAAGAGCTATGGAGGACGGATATCTATAAAGAATTTACCTTTGATTTATTGGAAACGACCTTGTTTTGAAGCTATTAGGCAACATTTTGGTGGATTGATTAGTATTTCCTCTCAAACACTTAACTTTATTGATTGTTCAGCCGTAGTAATTGAACTGGAGGAAACATTTGTGGTTTCATTCCAGCTTAGATTGATGTTAAAGGTGGGAATATCAGAAATTTTTCTCTTCGTTTTGGTGACATAGCACCTCAAGTGTCGTTTGAATCCTGTATTTTTATCCCCACAAATTTTACAAATTAAGTGGATAAAGAGGGTTAATCAGGTCATGGAAGATGAAAGTCTCTTTTTACCAAATGAAGATGATTTGGTGATGGCTATTGAGGATTCAAAGGTCCCTTTGATGTATGATAAGAATCTTAATTCAAATGGTCCTGATTTGTTAAAAGGCATTTCTTTGGATGGGCATGTAGATGTTAATTCCCTTGGACCGGTGTCTCCTTTGCAATTGAAGCAAAGTTTAATTAAACTCTTTCATCTTCATTATTCTAGAAGAAATGGTTTTCCTCCATCATGGACCATTAGAGTCTAATTCAGATTCTATAGAGGAATCTTGTGTTCGTCTTTTGACCCTATCCACGAATCATTTGGAGTCTCCCACAAAAGGTTCTGAGATGCAAGAGACTTTATACCCTGTTAAGAATTTTAGTCAATCGCAAGTTTCTCTTCCTGGTTCAAACACAATATTCACCAAAGGTGTAGCAAGTCTCTCTTCTCCTAAGAAGATTTCTCCTTACTTTGATTCTGATGGAGAATCAAATGTTAGTATGAGCAGTAAGGAGTCCATTTTTCATGTTCCGGAATTTGAGTTGGTTGATCAAGTTGAAGATGATTCTACAACTAGTGTTTGCTACATATCAATTGTGCAAACAAGTATCCGATACGTGTCCAACAAATGTCAGACACGTGTCGGACCTGGACACGCTATTTGCTAGCCAAACTAAAGTGTTCGTGCTTCTTAGACCTTAACCCCACCCCTAAACATCAAGCTATCAGACTCCAACTACTTGCTATGGAAGAATCAACTCTTAAATCATATTATTGCTTTCGACATGGAGAGCTTCATCAATGGCACTCTTGTTCCTTAGAAGTTCTTGGATCCAATGCAAATTCAAGTAAATCCTCACTTTCTAGTTTGGCAAAAATACAATCGGATTCTTATGAGCTGGATTTTCTCTTCTCTAAACGAAGATAAATTTGGTGAAATTATTGGTTGATCTTCTACCTATGAGATTTGGGAACACCTTCATGTTGTGTATGAGTCTTCGTCTACAACTAGGATGATGACCCTTTTTTCTCAGTTACAAAAGGTTCGAAAGGATGGCCTCTCTGGCACTCAGTATCTTGCCCAAATTAAGGACATCGTCGACAAATTTTCTGCTATTGACGAACCCCTATCCTATTGTGATCATCTTGCATATAATCTTGAGGGTCTAGGTACCAAATATAATTCTTTTGTAACCTCTATACAAAATCGAACTGATCTCCTGGCTCGAGTTGATGTTTGGAGCTTACTTCTTGCTTATGATGCTCGTTTGGAAAAGCAATCTTCGGTTGATCAACTTAATCTGATTCAAGCCAACCTTGTCAACCTCTCTGTAAACTCTAATAACAAGTGTTTTCAATGACCCTCTAGAAATGCCAAGCCAAATAAGGTTCCTAAACCTCCTCGCCTTTCCCTTTTCCCCAGAATTTTCCCTCCTCTGGTCCTGGTGTCATAGTAGATTTTTGTTTACTGACGACATTGAATCTACAATGCCATGGGCTGTTAGAATGGTATCCAATAGTTTGATGATCCTTCTTTGTCTTGTAGCCTATCAAAGGAAAGCCAAAATCCTATGATATAACACTGGAGAAATCCTATGCTGGTACCTTAGAGTTGAAATAAAAGCAGACTTGGAAGGAATTACAAGATGCTATTGTGATTTGGTCCATTTTAAAGCCTCAAGTTGGAGTCTTTCCTTCGACATTCCTTATCCCTGCCCTCTCCACCCTTTTTTTGATTGAATACAAGTTTTTTTTTTTTTTTTTTTTTTTTTTTTTTTTTTTTTTTTTTTTTTAAAAAAAAAAAAAATCTAAAAGAATAGAATATTATTCATACAATGAGGCAGGACCAGCAATACTCTTTGAATGTTTGTCTTTGATAAGATAAGATTGTCTTGGATTTTTGGTCTTTGAAACCTTAGGAAGTTATTGATTATAATTGGGACAAAATTTTGTTACTTTAATCATTCTAGATCCTATATTTGTCATGTTTTAGGTATGGCGTATAAGGACTGGCCAGTGCTTGCGTCGTCTTGAACGTGCTCATTCTCAGGGAGTTACAAGTGTTGTTTTCTCTCGTGATGGAACCCAGTTGTTGAGTACATCTTTTGACACCACAGCAAGGTTGGTTCAAGATCTTGATTGTTGCTATGAGAATATTTTCTATGTTTGCTCAAGTGGACATTATTATATGGTATATGCTAATAGCAATCATGGTATTATGTGATTAATTTATGTTTTTTCTTAAATATTATTATTATTATTATTATATATATCTTCCCCCAAGTTAATTCTTGGATGGTCCAGGTTTCTTCCTTTTTTTTTTAATTGTATAACTGATTGGTGTTATATTTGATATAGAATCCATGGCCTGAAGTCTGGGAAGCTATTGAAGGAATTCCGTGGTCATTCATCATATGTGAATGATGCAGTCTTTACTAATGATGGAGCACGTGTCATTACCGCATCTAGTGATTGCACGGTCAAGGTCGATCATTATTTTGATCATGTTCTATGGCTAATTGACAGTGCAATGTAGTTGGCTGGGTGGGGATTTATTTACTCTCAAGTAACACAGTAAATTTGCTGTACGTTGTAGGTATGGGATGTGAAAACGACCGATTGTCTGCATACATTCAAGCCACCGCCTCCATTAAGGGTTTGTGAAAGTGCATTAATATAGATGAGATAAATTAACTGTTTCGAACTTCAAGTTCCTTTAGTTGCTCCCAATTTAGTGTTGCTCAATCTCACCATTGTTCTTTTCATTTTTGGAAATCATAGGGAGGAGATGCCTCGGTGAATTCAGTTCATATTTTCCCCAAAAATGCAGATCATGTTGTTGTTTGTAACAAGACATCGTCAATATACATCATGACATTGCAAGGGCAGGTAATTTTTGTTAATTGCTAAGCTGGGAGTGAGATCATTTTCTTCGCTAGATTGTCTTTCTAGGTAAGAGACTATTTTATTGATAAATAAAATTTACATGGCACAAGGCTGTCAAAACTAATGGTATAAATCATAGAAAGGTTGTAATCACAAAAAGTGCGTGTCACAACAAATGTTTGAAGTATCTGCTTGCATGGCTTTGAAGCACAGAAGCAGAAGCACTTTTAGGTCTTTTTTCCAAATTGCTTTGACATGAAATATAGTTACATGGGTTCAGATGAAAGTTTTGCTTAACCCAAAAGGGGGAGGAATTTGAAGAAAAATCTCTTTCCTACAAATTATTATGATGCTCATGAAACACTTTAGAATTTTCTGCAGAATAATGTAATTAATACGATTACTATCTTGGCGTACTAATCATCTCTTGCTTGCATGTAGGTTGTCAAGAGCTTCTCATCTGGTAAAAGAGAAGGGGGAGACTTTGTCGCAGCTTGCGTATCACCAAAAGGCGAATGGATATACTGCATTGGTGAAGACAGGTCCGTTTTCTTATGTTATGGATACATAAAAATAAAGTCAACTAGCTGTATTGTGTCCTCTACTTGTCATGTTTGGTGCAGTTTCCCTTTTTCTCAGACGTGGGTAGTTTATAGGTACTTTACAATGTTGCAAATCCTCGGTAGTTGGTAGTTGGTAGTTGGTACCCTTTTCACGGAAGTGATTGTCTGACCCTACCAAATTGTAATTTCTTAGGTTGATGGGTATAACGATATATCGATCTAGGGTTTAGTTCCCCCCATCGAAATAAAAATTGTTTAATCTGTTCCCAAGGGAATATGCTGTAACGTATTTGGGTGGTCCCCATTCCTGGGTTTTTTCAATTAATAAATAAATATATATATATATATATATATATATATATATATATATATATATTATTGTTTGTTATTTTTAACGTATGATCTTTAATTTGTCTACCATACGCAGGAATATGTATTGCTTTAGCCACCAATCTGGTAAGCTGGAGCATCTCATGAAGGTATGTGTTTTGTTCTACAATTACTTGGATTTCTCGTGGCTGATTCTCAGTTGCTATAAAAATATCTTTCTAATTAAACAACCTATGTCATGGACATTTTTATTTGGATATAGTATTTCATTTGAATATTTGATGGAATCAGAGTTGGCTCGCCAATTTATAAATTTTAATTGGTTAAATTATAAAAAATACCGCTGAACTATGAGGTTGGTTTCAATTATTCAAGAGTTTCATTTTTGTCTTCAAAGTTTGAGGTTTGTTTCAAAACGTCCCTTGGAGACATTTTTCGTTTAACTTATGTACGAAAAATGATGTGTTTGCATGTGTTTTTATTTTTTTTCCACGTATATGTTCAAATATGTTCACATAAGTAGCAATACATATCTAAACACGTCATTTTACGTCCATATATTTAACGAAAAAATGCCGTCAAGGGTTGTTTTGAAACAAAATTCAATTATCAAGGGCTAAAATATGAAACTTTTGAAAGTTCATAAGTAAAATTGAAACCAACCCCATAGTTCAAGGGTATTTTTGTTAATTTAACTATTTTAATTCATTAGGTTACCTATACTTTAGGTTGCTTTCTGTGGATGATTTGTCTGATAAAATAGTTGAAACTGCCTCATCCTTGGTCTGTCATGAACCCTAATTAGATTAATTCCAATGTGAAGGTGATCTGTCTTTACCTTTTCATTTTCTATCTGTGATTGTTTGCATTTTTTGTTAACTCTATTATTGATATACTCATGGAATTAAGAAGGGTATATTAATGATATTTAACTTTGTTTTCTATCAATAATTGTTTGCGTGCTGATTCCACTATTCATATACTATATCAATAGAATAAAAAAGGTATATAAGTGATAGTTGTTCTATCCATAATTGTTTGCTTGCCTATTTAGATATTTTTACATTTGTCACCCATTTATGCCTATCAATGACAGACACATATCAATCAGTAGACGTAAACGTGGTTTAATATTGCATCTATGTGCTATTATGGATAGATATAAAAATGGTCTATCAATTCTGTTATTGATAGATGTGTACTAAAAAATGATAGATTTGAGATATACCGGAGTAAAAATGGGAATTACACGAACATATCTAAATTAGCGTGTTTTTTTTTTTAAAAAAAAAAGTTGCCATATTTTCCACCGGAAAAAACTTCCCCACATAACGGTATGTAGGGATCTCCCTGCATACCACCATTAAAATGTTGACAACTTGGAGAGATAAAAAAAAATTCTCAAAAATTCTCATTTGCTCCCTTCCTCTTTCTTAGTTGTCAAGATTTTAATGGGGTATGTAGGGAGATCCTTACATACCGGTATGTAGGGAAGTTTTGTTCTTTTCCACCCGTTGAAATTTTCCTAGGAAAAAGCTCCAGCCATTTGGTATGTTGTAAAATAATTAACCATAGAAACCTAAATGGAGGCATCCATATGGAAAGAAATTGGCCTGACATAAAATTTTTCCTCCATCTAGAATCATGAAGAGTATAGTTTTGATCCTCATGTGTCTCTTCTCATAAAACGTATGAATGAGAACATGGAAAGCCATATTGAAAAGCCTCTTGGTAAAGCCTATTATGTTGGTTCTTCTATGTGAATGAGCCATCAAAGAAATTAATTATAGGAAAAGATATGAATGGTTATTTGATTGAGGAAATTTATTACAGTGAAGAACTTAATCAAAGGATCAGTCGGTTATTGGATGCTTAGAAGTTGTAGGAGACAAGTTGGAATCCCATATAACTATAGGAAACTCATAAAACCACTTGGTACTATGTTGGTTGTTTCTGTTGTTTAAATAACTCTCCCTCCTTGGTACATTTTGACTTTCCTTTTGCTTGGGCTTGTAGTTTGATTATTGGTTTGAATGGTCACATTTGCATAAAGAAAAGCTTGATTGTTCAAACTCGAAAGAAGCTCAAAAAGGAAAATAATGATACCAAAGTCTTTTAATTTGTTTCTGGTAGGTTCATGAGAAGGACGTCATAGGTGTGAATCATCATCCTCATCGAAATCTCGTTGCTACTTATAGTGAAGACAGCACAATGAAATTATGGAAGCCTTGACTCTTTTACCTATGCTACTATTTTAAGTGTAAAACTTTTAATACT
Organism: Luffa acutangula; assembly: GCA_036850905.1. Lineage (NCBI taxonomy): Eukaryota > Viridiplantae > Streptophyta > Magnoliopsida > Cucurbitales > Cucurbitaceae > Luffa > Luffa acutangula. The sequence continues at coordinate 54,977,937 of CM072094.1, read as the reverse complement.
TCTTAAGTTATAATTTTATTCATTTACCTCATTTGCAACTTAGTTTTCTCGATAAACTGACGGCAGTATTTTAAATACGATAATCCATGTATGAAATCTTTTGATGGTTTTGCCTAAGCATGCCCGTCTGTGTAGATTACAAAGATAAATTGGTAATTCAAAGAGTGGACTGCTGGCCTGCTAAATCTTCATGAACACTCCATTCCGCCTCGTCATGAGGTAGCTCTAGTCTTCCATAGGAGTGGTAACGTTTCTATTTAAAGCTGAAAATTGGAATGAGAATTAATTGTCATAGGTGATGGCATCCTAAGATATGTGAAGTACTTACCAAAAAACAAAAAAAGCCTCAGGTCTTATACAGGCATTGTTGTAGGAAGTGAACAACAAATCATTTACGAGTTATCAACAGAACAATTGTTACTACAGTGAGCATCATTTATAGAGTTCTTGCATGAGTTATAGGCGCACTCTTCTCCCCGCGCTGTCCACTACCCGGCCTTCTAAATTGTTGCTAACTAGACGTATTTGGTCTTCCTGCTTGGTCACTGCCCAAACATCAGTGAATGCAGTGACAAACCTATCGCTGCTTTTACACCAACCCCTACGTTTTTTAGCTACACTGCATTTTATTGGCAGGATAAATTTAGTGTCTCGGCGCCAATTGATAATAAATAGACATCGTGAGAGTACAATAATATCGTGTTTTTTTTTTCACGCCTCTTTCTGGCATTCTTCATTGATTTTTCAGAATATACCATTTTACTGTTTCTTCCTTTTTACAATCTGACCGACCGTTGTATTTTGATATCCTTGCTGATGCTGCGTATTAGTACTTTACGACTGCTCATTTCCCATGATATCTATTTGGTTTTTAATTTTGCTTTTTGGTTGTACGGTAACCGAATCAATCAAATTCTAAAAAAGGAAAACTCAGTCAACCCAATCAGGTTTGGTTGAGTTCAAATGAATTGTAACTTTATGGTTGGATTGGTTTATGAATTCATCGAAAGTTAGTTTGGATTGGAATTGAACCCGTCTAAAGTTATTATTTATTTGACTTACCATATAATTATGTATGCACATTTATATTTATTTTATTTCATAATTCTTTTTTCAGATTTTTATATCCCAAAAAATTTTCAAAATAGTTTCTTTTAAATCTTTAAAATGTATTTTTTTTTCATAATATAAATTAGAATTGAGTTATTTTAAAACCAAAATTTTTAAATAAGTGATCCGAATGATTCAAACCAACCCAATCTAAATATCTCATGGTTGGAGTGGGTTGAATTTATTATTTAACAAGAGTTGTTTGTAATGAAGAAATTTACTATTGGAAGAACTGGATTGAGTCCAAAAGGTACCTTAACCAAATTCATGGACGACTTTGCTTTTGAGAGGTCGATAAACCATTCTATCACTGCCGCAAATTTTTGCACCATTCTATCACCCAGAAAAGCAAAAGTCCATTTGCAAGTGATGCACTTTAAGTACTCTCATTCCATCATGGCGAGAGTGGTATTGAAATCATCCAATAAGCATGTTTGTGCATTTATGATATCCAGTTTCTCAACTTACTCTATCCACATGATAGTTCTGATCCACCCCAAAATTATTAAAACAAAAAAAGACAGAGAAAAGTGGTTAAAGCTCAAAGTAATGATGCAAGCAGTCAACCCTGCAGTATTCCATTCTATGAACGAGGGGGCTCTATTCCCCGCCCTATCACTTATAAACACCGTGGACTTCATCAGACAAAGGGAGAGTGGCAAAAATTGAATATATATGGTCGAGAAAAATGGGGCCTTTCTTTCTTCATGGAGCTTTGTTATACCCTTTAGACGTATTCCTGTGCACAGACCATGTATGTAGAGTAGTAATCATAACAAAGTAGATCGGATTCCCCTTTGAGTTGTTATTTCAAACCTAAAGGGAAAAAAGCTTGGGAATTGGAGATATTGGGGAGAGCACCGTGCTGCTTCATTTACTGCATTGAACAGATGAATTCATTTATTATCTTCTCAACCACCACCTTCAGCCTTGCTATTAAACCCCTCTCCTTCACCCTCACTCACTACTCTATCAACACCCTCCTTATTCTCTTTAGCCGATGACGTTAATTTGGCATATGGGTAATCTCAAGTGTTGCAGTGTGGCGGTTGTTATGGGGATGGTGTTCTTCGGTGCAAGTCTTGGGCAATTTGAAGAAGGTGGTGGGGGGAGAAGGGCGGAGATGGTACCGGCCATGTTCATATTCGGAGACTCTCTCATTGACAATGGAAATAACAACAATCTTCCCTCTTTCGCCAAGGCCAACTATTTCCCCTACGGCATCGATTTCAATGGCGGCCCAACTGGCCGCTTCTCCAATGGCTACACCATGGTCGATGAAATAGGTATGTGCAACTGCATGTTATATAATGAAATGACACTACTATTCCATTTCAAGCGATTATGAAAATGCTTGCATGCAGCGGAGCTGCTGGGACTTCCATTAGTCCCTGCCTTCTCTCAAGTTTCCGGAGCACAGTCTCTCCATGGAGTCAACTACGCGTCCGCTGCTGCAGGCATTCTTGACGTTACGGGAAGAAACTTTGTAAGTTCAATTACTTCACTTCAGACCCATATATTCAACTCATCTTTACCAGTAAATACTAAATAGTATTACTTGGGAATGATTAGGTGAGCCGCATTCCTTTCAATCAACAAATCAGGAACTTCGAGAACACGCTTGATCAGATCAGCAACAATCTAGGGGCAGCCAATGTGGCACAATCCATCGCACGGTGCATATTCTTTGTGGGAATGGGGAGCAACGACTACCTTAACAACTATCTTATGCCCAATTACCCCACTCGAAATCAGTATAATGCTCAGCAGTACGCGGATCTGTTGGTCAACCAGTACACGCAGCAGCTCACTGTCAGTACTAAGTACTCCACTTGCAATCCTAATTAATGTGCCCTTCAATCTACACGTAAATAATTATTATTAATGCAGCGTTTAAATTCCATCAATAATAATATCATATTGTGCAGAGGCTGTATAATCTGGGAGGTAGAAGGTTTGTGATAGCAGGGTTGGGGCTGATGGGGTGCATTCCAAGCATCTTGGCACAGAGCTCAACGGGAAGCTGCTCAGAAGAAGTGAACCAACTCGTTCGACCTTTCAATGGAAACGTGAAGAGCATGATAAACCAGCTGAATACAAACCTTCCAGGAGCAAGATTTACTTACATTGACATAGAACGCATGTTCCAGGACATGCTTGTCAACGCTAGATTTTATGGGTTAAGCGTGTTGAACAGGGGATGCTGTGGCATTGGCAGGAACAGAGGCCAAATCACATGCCTCCCCTTCCAAACCCCCTGTTCCAATCGAGATCAGTACATCTTTTGGGATGCATTCCATCCCACCGAAGCAGTTAACATCCTCATGGCCAGGAAGGCTTTTAATGGTGACCAATCCGTTATTTATCCCTTCAGCATTCAGCAGCTTGCCACTCTTTGAGCTTTCAACTTCCTCTAGTTTATTCATGTTATCTCATCTGATTTTACCTGCCTTCTCTTTTACCCTCAACGCCAGTAATGATGCATGCCACAATTTTCTTGAAGAAATTGCATCGTTACTACTTTGTAGTTCACTACAAGTATTGTATTGTAATGTATTCCTATGAAATGCAATGCAGTGCAAGAGTTTGTTTGCTATTGCTTTCTATAAAAATGAATCTAAAAGTATTATTATTAGACTACACGCATCGGCTGCTTTTACTATTCTACATGGCAGTAATAAAATCAAAATGGTTTTGTATAAGAATTAAGAACAACAACAACACGCGATAGAAGAATACTAATAATCCAGAAACGAGATCGGGCAGATAGATAAAGGAAGTGGAAGCCTGGAAGGTGGTCTACGGGCAAAAAGGTCTGCCCCGGCGAGTCCTATGACTTGGAATGGTGAAGTGCCTAATCCTGCCCTCTTGTTTCCTGAGATATCCTTCACAGAGAAAAGCCATAGAGAAATTGTCCTCGACCACTCTGTCTACATCATGAACGAAGACATCAGTGTCACCCTCCTCTCTGTTCCTTGCCATGAGGCCAGCCGTGTAGATTGCACTCATCCTTCCGGGCGCCTCGTTGAAGTACCCAGTAGGAGCATCCACCATTATCAAGTCCCATTCCATGTCATAAACTTCGCTCGGAAAGCCTTTGTGCGCAAGCTGACACTTGGAAAATCTCGGGTCTCCCACGGCCTTGCACTCTTCTTCCAGCCCCATCTTCATCAGCTCATCCGCTTGATGGACCTTGGTGTCGTACTGCACGTGATAGGCCTCGAGGGAGGGCAGGCGGTCCTGTATTTGGTCGATCCAGGCCTTGTCTTCCTCGAGGAAAACGGTGCGGCCTCCATGGTTGAGAGCTGTCCACATGAGGCTGTCATGGCCCAATCCAAAGACCAAGAAGTTGCAGGGTGACTTTGTTTCGAGGATTCTGGCGGACACTGAGATCTCCTTGAGGGTTTGTTGAGGGGTTATGTTGGTGGTTGCGTAGTGGATGAGAGCGTTGGCGAGAGAAGGCGGGGTTTTTGTGCAACTTGGAGTGAAGGGAAGAGATGGGCATGCTGTTGTTGGCATTGGCAATGGTTCTTCCGCAGGATCTGCCAAATTGGAGACATGAGTTTGTGCAACGGGCGGTGGACTATTATTATTCTGGGAAGATTGAAAACCTGACCTGATAACTAATAGGAGCAAGGAAAGAAACAGAAACAGAAACAGAATGAGCTTGAGGTTAATGGAGACTGGGGCTCTGGACCTCATGCTCATGGTTCAATGTTGTTACTTACTTCTCTTGCTGGCCTGGCCGGAAGATATGCCGCAATGCAATGCAATATATACTATTGCTATGTGGATTGGACAGAAAGCAAAGAAACTAATAACATTAAGGTTGCAATCCGAGGATGGAAGAGCGAAAAGGGCAAGCAGAGATCCGAGACATTTATGACAGCACAAAATTGCAGTGAAAGAATTTGCAAAAGTAGAGTTGAAGCAAAGAAGACTGCTACTATTTTTGATGTTGACAAGGTGGTTGGTTTGGTAGAAAAATTTACAACAGTTGGTGGACCTTCTGTGAATCGAAGCCAAAATAGTTATAAATTGAAAGAGAAATCATTTTATTTGTATTATCTAGTGGCAGTGGGTATTAGGAAAAGTTGGGGAATAGAATAGAGGAATAGCTGTTTCCGATGATAGATATAATTGAACACGAAAACGTGGTATGGTTGGAGATTTGGTGAGATTAATAATAATCGTCTTGTGTTGTTGCTTAATAATAAATCAATCATCAAAGCATTATTTTGCTTTTGCTTTGCATCTACCACTCGCTCTTGGAGTTCTAAATCACTTATTACTCCACAGGGCAACCTTTATTTATTCTTTTTGTTTTTTTGGTATACATTTCAACATGTTTGCTATACATCAAATCGAATTAAAAAAGAAATATATTACACCTATATGAATGAATGGGAGAGGTTTAGTATCATCAAGGGAACATACCTTATATGGCAACCTAATAGTAATGACTACATTATTATTATTATTATTATTATTTGAGTTCATGAATTAAAACTTTTCAGAATTCAGAAAATAAAAAAAAAATAAAAAAAAAACCTTTTCAGAATTCAGGACTACAATGGTTTTTTTTAAAAAGAAAATTAAACATTAAAATATAGCTTTGGAAAGTTTAAAAGACTAAAATATAATTTAAACTTAAATTGCCAAAGCGAGCTTAGCTCAGCGGTAATTGGCATGTACCATAGTCCATTAGTGTCTATCACTTATAGGCGAATATTTGGAGTCTATCAGTGTCTCTCTAATTGTCAGAGTTGAGTTGACAGTGATAGAATTCGATTATTGGGATCTATCAATGTCCATCACTAATAACTATGATAATTGAAATCTATCGGTGTCGATGCGTATATCACCACGGATAGATCCCAATAATCGAATTCTATCACTGTCAACTCAAATCAATCACAAAGTATGAGCAAATCAATCGACCATAACCCCTTCTCTCCTTGATTTGATTTTTTTAAGAGGCAGAAGGATAAGAAAGGATGCAATAAGAGAAGGACAAGGAAGTAATCAGTAACAAATGAAAAATGAAGAAGAAAGGGGAAGCGAAATCAACCATGACCCCTCTCTCTATTGTAGATTAAAAAAAATCCACCTCTAGAAAAACCGCCCATGACACCTTATCTCTTTCTCTCTACTATGAACCTTTTTTTTTTAAGAGGTGGAAGGAGAGACAAATGCAAAAATGAAAACACTGTTGGCACCCTTTCACAAACACTTAAGGAAACACGTAAAACCAAATCAATCCGAACCCAACGATAGCGTTGTTTCCTTAAGACAATTTTGTTCCCTCTAGGTGCTCAAGGTATTATGAACAATTGTCTCCCAGGATAGGACGGATTACCCACCTATGAATGTAGCACTCCAATCATAGGACTCTTGAACACTGGTATTTAAGTAATCGTACAGAGAAAAGTAGGAGAAGAGTTTTTAAAGAAGAGTTTGTATCTTGTTCTTGTTGTTTCAAAACTCAAACTGAATCACATATTTATAGACTATTTGTGGCCATTCAAATAGTCACATCTTTTCGTGTAAAGGTTGTGTCTTTTGATAAATGGACACATCCATTCACATAGGGTTGTATTCTTTTACCAAAAGACACACCCTTTCACATAGGGTCGTGTCCTTTACAAAAGACACACCCTTTCACATAGGGTTGTGTCCTTTATCAAAAGACATACCCTTTCACGTAAAGTTGTGATTCTTTATTTTATTAAAATAATTTTATTCATAAATCCAACAATCCCCCACATGAATGAAATTTATTTTAAAACCGAGTACGATTACTCATGAAGGATAACTACGTCAGGATAAGTAGTCTGAGACTTTGAACTTTCCTTAGTAAAAACTATGGAGTTTACATAGCTGATCAGTAGTTAAAGAACTTTGAACTGTCAACTTTCGGAGTAAATCAAATCCATAATAGTTACATAGATATTCTTCGAAATACACTTAGTTCTCATGTTTGTATTCATTTTGGCCCTGAATACCGCCTGGTTTCATGAGTGTTTTTAGAGAATTCAGCCTTAAAAATTCTCATAGAAGCGGCCCCTTCACACTCACATAGGTGACTTCTTTAAAGAGTATCCTGGTAATACCCCACCCTTATAAAAGAGCTAAAGAGTCATTAAAAGTACATCTTAACCTCATCCATTTCCAGGTTAGCACTATTATAATAGGAATGGTTAGGAATTCATGATTCCTTTTTAGTGCTCCACTGAGTTGTATACATAAATTTGTTTTCCCTTTTGAACCTAGATCTTGGGATCTCCAGTCAGCTAGGTTGGGTTACCATTATGTCCACTCTTATTTTATAGGCTTCAAACCCATTCCTATTGAAGACAATTTCACTTGCTCTCTTGCCAAAGCTTTCGTAAGCGGATCCGCAATATTATCTTTCGATTTCACGTAATCAATAGATATAATTCCATTCGAGAGCAATTGTCTTATGGTATTATGTCTCCGACGTATATGTCGAGACTTACCATTATACATCAAGTTTTGCGCTCTTCCAATAGCAGCCTGACTATCACAATGTATACATATTGGGGGTACAGGTTTAGTCCAATTAGGAATATCTTCCAAAAAGTTACGCAGCCATTCGGCTTCTTCCCCTGCCTTGTCCAAAGCTATGAATTCAGATTCCATAGTAGACCTTGCTATACAAGTTTGTTTAGAAGATTTCCAGGATATAGCACCACTTCCAAGTGTAAAAATATATCCACTTGTTGACTTTGAATCTTTCATGCTAGTTATCCAACTTGCATCACTATACCCCTCAAGTACGGCTGGATATCTAGTATAATGTAAACCATAATTTTGAGTATATTTCAAATATCCCAAAACTCTTAAAAGCGCTTTCCAGTGATCTGAACTTGGATTATTTGTGTATCGACTCAAGATACTTACTGCATATGCTATATCAGGTCTTGTACAGTTCATAACGTACATTAAACTTCCAATTATACGAGAGTACTCCAATTGAGACGTACCATCACTCGTATTTGAAGAAAATTGATGACCAGCATCCAAAGGTGTCTTTACTACTTTTATATCAAATTTCTTGAACTTTCCAAGAATATTTTCGATATAATGTGACTGGGAAAGTGCGAAACCATCAGATGTTCTATGAATCTTGATTCCCAAGATAACATCTGCGACACCCATATCTTTCATTTCAAACTTTTTAGCTAACATTTGTTTTGTAGCTAATATAATTTCTTTATTGCTACCAAATATTAACATATCATCCACATACAAGCATACAATTACGAACTCCATTTGAGTTCCTTTAATGTAGACACATTTGTCACATTCATTGATTTTGAATCCATTGGTTATCATGACATGATCAAATTTTTCATGCCATTGCTTAGGCGCTTGTTTCAAACCATAAAGAGATTTGACCAATTTGCATACTTTCTTCTCTTGCCCAGGAGCAACAAAACCATCTGGTTGTTCCATATATATTTCTTCCTCTAATTCTCCATTTAAGAAAGCCGTTTTTACATCCATTTGATGTATTTCAAGGTCGTATAAAGCTGCTAAGGCTATTAACATACGAATAGATGTAATTCGAGTAACGGGTGAATATGTATCAAAATAATCCAACCCTTCTTTTTGTTTATAGCCTTTTGCTACAAGACGAGCTTTATACTTATCAATTGTTCCATCTGCTTTCATTTTCCTCTTAAAAATCCATTTACAACCTAATGGTTTGGTACCAGGAGGAAGATCAACCAATTCCCATGTATGGTTTTGCATAATGGAATCAATTTCGCTTTTTATAGCTTCTTTCCAATATGGTGCTTCTGGAGAAGAAGTAGCTTCAGTAAACGTTTGAGGTTCATTTTCTAACAAATATATTAGAAAATCTGGTCCAAAAGTTTTTCCAACTCTTGTTCGTTTACTACGTCTCGGCCCTTGGATCTCATCCACATTTCCTTGATTGGATGATGATTCATGTGTCCTTTTCCTTATATTTGATTCGTTTTTCATATTATAAGGAAACACATTTTCAAAGAATGATGCACTTCTTGACTCAATAATTGTATTTGCATGTATCTCAGAATTTTCTGACTTATGTACAAGGAACCGATATGCACTGCTATTAATTGCATATCCAAGAAATACACAGTCAACCGTTTTTGGCCCTATTTTAACCATTTTTGGTTTAGGAATAGCCACTTTTGCCAAACACCCCCACACTTTCATAAATTTATAAGTCGGTTTTCGACCTTTCCATAATTCATATGGAATTTCCTGTGTTTTCTTATATGGAATTCTATTCAGGATATAATTTGCTGTAAGCAATGCTTCCCCCCACAAATTTTGTTGTAATCCTGAACTAATCAACATAGCATTCATCATTTCTTTCAATGTTCGATTTTTTCGTTCTGCTATGCCATTTGATTGAGGAGAATAGGGGGCAGTAGTTTGATGGATAATTCCATTTTCTGAACAGAAACCTTCAAAAGGTGATTCATATTCTCCCCCTCGATCACTTCGAAGCATTTTTATCTTTTTGCCTAGTTGATTTTCCACTTCAGCTTTGTAGTGTTTAAACACTTCAATAGCTTCATCTTTACTTTTTAACAAATATATATAACAGTATCGTGTACTATCATCAATAAATGTTATAAAGTACTTTTTACCTCCCCTTGTTGGCAAAAATTTCAAATCACATATATCACTGTGAATTAACTCAAGTGGTTCAGTTTCTCTTTCTACTGAATGAAATGGAGGTTTTGTCATCTTTGATTCAACACATATTTCACATTTTTTATTATGATCAAATGTGAAATTAGGTATTAAATCCATATTACACAACTTCTTCAAAGTTTTGTAATTAACATGGCCTAATCTTTCATGCCAAATATTAGAAGAGTCAATCAAGTAAGCAGAAGAGACATTCTTATTATTAATAGTAGAGGACTTGGGTACAATAGTCATTACATTCATCTTGAACAGACCATCACTTAAATAACCTTTCCCCACATACACATCATGCTTACTAAGTACAAACTTATCCGATACAAAGACAAGTTTAAATCCATTTTTGCTAAGTAGAGAACCAGATACTAGGTTCTTGCGAATGTCAGGAACATGAAGCACATCATTAAGCGTCAGATCTTTGCCAGAAGTCATCTTCAGTACCACTTTTCCTCGTCCCTCAACTTTGGAACTTGAAGAATTACCCATGTAGAGTTGTTCTCCATTTCCTACCGACGTATAAGTAGAGAACATCCACTTATTGGCACAGATATGACGAGTGGCTCCAGTGTCTACCCACCATTCCTTGGTATTTCCTACCAAATTGCATTCAGACACTACAGCAGATAAATCAATGTCAGCAACTCCATCAGAAAGAGTATCCATTTCTGTTACATGTGCTTGAGCATTTGATTTCTTCTTTTGAGAAGACTTTGGCTTCCGACAATCCTTGGATCGATGTCCAGGCTTTCCACAATTATAACAATTGCCATTGAACTTCATGCCCTTGTTGTGTGGCTGACTTGGACCAGCCCCAAAAAACTTCCTCTTCTTATTATTGGCCTTGGAAGATCCTTTTACAACATTGGCTTTCGAGGTCATAGGATCATTGCCTCCATTTTCCATTTCTGGTTTACGGTTGTCCTCCTCAATTCTCAACCGAACAATTAGTTCTTCAAGTTTAATCTCTTTGCGCTTATGCTTGAGATAATTTTTGAAGTCCCTCCATGATGGTGGTAACTTCTCAATTATCGAAGCAACTTGGAAAGATTCACTGACAGACATTTTTTTAGCATGAATCTCATGTAAGAGAACTTGAAGTTCTTGAACCTGGCTTATGACGGTTCTGGAATCAACCATTTTATAGTCTAGAAATTTTCCAACTATAAATTTCTTTGCTCCAGCATCCTCCGTCTTATATTTCTTTTCCAGTGATTCCCAAAAACCTTTTGCCGAATCAACCCCACTATAAACATTATATAGTGTGTTGTCCAGTCCATTCAAGATATAGTTCCTGCACAAATATTCTGCATGTTTCCATGCCTCAAGTGCCAGAAACTTTTCTTTGTCGGTCTCTCCTTCATCCAGAACAGGAGCATCTTCTTTGAGAAATCTTGCCAGACTCAATGTTGTGAGATAGAACAACATCTTTTGTTGCCAACGTTTGAAGTCACTACCGTTGAACTTCTCAGGCTTTTCCCCATAATTTCCACCACCTTGTGGTATGGGACTCGGTGTCTTCGGTATTATTGAAGACATTTCTATGAATCAATAATCAATCAAAATTATTGATACAAATTAAAGGTATAAGAATGGAAGCAAATAACACCAAATAGAAACAAAATAAACTTACAAAAATTGTCTTAAGATTGTTGGCACCCTTTCACAAACACTTAAGGAAACACGTAAAACCAAATCAATCCGAACCCAACGATAGCGTTGTTTCCTTAAGACAATTTTGTTCCCTCTAGGTGCTCAAGGTATTATGAACAATTGTCTCCCAGGATAGGACGGATTACCCACCTATGAATGTAGCACTCCAATCATAGGACTCTTGAACACTGGTATTTAAGTAATCGTACAGAGAAAAGTAGGAGAAGAGTTTTTAAAGAAGAGTTTGTATCTTGTTCTTGTTGTTTCAAAACTCAAACTGAATCACATATTTATAGACTATTTGTGGCCATTCAAATAGTCACATCTTTTCGTGTAAAGGTTGTGTCTTTTGATAAATGGACACATCCATTCACATAGGGTTGTATCCTTTTACCAAAAGACACACCCTTTCACATAGGGTCGTGTCCTTTACAAAAGACACACCCTTTCACATAGGGTTGTGTCCTTTATCAAAAGACATACCCTTTCACGTAAAGTTGTGATTCTTTATTTTATTAAAATAATTTTATTCATAAATCCAACAAACACAACAATGAAAAGCATAGACAATTAGAGAAGAAGAAGAAGAAAGTAGAGCCAAATGCAACCATGAAAGACAAAGAAGAAAAATAAGGTAGAAGCACGTAGATTCCATTTAAAATAAGGCTAAAATAATAAATTATTCTTATCAATTTATTTCAAAACCTAACCCCAAATATTAGAAATAAATAATAAAAGAACGTGTGTTTATCAAATTTATATGAAATGATTTATTAAAAAAAAAAAAAAAACTAACAACAATAATTTAAGCAGTTTTTAAGTTTAAATAATAATAATAATTTAAATAGCTTTTAAATTACAAAAGTTTAAGGAAAAAAGGGGATTTTCTAAAAATAGTTAGAGCAAGGGGAGGCGACTAGGGTTGAAGTGGCGTCCCTATTTAAAAGCGCTCCAGTATTTCAAACCGATTTGAGCGCCACATGCATCCGTGTCTGTTTTGAGACACAATGAAATTCGCGGTGAAGGCATGGAGCAACGGCAAGGCGCGCACCGGATTCATACACCTCGGAAACTGCCCTACCGCCATCGATACTCCTGCATTGCTTCTCTCTACTCGCAAAGGACTGCCTAATTTCATCTCTCCTGATCTTCTTCCCTCTCTCCCTTCCCCCGATTCTCACCTCCTCCAGTTCAGTCCTCTTCACTTGTAAGTATTCTACACTATCCCTTCTCCTTCAGCTCCATTCCGTCGTTTCTTGTCAATTCGTTTTGCGTCCGATGTAGTGATCACTCGGTTCATTCGCGTTCATTGCGTTTTTTTAATTAGAGCGCCTCAGCCGGAGAGACTGCTCTACTTTGTTGCATGGATTTTCTTTTCATTTATTTGTTCTTTCATTTCTTAGCATTGTTTGATTTCTAGGACGACTCGAGAACTATAAACTATTCTTATCTCTTGTGAATGCGAGTGGCTAAAGCATGAGATAAGAAGTTCGTACTTAGTGATAGTCGTGTGGTGATTTTTGAAATGTTCTCGATAACTAAAATCGAGAGGAATGTGTCATGGCGGCCGCTGGTAGTGCCGTGCGTAGGAAAGGACGCTGGATGCAGAATGTATGTTCATGGAAGCTGAAATGATAACTATGTCGTGGTGATTCTTAAATTACTGAACGGATGAGTTTGAGAAGCAATGACTAATATACGTTGTCGCGACTTATGCCCTAGGATCTGCCGAGATAGTTTATCGATGGATTTTCTATATACTTCTTTCATGAAACAACTGTCAAGTAATTTATGGAATCCATTACTTTTATCTGTCTGTGGTTCTTGATTCAATTTCTATACTAAAATTTTTAACTCGTACATGGCGTGCTGTAATGAAAATTTGGTTCTCTTTTCACAATTTTGAAGTGAGTTGATTTTTTGTACTGGTAAGTGGTACATTAATTGGTTCTGTACGTTGTTTCTCGATGTTGTTGGCTGTTTTTCTTAAGACACTTTATGCTCCTATTACAGCTGTCTTATCTCTAGTTAGATTTTCACGATTCCGTCTTTTATTAAAAAATTGGCTTTCCTTCACTGTGTAATCAAGATATAAGTCTGTAGAAAAGAAAGAAAACATTTCAAGTATCACATGAAGATAGTTGTTTTTAATTGACTATTGGTTTGTTGTTAGCCACATTGACTTTTTGATCATTTAAATCTTAGCTTGGAAGGTCCTTCATCGAAAACGATATCAAGTCTTGGAGGGCTGCAACATTTACTTGGTTTACATGAATATGGATTTGCAGCAGTAGCAAGGGATTCTGTTCAGTGCCTTCCAGAATGTGATGCTACAAACAAATTTGGAGCATCTTTTGAGACTACTTGTGGTCGTCGTTTGGTAATGGAATCTCATTACTTCTTTTCATATCAACTTTTGCTATCCATTCCATTATTATCTAGTTTGGAAAGCAAGTTTCAACGTTCTCTTTGTAATTGTAGATTAGACCTGCTGAGTTCGTTGAAATGATTTCGTCCATGAAACCAGACATTTGGGCCTCCTTGGCTGATGAAGTGCCATCGTGGGTTTCAGATAAAAGGAATAAAACATCAGTGGATAGAACTGTGAAATGGCTGGATGAATGCATCACTTTGAACTCAGTAAGAACACTAAAATGTCCCTTTTATACTATTAGTTGTATCAACCTCTTGTCTGGTTTTGAACTCTGCTAGATGTCCAATGTTTCGAAATGTAGGTCAAGTGTGTTTGTGTGTTTTAAACTTCAACACGTGGCTAGGCCCATGGGAAGAAAAAAAAGTTGGGAAAAGCAGGAGACAAAATTTTACTTAGGACTAAAAACTGATCCACGTTAAGTCTGTGGAGACCATCTGGTTGGGCAATTCTATATGGAAATTTATAGCATTATAGTGATTAGATAGAAGAAAATTCATGAAGAAGCATAGAATGTAGCCCAAAATTTCCTAAGCAAGCTGCCTAAAGGAGGGGAACAAGAATTTGAGCCTCTTTTAAATAGATAGAGATGACATAATTCTAAGTTTCGGGTGAGGATATCACGAAAATTTTTGTGGATTTCTTCGAAAACCTGCTCATGGTAGATGATCATCAAAGATTTTTCTAAATCTGAATATTGGAGTGATTGGTTGGACAAAATTTTATTTTCATTTTTGAGGAATAGACTTTCAAGTGTAAAAGAGTTTGGGTGCCTAAAGTGTCTCTGGCTCGATGGTATGGATCAAGTTTTGAGAAAAGGCCGGAGCATCTTGAAAATTTTAACTGGAATGTGGTTTCCCAATACTATTTCGGAAGTGGTAACAAATGCACAAATGAAACGTACATTTTCCTTATCCCTATGGATTCTGATTGGAGCAGCCTCCATGTTTTTGTTGTAATTTTAGTAGCTTTTAGATCCACCTAGAAGAGGGTTGCTATGTATAACTATTTTGTTGAACAAGGATTTCTACCTCCCTGGCCTTTTGGGTACAGTCTCCTTCTTCTGGGTTGTGAATGAAGTTTTTGTTTCTTATAAAAAAAATAGTTTCCACCTCTTAACTTCTGTGCCAAAAATAAGTTTTTTAAGCCTTTTGTGTCAAATGGTTTCTCAGAGTTAAAATGTTCTGAATCTGGATATTATGGCATGAGATGACTGTTCGGTGCTTCCAGAGTATCATTCTAATGGCTTTCAGAATTTCCTCAAAATCAAGAGTATTGGACCATATACATTCAGTAGAATAAGTAAAGGTTGTGTATAAATTTTTCTATTCTTACAATTTTTAGAGCGTTGTGTTTAAGACTCATCGATGCAAAAGCAATATGGGAACCCTGTCATGATCAAGTGATAGTATTTAGTTTTTATGTCTAGATTTGGTGCCTTTTATATTTTTCTTTTCCCTATCATGTCACGAGTGATTTGGAACAAGCAACTTATTGTTATAATGAAGACAGGTGGGGCTGTTTTTGGAGCTATTGTTGGAGGCAATGATGTAGAAGAACGCCAAAGATGTGCTTCAGAGGTGGTTAAGCGTAATGTATCAGGTTCAATAACTTGTTCTTTGATATGTAAGGTGAAATAGTTGTAATGAGTTCAATAATTCATAGCTGGAGAGTTAATTGTGAGTAATATCAATTTCTAGCATTTAGTGAATTTTTCTGGGCTATCAAAGTTCTTAAAACCAGTTTGTATCATGTCTCTAAACACGACATGCTTTTAAATCATTAGCATACTACTAGAATTTTGAACAGAATGCCAATATTTGCGTTCCTCATGTTTTTCTTGTCACAACACCCTTGACCCTAGTATGTAAGGAATGATTATTTTCCCTTGCTTCCCTCATAAATGTTTTTACCACTATTTTGTTCAGTTAAATTTATCATTTCTATTTTAGCTTCCAGCTGCTTGTTCTAATTTCACATTTTGAACAAATAAATTTTGGTAGGTTATTGGATTGGAGGTTTTGGGCTTGGAGAGAGCATGGATGAGCGTCCTGTCCTACTTGACGCTGTTACGGTAAGGATTTGGCTTATAATGTCGTCAGGTTTGTTTTTTGGAGTGTCGCCGTCCTTTTCTTGCACCAACTGAGAATGAGGATGTTTTGCATGTGAACCCTACTAGTTAATGAGTTGAACTTTGAAGCTTAACTGTAGCAAGTTGGATTTGTTCATATAGTCTTTCTTTGTTAACAATTTGTTGGAGCTTGCTCGTGTTGTTTTTTGAAGTTTTTTTCTTTTCTCTTTGAGTTGGCCCTTGATGAATTTTTTTCCTATACAAAAACAAAAAGGTAAGTGTTTTATTCTCTTTACTTCCATTTCCTTTTGCTCTCTCTCTCCGCCTCGTTTTCCTTCACTGTCCATTTTTCTTTTTTTGTCTTTACTTTCTGTGTTTTAAGTAGCTCTATCCAGAGCTCTGTTGCCTCATCAAATCTCTGATGTCCAGTGTCCACTTTTATTATATATTTTCTCCCATGAGTTTTTGAAGCATAAGTATCATAAACTATGGCAAAATTTTTATCTTTTGAAAAAGAAACGTACTTCTGGTAATTCTTTCATTGCTTGCACAGGATGTTTTACCAGAGGAAATGCCACGCATGATCTGTGGGCTTGGACTTCCAGGTATAGTCTTTCAATCTTATAGGTTGAGTTGCTTGTAGTGGGCATCTTGTGTTGACTTTCGGTTGGATTTCTGTGTCCAGCCTATGGAAGCTGAAAATAGATATTTTATATTTTAATGGAACCTAAACGTTTAAAGCGATGTTTGGCCCACGGTTTTAGTAGGCCTAAATTTTTGTAGCTTGTAACTAAGAAGTGGGTTCAATCATTTTTGTCACTCTTGCTGCAAACTTTATGATAACTAGGAAGAGCATTTTGCAAGTGTTGTTTGTCAATCAAATTAGTTGTTTTGTTAGGTATCATTATTGTTACCAAAGTCTAATATATACACACACATATAGTGTAACCTCAAAGGTTCTGAATCGTAGTTTGAGCTTCTATAGTTAATAGATTAGTAAATTCATCACTTGAATCAGTTAAATACGCATCACTTGTGAGCTCAATGTCATAATCATAGACTATATGATTCAATTTGTGAGGCAATACTTCTGATAAAATGTTTGATGGCTCTGACCAATTTATAAGGTTAACTGTTCA
This sequence comes from Luffa acutangula, assembly GCA_036850905.1. NCBI lineage: Eukaryota > Viridiplantae > Streptophyta > Magnoliopsida > Cucurbitales > Cucurbitaceae > Luffa > Luffa acutangula. The sequence goes on along the minus strand of CM072094.1, from coordinate 54,960,806 downwards.
AATAATCTTTCGTGTGCCCCATCCTCTGATGAATCCACGAGATTTCTATTCTACATTAGGTTCTCGCTTCAAACAATAATTAATTTGGATATACGTTTGATTATCTTGCAGAGGAGATTTTGCAGGGTATTGCTGCTGGAGTCGATCTCTTTGACTCCTCGTATGTTAGCCATTTTGAATGTGGTTTGTTTTTCTATGATTGTTATGGCCTGAATGAACTCTATAAATAGTTTCTTTACTGGGTTGCAGGTACATATATCATTTAACTCTTGGAGGCTTTGCTCTTACCTTCCCACTTAATGGAATTGTGGAGAAACAGCCTGACATGCTGAACGACAATGCAAGTGATCTAACAAAGATAAACTTAAGAGCGACAATTTATCGGTAAGTTTGCCAATACTTCAATCTCTATTCATGCTTGAGTATTGATTTTCCAATATTTAATTCCTTTTTATTATCTAACCGTGGATCCTAATTTGCGTTGTGTATATATATATTTGCTAAAAATGGGTTACTATTACTTTTGATCAGGAAAGATGCATCACCAATTATTGTGGGGTGTGATTGCTATACTTGCCTGAATCATACGAAGGCTTACATAAATCACTTGCTAAATGTCCATGAAATGCTGGCTCAAATACTGCTGGAGATGTATGAACATTTGCACTATTTGAAAAATATTTAGTTGCCTCAATTTTCATTCTCACAGTATTTGTTCTCACCTTATTGCAGACATAATACTCATCATTATTTAGGATTCTTTCGATCAATCAGAGAAGCAATCAAGGCAGGCAAATTTCAGCAATATCATCAGAAGTTTGTTGAGGTTAGGCGCAATCATCTAGCGTTGCCAGCATCAGCAATCATCTCATGACGAGCTCATCAAAAAAAGTAATTTTAATATTGAAAAGAATGTGTTGTTTCACTAAATTATTTTATGAACTGATCATAATATATTAGGAGTAAGTTCAAATGGTCACTAAATTTTAATTCTTAGAATTCCTTCGTTGGTAGGATCTAATTGGAAATATGGTCTATCTAGCATAAAAGTTCTTTGGGTAAAATATCTTTTTGGTCCTTACCGTTTCAGACTAGTTTCTAATAGGCCCCTAGGTTTCAAAATTGAACAATCAAGTCCCTCGGAACCTATTAAAAACTAGCCTGAAACAGTAGGGACCAAAAAGGTATTTTACCCAAGTTCTTTTGTTGATCGTGTAAACTAATAATACATTAGACATATTCATCCATAGGGATTTAGGACATAATATTGGGTGTAATCAATACCCTGGCTTCTAAAAAATAGTATCCTTCTCGTGTGATTTTCTTCTTGTACAAAAATATATTTGCGACTATAAAGGCTTGTTTAACAAGAATTGTATTGCTTCACAGGTAAGAAATTTAATGGTATCAGAAACCAACATTACTGGGTGGCTGTGTAGAGTACGTCTCGAATATATGAGACAAAATCTGCTTGTAGTTGCCAGTTTTGATACCAGTATTAGGATCGATAAAATAAGGTACCTGATATTTAATACGTGGGAGGTAATAGTCAACGAGCAGTATATATAAACAATCTAAATATATATATATCGAACATAAACATCATACAACATAAGACTAACAAGAGCATAATTTGACAGATTATTAGGATGACAAAAATCTGTGGGTCGGGGCCCGTCCCAAATGGGGCGGGGAATCCCCAGTTTGACCGGGTATAGGGGTCAAACCGGAGATTCTTTTCGGGTCCCCGATCCTGCCTTGTATATTTTTTTATTATTAATAATATTTTAATTTTTTTTTCAATTATTAACAATATTGTTTTCTTAAAACAAATACTGTTTTATTTAGTTTTTTTTTCTTAAAATTAATTTAGATGTTTGAATTTAGAATAAATTTTTTTAATATTTTAAATAACTTAGTAATAATAATACTAGGTATACTTTGAATATATTTCCTAAAATTTAAATAATTTCTATTAATTATTTTTTTTTTAAAATTAAACCGGGAATTTTTCCCTGTGGGGACCCGATCCCCGAACAGGGATTCTCCAACGGGGAATGGGGTGGAGATGGGATGAAAAACCCCCACGGGGATGGGGAGTCCATCCCCGGTCCCGCCCCACCTCGTTGCCATCCCTAATTATTGGTTTCAATTTCTACATCTACATATTGTTATATTCTAACTTTTTAAAAGAAAATCCAATGGAAGTCCCCTAGATCGGTTTGATTTGTCGAATGACAATTTCTCAACCACCCTATATTCCATTTTAGGGATTGTTTTTAGCAGATACAAAGACATTTACTTTCGACCTTGAGCACCTTTTTCCGCCCGTGACTTTTGAACAGAATAAGAGAGTTTTGCCATAAACTATGATCAATCAATTGTGTGAACCTCATTCCCATATATGCTCAATCTCTCCTTAGCCATGCAACGTTTTCCGTCCTTTTCTATTTTTAATTTAATTATTAAAAATGAATTTAAAAGAAAAACGCAGCAGATCGAATTGAGAGACAAAGGTTGCCTCTCTTGCTTTTTTTTCATTCTCATGGATGAAAATGGACTTTCATGGAATTACTTTCACTATTTGAAATGACTTTCGTAGGGTTTAGAAGAGGGTTTTACAGTGTTAAAAAAGTGTTAGTTGTCCTAACAAGCTTTTAGTTCAGTATCGGATAAACTTTAGAAAGTAACAATTTAAAACTTTTATGAAAGTACCAATTTAGTCTTATACTTTCAGATTTCCAACAATTTAGTTCTTAGACTTTAGTATATAATAATTCAATTCTATACCTCAAAATTTGACACAATTTAATCTCAATCGTGACAATTTCTATTATATAGCACTTAGTCTTTATAGTTTATAAATATATTTGTCTCTAATCAATATATCGTTCTACATATATTAAGAAATCTCATAAAATTTTAATAATATTGCACATTATAGTAAGTTCGGGGACTAAAAGGTTAGTTGTTTGTTTGTTTGTTTTCCTTTTTTTTTTTTCTTTGTTTTTCTTTTTTTTTTAATTTCTAGAGCTTCTTGGAGTCTGATGAGGAAGGTTCGGTGATTTCTTTGGAAACCGACGTACTGTTTTGCATTTTGTATTATAAATCAGGGTGGTCCTGTTTCCGGTTCTCTTGGGGGACTTTTCTTTATGTTGTGAGATGGATTGTACATTTTCTTCTTTTCGTTCTTGAGGCTGTCTTACTTATTTTTCAAGGAGCGAAATGTAACATTATAACTTTTCACAATTTCACTAGAAAGTTTCGTTACGCTAATTACCTAAAAGGAAGAAAATTATATTATCCCTCAACATCCTACCCTATCTTGAAAAGCCAGACATACTTTTAACCGTGCAACTCGCAACTCGCAAGACATATGAAAGAATATTACCTTCATGAGGTCATGACTCATGCTCATATATGTATGTTCATGCTCTAATCATGCAATTTTGACAACACATGGGAAAGAACATTACCTTCATGAGGTCTACATGCTCATGCTCTAATTCTATGCAATGTTCATTACATGTAGAATAGGAAAAGGTCATGCGGATGTGAGTCACATATGCTCATGCTCTCCTATTCCATGCAATAATAAAGGTATCGATTTAACTCTTAAACAAGGAGATAAATAGCAAGACCTCAAGAGCATGCAGAAAGTCATTCAGACGGAAGTCATAATTATCATAGTAATATGGATTGTGTAATCAGTAGCAAACCTCTTTTGATCCGGAAATGTCAACAAGTAACTTTGTCCGTAAAGATCCTTCTCCCACGCTATGAAGGATGTAAGGAAGCTCCAACTCACACAATGCCTCGCGAACAATTCGAGCATACTGGAAAGTTGATCAATATTTGTTTTACCTCGATACATCAAAATTATAACAATATACTAGAGTTTATACTCTTAATAGGCATTCATGATCCATTAACATTCTTCAACCAAAATGTAATCAGAGAGTATTAAAATGTTGGGAAAATAATATATACAAATAATCTGATTCAGTCCTGCAGTGTGAGAATGGAAAATATTCATACTACTTCACTGGATACTCAGGCATATTTAGGCAGTATTAATTCGGTGCAAACCCAACCAACTATTATTCATTTCAAACTCCAGACCTAATAGACTCTAACTACCAAAAAGATCACCGTACTAAGCAAGCTAAGAGAAAAGAACAATAAAACAGAGTTCTTTAGCCGTGCATAAAGTTATCTCCGCCGCCTACTCTTAACCATTATGATAATGAATCGAAGCTAAAGTAAATTTACTGAGGTTATAAATGAAACTGAAAAGATGAGATAACACGCTACAGGCATATGTAATACAGGGAGGATAGTTCATCAGCATACCGGGTTGTTTTCATATGAGAAAAGTTCCAACTTTTTGGCTGGTGGGTCTCTTGAGGCCTTTCCCCACAATGTCATTCCTCTTCCAGCCCTAAGAATTGTTGGCATCCACCCCGTGAACAATGTACTGCATAAAACAAATATTCAGATCACGAAGGAAAGGGGGCCGTCTATCTTTAACTATAAAAAATAAGGAAAAAATGGGGAAAAGGGAAGAAGCAGAAGAAGAAAGAAAGATTGTGGAAAACTCTGTTTCTTTCTAATGCGTGTTAACGATTGTGAGAACCAACATAGACTAACGACATTCTTTCTTTTTAAAGCTAAAAGAGGCATATTGCAATCTCTTTGAGCAGGGATACGTTTGATTTGTTGAGTTTGATTCATTTCAACACTGCTACGTACAAAATACAAAGAACTAAGTTCAGCTTCAGCAGTTCAACATCAATTTGGTTTAATTATTGTCCAAAAAAGAACAAGAACGCTGCAGATAGTACGGCTAAAATGATTTTGCTTGTTATAGAGAGGGTCTAGTACTTCCTAACTTAGCACTCTCTATCTCAAACATGCTTAGCTTAACTATGGTGTTCCAATTCAATGCATTAGTGTTGGTATGATGTAAGGAAGAACATAATTAATTATCGATACATATCTTGGATAAACCTTTTTAAGACAAAATAAATTTATTAAGTAGAAATAAACAAGTCAATCAATTTTTAAACTTGTTCTCCCGAAAAACTATAATAACCTCAACTCAATAACAAAAAAAGTTAAGACGTCCAGTTACCTTTCTAAAAGTCCTGTGGAGGGGTTTTTACCATTTCCATACTGCTGAAAGAGGTAATTCACGATATCACCTATGAGCAAATAGAACACATGCATGTTATACAATAACCAAACAACACAGAAGCTGGCCAAGCAAAGTGAAAGAAAAGATAAAAAACGCAAGAATATTAAGAAGTCCAAATTATCTTAACGAATATTACACTTGATGTTTTATTTACTTCCGACCAGCAAATTGATCCCCTACAAAGTAATGGTCCAGTTTGTTCCTTCCACTTCTCTAATTCATTGAACTAACGTCTCCATTTTCTACTCTTTTTAACTCATTTTGAGATATATTAGAGTGATGTCATCAGAACAACTATCATTGTTAGTGGCGATCATTCTACGCAAGCTCTGTGCTAAGCTAACGAAAACTGCAAAGTACCATAAAAGTCCAGTTCCGGAAATTTGAACAATCAGCAGAGGCAGTTTTTTTTTTTAGTTCAACAACATTTAGGAGTGGGGGGATTCGAACATGGTCATAGGCTTGGATTAAAATCTATATTATCATCATTCATCAACAAGATAACCTTCCTCAACTAGCTTGGCACCTAAAAGTTTAAATGCTTAAAACTAAACACCCAAGTACTAAAGTTCAAAAAGTAATAATTTAAAACAGCATATAATGGTATCAGGGGACTTTTCAATCTTACTGGATATCATCCATTTAACAATCAAGTATAAGTCAGAAATTCCACTTTATAACTTCCTATAGTGACTCAAACGAGTTAAAGAAGAACGCCTTTCATCCCCACTCCAAAGAAAAATGCAGCAAATAAATAAATAACACTAATAAGAAAATTGCATAAATGGAACCTGAAAATTTCTGCATGTTTCAATTTTTTTAATTTTAATTGCTTTATAATTATCACGACTTTATCATTTTTAAAGGAAACTTACGAGTTTTAATTTATTACATGATAGACAAAGAAGAAAAAAAAAAAAGAGAAGCTGCAAATGAAAGAAGTTAAGAAGCTACTGATATCACATCCTCTTTTTTCCAGTTAGTATTGCAAATATTGTTCTTTCTCGTAACTAGTTTTTGTCCTCTTTGAAGATGATCATCCCTGTTTTCATACTTTTAGTGTGGCCCTTCTTTTTCAACATAACGTGATGTATTATTTCTTATTTCAAGAAGATACTTGCTTCATGACTTTATCTTACGAGTTTTAGTTTGTTACATAGTACACAAACTAAGTGCTTAATTATTTATGCAGCAGCATAATAGCTACTGAGGATGCTCCATGATGGCAGACGTTTTTCTTTCTTGTAATTAGTTTTGTTTCCCCGTTGAGGATGCTCCACCCTCATCCTTGTCCTTTTCATGTGTGCCCATGATTTCTTGTTTCTTATCTGAAGGTGGAGAAAGAAGAATTAAAAGTGCTTTTGTAGAACTATGAGATCTCACGTCATTTTAAGCCTCATCTTGTAGCGTCCTTCTAAACCTTTTTGTAACTATTGTTCGTTTATTTGATGAGATATTTTGTATCTCAGTTGGCTTTAAAGGAGGATATATTATCTTCCCCTTCATACCTAATCATCTTTAATGAAAAGTTTGGTTCTTTCAAAATGGACAAATTTATCCAGTGAAAGTGGATTATAATATTTTCTTCAAACTCCAGAGCAACCCATTCAAAAGAGGAACTATCACAATATTTTTAAAAAAAAAACAAGTGAATTAAAGCAAAAAAAACATAAGAAAAGTAGAGGAATGTAGATAATATACCGACAGGAAGCTTAATCACTAACCACTTTCATACATTGAAGTACTGGTATTGGGATCGATAAGAAAAGGAAACCTGCATTTATAAGTCTTAATTAATAATTAAGAACAATAAGTGAGTATGTTTAAAGAAACAAAACAAAGTCATCACTTTTTGTGCTATTTTTTGGTTGATTAATTAGAAGAAACATTCTATCTTAGTTTTGTGTAGGCAGAGTATTAAACTAATAATTCTTTTAACAAAAACTATATTTTATAACTGTAAGTGTGCAAACCAACAATACATATATCGGCTAGTGGTCAAATGGGACAATTGCTTCGCCATGCAATTCTCAGTATTAGAAAACTCATAGCATTGCCAATACCCTAGTTAGATGGCTACTATAGTTTAAAGTTTAAACTAATGACTTCAAAGGAATTTGGGCTTACAAGTTATCCCTTGACCATTTGGCTAATTCGAGACAGTTACTTAGAAACTATATATTAGTATTTAGTAGGTTGAAAAAAAAAACACTATTGATAACTTTTATATTAAACATTTTAATATACTTTTTATCAGACTCCATTTATTCTTTATGGCACCTTAAAATGATCTTGAATAAACTGAAATATGGACTAAATAGAAAGAACCACGTACTGCTCTTTGCCACCACATTTCTTAACCATATCCCGATGTCTAATGGAACCCTTAGGACAAGGATAAACCTGCAGAATAAGCTAGCAAGTTTTGAGCAGCTAATACATTGAACTAGTAGTTCGATGAAAAGCATTAACTGCGGACTAAATATTTGAAGCACACAAAAAGTGATAGTTTGACAGAAGTTTACAGGAATGATTGTTGAAGTAAATTAAATCTCATTCTTCCCTTGACTTAATAATAAGTACAGAAATCGATTTAGAAAGATGTGATGCAATCTAAATTTTTTAATTTCAGCTAGTACCTCATCCTCACCAATTTAGTTTTGACTTGGGATTAAATTGAAAATTCAATAAGAAGAAATAACCCGCAGGCCCCACAAAGAATCAGAGAAGGAACAAGCCTGCATCATGAATAAATAATTCTATAGAAATTCCACCTAATAATTCTAATAAGGCAGTTCAGGCAAACATATCTTCAAGAGCATTGAACCATGCTGCTTTCACTTTTTCTTCTTCTTTTTCTTTAATAAGAAACAATTCATTTCATTGATAAAAATTACAAAAGATGAGGATCCTATCCAAAGGATGAAGGAAAAATTCATGCTGATTTCACATTTAAAAAGAAAAAAGGAGAGAGAAGGAGGAGTATCTCAAAAGAATACTTTTGTTTCTTTTAATAGAGAAACCTAACTAAAATGCAACTTATGAAAAGTTCCTGAATATGTATTCTGTCAAGTAAAATAGAAGAACATTATAAAGCTAATAGCAGTATAGATAAGAACATATGCAGCCATATATCCTTCTCAAATTGGACTGTATCAGATGGTCACAAATCATATACAACATCAGTGATAGGAATTAAGGAACTCATTTAGAAGAAAGAGCGATCAGAAAGCTGAAGTGGAAATAGGGAAACTTGGTACTGAAATAATTGCGTCTTAGAGCTACAAGGAAGCAATCAAAACCAATTTATTTATGTATCTTTTCCATTCATTTAAGACAAGTAAAAGTTAGATTCAAACCGACATTAAAAGAAAATGCTTTCCAAATAAAACTAAATCCATTTGCATGCAATAAATCTTAATTAGGTACTAGGATAATTTAAAACAGTCTAAAATGGACTAGAGATGGCTAAAAAGTTAACAGCTCAAACTTTAAATTAGATTTATATATGGGATATTGATGCAACAAAAAATAGGTCAACCAAATTCATTTCATACCTCTACTAAAAGATCCAGTTCAGTCAAGGCCTCTCGAACCCTCCTGCAAAAGGGGCATGCCTCTGCAGACAAGTAATATTTGAAACGAAAAAACTTGGTAAATACTGCTATTCAAAAGCTAAAATTAACAACTCCAGAAAAAACTTGGAGTAGCTTATTACACAACTTCTTTTTAGGATTCCACGATAGTATATTTTAAAACTTCATTCCTTGTTATAACACTCAATAAGCCACTTTGACTCTAGATATTTTCGTTGTGAACTGCATACAAATCCTCCTCCTCCATGTGTAAAATATATTTTATTTCAATATCATCTCTGTTTTCTATCAACATTGAATTCCATAAAGTTTAAACCCCGAGTTATAAGAAGATACAGTTATTTTGGCTTCCGACATAAGATAACTGCCAAATCAGAAAGAGAAATTACCAAATTCATAGAGTTGCAAAGGCAACAGAGGTTCCAAATTAATATTCCTGTTGCTGAGAGAATTATCCAACACTGTTCTTGAGCCCCATGGAAGTCTTGCCAATGAAGATAAGGAAGATGTGGCTACCTGCTCTTTAGCAACAAGATGAGTGACGTCAAATCAGAGTTGCATGATTGAGCAATGTAGACAAAAGCTTGTATCAACAAATAAAAATTTGGAGAAAATATGAGCATTTTCCTGACCAGAACCAGATAAATACTTGTTTTACACTAAACATGTTAGTTGTTACTAGGTTATAGTTCTGTAGATGCTAGAATGTAAAGCATTTAGGAAAACTTGAGATTCCAATGACAGAAAATCATGCAAGCACGTTAGAAGAATATTGCAGTGCGGACAGGCTCCATCTTATTAATCCTATGTGTATGTCAGTCTCTCATCTCTGTACGATTATGTAATGAACATTCACAAAGTAGTCCTAGGTGTACAGCGTAAAACTGTTGGTTCGATTGATTTGCATTGATATACTATATAATCTTAGCAACATAATAAGAACTGTATCCGTTTCCAGACCGAAATTGCGTGTCGTAGAACAAACTTGCAAAAAGAGGATATCAATGATGATTGTAAGAATACCAGATGAAACACAAAAATAAACACACATTGAGCGAAAAAACAATCCAGAGAGCTGGTTAGTAATGAAATAAAGAGCGAAATGTTATAATTACCTCCAAAGTAAAATTCCTCTCTCCCGAAGGATCTCCTCCCTACAATTAAAGAAAATGTGAAAATGAAGATTAGAAATAACTCGCGACAGTTCTTGAGTCTTTCGGTGGATATCAATATCAAGTATTCAAGAGAACTTCATCAGAAGCGCTAATTGAAAACCATGTAAACTGCGAGTGTATATATATTCACTCACGGCAAAGAGCTTGAGCAAGGGGCAGAGAAATGATAGAAAACTTGTAGAAAGGTTGCTTCCATTGCTCGAAACTGCATCATTTTCGCGCGAATGCTGAGCTCGAGATTCTTCAGTTTCAGCGTCTGAGCGAACAGAGTTCACGTGAAACCTGCGTCTGCGTGAAGAAATTCTCAAAAATTTTGCGGAAATCGGAAAGAGATTCCGAATCAGGAGGACGGATGAGGTGGTTTGGTTGAAGCTCCGTTCGGCATGTACGATCGTAGAGCAGCGAAGAGAGGAATAATACGGGGCAGTGAAAGAAAACGATGACATACCAGTAATTGCTTAAGCTTCAAACTGAAATCTCGCCGGCTTGGCTTGGATTAATATATAGGTGGACAGTGGACACTACTACGCTCTAGGTAACTCCTGACATTTTTTTTTTTTTTAAAAAAAAAGGCCAACTCCTTACATACACAGCAGGCAAGTTTTGTTCTTAATTAATAGGTTTAAATCAGATTTTGGTGACCAAGTTTTTAAATATGTTAGTATTTTAGTTTCTAAATTTTACTATGTTACTAATATTTTTTTGAAAGGTTATAAATTAAAATAGACTTGTTAAACTTTTAGGGACCAAAATGAAACATATATTTGAAAGTTTAGAGATTAAAATAGACATTTTGAAAGTTCTAAGATCAAAATAGAATAATCTTAAAAGTTTAAGGATCAATATAGAATTTAAAACCTCTTTTTTTTTTTTTTTTGTAAACAATAAGTTTCAAATATATATATGGATATATACACACTACATAGTTTTTTTTTTTCCTTTTATCTCTTAATATCCCAAGGTTAAGTTATTGTTTAGTTTAGTTATATGATGTCTTTTACATATCCACCATTTTTTAGAAACTAACAAATCTACTGACCATAAAATTCAATTTTGTGTTCAGTGAAGTAGTAAGTTTATAAATTTGTTTCTAATAGTTTCATCCCTTTCTAAAATTTTAGAACATGTCAAGAATATTTTTATGTAACAAAACAAATAAGTCAATAATCTATTAAATACAAAATTGAAAATTTGTGGACTTACATCAAATTGAAAGTTTAAAGATTTATTAACAAAATTTTAAAATTTAGAGACCTATTAAACACAAAATTGAAAGTTAAGGATCTATTTGACACAAAACCTAAAAGTTCATAGACTTTAATTTGTAATTTAACCATTAAGCACTTAATTAAGTTGAAAAATTGGTCATTTTTGTCTCATTTGACAACTTTGTAATCTATTTTCTACTAGAAAAAAAAATAAAATTAAAACTTATTTTTGTTTTTTAAATTTGGTGAAGAATTCAAATAATTTCCTTAAAAGAAGATAAAATTTGGGATAAAGAAGGAAATAGTGAGAACAAGCAAAAACTTCAAAAACTAATTAATAACTAAAAATCATATGTGTATTAAACGAATATTATTTATGGTTAATGATAACAATTTATTTAAATATTAGTAAGGTTCAATCATATACTTTACTTTACCCATGATTGACCTTATTTTTCTTGATATTTGAGGTCGCACATAGGAATTAGGATGTGTTGAGGAGTGCATACTTTTTTTCCTAGCCCTTTTGGATGGTCATGGTTAATTTGCTGCATGGGATGGTCAACCATTTATTTGTTCGCAAATAGATAGCCGCCAACTATTCAAGTGGCCTTTAGATGGTTGTGATTCGTCGCACCAAAATGGTCAAACATCCAACCTTTTTATAATCGGACCAAAAATTCAACTTTGCTATTTATTATTTAATGGTTGCGACAACTAACTATGCTCAATTATTCCTTTGTTCAATTGGGCATATTAATCGTATACAAATTAAGACAGCATAAGCCAAAGCGAGCATAGCTAAACGATAATTGAATGTTGGATTATCTCTTTTCAAAGATTAATTACAATCCAATGACATTTTTTTTGGGTTAATTGGAAAAAAAAATACATTTTAAAAAAAAATTGGCAAAAACATGGTGTTTTGAAAAAAATTGGGAAAACCAGGCACTTTTTTTGCCCTTATTTGAATCCGTGGCTTCAACCCACGGATTCAACTTTTTTTTTTTTTTTTTAATTTCAGATTTCATTTTCTTTTTTATTTTTTTTATTTTAAAAAAGAACATTCTTTTCTTGGTTTTTTCTTTTTACAAATTTAGAAAATTAATTTTTATTTTAATATTTTGTTTTTTAATGTTTTTATTCTATAAATCAAATTATTGGAATATTATAATCGATAACATAATTATAATTGGAAAATTATCCTTCTAAATTTACAACATTATTGATACATTTTCAATCACTTCACATTTTGATTCGTAATTTTTACCAACTATTTTTTTAAAATAAATTATACTAATAAAAATCGATACAAAAAAAATTAGTGGGACAAGAAAAATTGGGATAAATGAGAATAAAATTAAGAATAAAAACACTTTCATTTCTTCGATTTTTTTTTTTTTTAATCTAAGAATAAAAAAATCAATATTCTTTTAATTAAGAAGGCGATAAATGTATATTTTAGGTTTTGTTTTATAATAATTTGGTTTCTTATGAAAGATTACCATGATAAAGAATTGAGAAGAAAACAAACACAAAACCAAATAGTTATCAAAATGATAGAGTGGTGTGGTCAAGTTTTTTTTTTTTCTTATTAATTTGAATAAAAATCTTTAGTCAACTTCTATTAGTTGAGACATTCGTAGTTGTATTCAAAATTGATAGTAGATATACTGTTTAATAACAGTTGATTAATTAATCATAAAAATATTAGTAAATATGAAAACCAAACAATTAATGTTTGAAAGGTTCGTGAATCCAATTTAATACATTGGAATTTTATCGCCTTCTTAATTAAAAAAGATCTAATTTTATTGTTATTTATCCCAATTTTTCTTGTCAAACTATTTGTTGATGTATCGATTTTTATTAGTATAGTTTCTTTAAAAAAAATAGTTGGTAAAAATTACGAATCAAAATGTGAAGTGATTGAAAATGGATCAATAATGTTGTAAATTTAGAAGGACAATTTTCCAATTATAATTATGTTATCGATTATAATATCCCAATAATTTGATTTGTAGAATAAAAACATTAAAAAAACAAAAAAAAACAAAATATTAAAATAAAAATTAAATTTCAAAATTTTTAAAAAGAAAAAACCAAGAAAACAATTTTCTTTAAAAAAAAATTTAAAAAATTTTAAAAAAAAAGAAATCTGAAATAAAAAAAAAAAGTTGAATCCGTGGGTTGAAGCCACGGATTCAAGGGCTGACTCGTTTCCACGGATTCAATTAAGGACAAAAAAAGTGCCTGGTTTTCCCAATTTTTTTCAAAACACCATGTTTTTGCCAATTTTTTTTTTTAAATGTATTTTTTTTCCAATTAACCCCATTTTTTTCTTTAAAGAAAAGTCAATGGCACCAAAAATATTTTATTTATTGATGGAATTGTTTATATGTGTTATGTGTATGTATGTTTTTACACAAGTCATTAAAGTAATGTTTTTTGCATGATCAAATATGATATTATTGAACTACTTTAATCTTTAACTTAATGTTTAAGTCTTCTCAAAAAAAAAAAAAAAAAAAACTTAATGTTTAAGATTAACAAATAAATATTTAAAGAAATAAAATAACTTGAACAATTCAAATGAAAAAGGAAGTAGAAGACTAGAGAGAGAGTAGAAATATACGAAAACAAATTGCATATTGAATGAATGGTAAAAGGGTGTCCTCAAAAAAAAAAAAAAAAAAAGAGAAAAATACATTTTTGGTCCCTGAGGTTTGGGTTAAGTAACACTTTGGTCCCCGAGTTTTCAAACTCAACAAAAATAGGTTTGATATAAGGAGCAATTTGGTCCCTGCCGTCAATTTTTCTGTTAAACCCTAACGGTAAGCTGACGTGACACTATTATTTTAATTAAAAAAATTAATTTTTAATTTTTTTAAATAAAAAATATAAATATATTAAATATATTATTATTTTATTATTATTTTTAAAATTCTCTCTCCCTTCTCCATCTTCTTTCTTCTCCACCTTCTTTCTCCCTCCATCTTCTTCCTTCCCCCTCCCATCTTCTTCAGCTCCGGTGGTCGGCCGCCGCCGGCTGCCGGCGAACGGCGGCTGCGACGGCGATCGCCGGAAATTTTTTTTTTTTTCCTTCTTTCTTCTTCTTCTCTTCTTCCCTTCTTCTTCTTTCTCTTCCTTTCTTCTGTTTTTTTTTTATCAAATCAAACACGTGTGGGGTTAATAAAATGAACGGAAGAGGAGCAAATACCACGGATGGGATTCAAAGTCAAAATCTATTGCACTTTCATCATGTTAAACCACCCCTGCATCTAAAATTGTTACGCTGGAGCTAATTCATCTTCTTAATCTATTCACAGCAGTCTAATAACGAAAAACAAAAACTACCAACAACACCATCCAGAACCAAATATGATTGATCAGGAAACAAACGAAAACAGCTAGTTATAAGCAAAATCAAAATTCAATTGTAAGCACGATCAACGTATGATAATTAGTAAATTTCACGCAGAAATGAACAAGGTAAGAGCAAACCTGAAGACAGGATGAAGCAGGTCCGAGGATTCATGAACCCAAAGCTCGGGGTCCTCAGAGACCGAATCACTGCTACTGCCGCTACAACTACTGGTTCGCTCCTCCGCCCGAGCTCCATCGTCGGAAAGCCCTAGAGAGCGCGTCTGGTGGATCTGGGCCTGATGAAGAGCAAGTGCAAACAATGCTCCGGAGGCATACCGCTGAGTGGGCGCCAAGAAGGAAGTGATCTGCATGGCTCAAGAACTGGAAACGAGACACTGAAGCATTCAGGGGAAAAGCACAAATGCAAATGGTGGTCCGATTAGTAATTTAAATATTGTGTTAGTTTCGGGGAGGAGGAGCTCCTCTTCCCCCTCCAGTTTCAGATCTGAAACGGGAAGGGGAGGAGGAGCTCCTCCTCCCCAAAACTCCCTTCTTTTTTTTTTTAAAAAAAAAAACAGAAGAAAGGAAGAAAAAGAAGAAGAAGAAAGAAGAAAAAAAAAATTCCGGCGACCGCCGCCGCCGCCGTTCGCCGGCAGCCGGCGGCGGCCGGCCACCAGAGCTGAAGAAGATGGGAGGGGGAAGGAAGAAGATGGAGGGAGAAAGAAGGTGGAGAAGAAAGAAGATGGAGAAGAGAGAGAATTTTAAAAATAATAATATATTTAATATTTTTATATTTTTTATTTAAAAAAAATTAAAAATTAATTTTTTTAATTAAAATAATAGTGCCACGTCAGCTTACCGTTAGGGTTTAACAGAAAATTTGACGGAGGGACCAAATTGCTCCTTATCTCAAACCTCGGGGGTATTTTTGTTGAGTTTGAAAATTCGGAGACCAAAGTGTCACTTAACCCAAACCTCAGGGACCAAAAGTGTATTTTTCCCAAAAAAAAAAAAAAAAGAATGGTACTTAAAGGGGAAAAAAATCCAAGTGAAGAAAGAACGAAAAAAGCAGCATAAGGAAAAGAGCTAAGACAACTAAGCAATTTCCCTCCAAAAAAAACATTGGAAAGAAATTAGAATCACTACCAATATAATAGCTAACAAAAAAAAACTATAAAAGACCTATTATACAAACTAAGAAAACTCGGAAATGTCTAAGAAAAAATCTTGTAGGACTTGAACAAAAGAATAATCTGCCGAAGTCCCCCAATGGGCGTCAGCACTGCTATCGCTAATCCAATGATCGTGGCCGTCTGCAAATCAAATCACCCAAAATCATAAATAAATAAAATTAAATTAAAATAGCTTCCAAATCTCTCATCTAACTAACTAAACTGCTAGCTAATTAACCATTACGTACCCAAGATGCAATCCAGTGTAAGCTCCATGGCTTGGGTCGTTTAATCACCAACCACATGATGCAAGGCACCTTTATTCGTTCAAATTAATTATTAATTATTGTCATATTAAATTAATTTTGTATTTCTTTTTAAAGAAAAGAATATAAAAACTTACAAAATATGAGGTGGCAGCAAAGACTAATCCGCCGAAGAATCCCAGCAATCCTCCAAAAAATGGAATGCACATCCCCACAAATCCTACCAATGCTGTGGAATGCGAGTGCATGCCATATTAATTGATAAAACTTTTTATTATTCATTTTCTTTTTAGTGTTAGAATTATTAATTATCACTTACCAACAAAACTGCTGCGAGCAATTAGTCGCAGGATTCGGCTAGGCTTGAATCGGTACTTTTGTACTAAAGCTGATTCTATGGTATCGAAGACGGGCATTGCGAATACCTATTTATTTAATTAGAAGAAAAGGAAAATGCGATTAATAATAATATAAGGTTATTATGTATGTGTTATAGGTAATTTTGGACCACTCGTACGAGGACAACAAATAGGATTAGAAGATGGAAGGGGTCAGTGGGTCGGGCCAAGACAGAAGGAGTCGGGTTTTTGGCCCGACCCCCTGCTCGGCCTCTGGCCAAGTTCCTCCGACACCATTGCTGCCTCGTCCCGGTTCCACCTGTTTCGTCTCGAAACACCTCTAAATTCCTAAAAACCCTAAGAGCATGAGTAGGTATTTAAATTCCCCTTCGTCACTGAAAAAGGATTCAAACTCTCTTCCCTGCTCTTTTCTCTTACTCTCTTTGTTCTCCTCCTTCCCCACTCAGGTTTTATGTCATCACGTCTTTGCCTCACAAATAAATTAGAGTTTCTCTCGACCAAATTTGACGATGAACAGTATGTATAAAGAGGGAATGACCGAATGAATTACCTGATAGCTTCCAATGACGTGCAGAAAAACCATGAAGTTGGCAGCAGCGATGAGCCAATTAGGCTTCTCGAGAGAAACAAGAACGTCGTCGTCGACAGAGATCCCAAAGGCCCAATATCCCGATATAGAAACGGCCATGTAGCAGATGGCAACAATGGCGTAAGCGACGGAAACCCCACGCCACATGGGGACCTTGGACGGCGTCTCTTCGGTGGAGGGAATCGTGGCTTGTATTTCCAGAACCACGCTGTGCCCGGCAAATGCGAATGCGATCGTCCCAATTCCGTTGAGAGCGTCGAAGGTCCGGGCGGCGGTGGTGTGCGATCGAACTCCGTAGGTGACTTGGTGGGAGTGGTGGTCCGACTTTCCTTTGATGAAGGATGCAACGCAGGCCACCATGGAGTATCCGAACGACATGACTGCAGCAAGCAGAGACACTCCTTTCAGGGAGTTGAAGTTGGGGCTTTGGGACATCACCAGTTGGAACACCGTGAAGAACAGGATGAAGTACGTCTCTCGGATTTTATCGAACACGTTGGGGAACACAAGGTCGGCCGACTTCTTCAGCGACTTGCCGCCGGTCACAGTGTACACAATGGTGGAGGCCACCTGAACAGTGAGTTGGAGGGGCATTATGGTCCAGTACCCCAGCCTCGGCCCGAACGCGTACATCCCAAGCTCCGGGTATCGGTCAAACCGCCGCCCGGGGGCTGCCTCGTGCAACTCCACCAGTTGCCACAGCGAGTAGAACGTGATGATCCAAGACAACACAATCGCTGTCACTCCAGGGGCCCTATATAATATATATACATACACACACACACAAAGCCAATCTTAATTAACTCAGCAGGGTTTAAAATCAAATGCTATCATCTAAAATTAACAACGAACGTACCATCCAAGCTGAGAGAGCGCAAAGGGCAAGCCGAGGACGCCGGCGCCGACCATGGCGGTGACATTGTGAAAAGCGGAGTACCACCATTTGGCTTTCCTGGAGGCGGTGATGGGCAGCCAGTTGTTGAGTTGGGCTTGGGGCTTGTCTTCTTCGGACGGCGCCGGCGGTGGCGTGGTCGAATCGATGGCCTGATCGGCATTCTCATTTTCATGGTTGTTGTTCTCTCTGATCTCTGGATCCTGCAATCCAAGAAGGCACATTGAAAATGAATGTGTATATATATATAATGAAAGGGAAGCAGGCTGAGAGGTACCATTTCGCTAAAGGAGGTGTGGTGGCGGTGTTTGAATATATATTATATATATATATAATTTGTGATGGAAGACTATGGGTTGGGGCTGTGTGTATATATATATGTGTGTGTTTGTGTGCAGTGAAAGTGGATAAAAAGCAATGATTCGGAGATCCTAGAATGGCGTTTGTTTTTTGAATCAGTCCTTTTGTTTACGACAGCCTTGAATCTGTATGTATCCATATCACATGTTTCAGAGAGATCCTGACGCGAAGCCTTTGGGAACTCGGATAAGGATAATTGTCTTTCCTTTTTTTGGTTCTTCAAACCTTCTTCACCATGTATTCCATTTCCTCATGTCCCCCACGTTTTTTTCTCCCAACTGCTTCTTCTTTTCTTTTCTTTTCTTTTCTTTTCATCACATATCTTTTTACTTTTTTTTCTTTTTTTCTAAAAACATCTGTCTCTTAATTTTGTATTTGGTAATTCCTCAGCTGCCAAATTGTTTGTTAGCTTATTAGGCTGTGTTATTTTAGGTTTGTTATAATATTTTCTTGATTAAAATGTTGTTATAATATTTTCTCATCATTATTTTACTAATTTAAACTCCAACGAAAAACCTGGACTCGTTCTGGAGAACAATTTAATTTATATAGAGGAATTAAAGCTGCACGTTGACGCATGCCATGCAGGTTTTGAAAGGGCTATGAAGTATGAAATAGTACATAAAACACTCAACTTTATGGTGTTTTGCAGACGTTATTATCAAATTTGGGAACAGATGACAAAGGAGATGAAGGTCAAAGTTAGCAAATCCGGGGATTTCTGGTAGAAAATTAAAGGGTACGGTTTCTGCATGAAAAATTAGATTCCATGTAGATAAGAGAGTTTAAGTGGAACATTAAGGATAGAGAGTTATTTGTTGGAGATTTTATTAATTAGAATTCTCTTGATGAGAGAATGCGTCATTTCATATAGGTTCCATGAAAACTACTACATTTTTAGAGTACTCAAAATAAACTAATGAGTGCTGACATGAGCATAACTCAACTAGCATAATTGTTGTACTAACGACCAAAAGGTCTGTGGTTTGAGTTTCCACCCCACGTATTGTCAGAAAAAATAAATAAATAAAAAGACTAATGAGAAATTCTTAAAAAAAAAAAAAAACAAGGAAACTAATGAGATATTATAAGGCACAAAACCATGCTATTATATTCGGTCAAATTAAATTGTGTTGAGTAAGTTTGATTTTAGTTTTTGGTTGGTCAATTCAATTACACTTGAAAATTTTAATAAAACATAGGGCAGACTTTGCTCATGAATTGAAGCTTACTCAAAAAAAAATTACAATAATATATGCATATACATATACAAAATGAAGATGTTAAATTATATATATATATATATATATATATATATATATATATATATATATATATATATATATATATATATATATATAATAAAAAGTAATTTTCTTATGGCACACAATAGATATATGAGAAAAGGGTTTTTGATCTAGAAAAAAAAAGTAAATGTTTAATTGTTATATCATACTTATTATATTGGAAGATAGAACTTTTAGCAATAAATAAAAATATATCTTTAAATCTTGTGTAAAATATATATATATATATATATATATATATATATCTTTAAAAATAAAAAAAGAAAAGAAAGAAACTAAGTTGGTTGATTAAAATGGAAATGATGCTTTAACGTTCAAATTTTTAAATGCAAGGGTTATTAGAACACTGTTTATTTTTTCAAAAATAATAAAAAACAAAAGATTGTCAACACAAACATAATTCAACTAGTTAAGATATAAACACTCAATTAAGATGTTGAGCATTCAAAACTTCTCCTTTGTGTTGAACTTGAAAAAATAATGAAGAGTTTAATTAGAAAAAAGAAAAAATAAACGAAAAAAAAAAAGGACATCTATGTTAGGCATTAAATAATGAGAGGAAAAATGTAGATAAACAACCAAAGCCTCACACATACATAATTTCCAATTTTCACACATCAATTTGTGGTTTCAGTCAAATCAAATTTGGAAAAGCCCACCCTTTCTCTCTCCCCGTTGCGTCACATAAAAATAGATGAGAATTTGGTCAAAATAAAAGGAAGAAGAGGGAAAAAAGAGCCAAAAAGGATCCGTCATCCATGAGTCATCGGTAGAAAGTAGACAAGAAAGGGGACAGTACCAAAACTATTTCCCATTTCCCCATTTCTATTTAATGCAGGTTTTAGAGTATCAAAATCACATTTTTCATATTTAAAATCACTCTAAAATATGTCTTTAAAAGTTCAAAATCAATTATGATAATATGAAAATCATGTTTAAAAATGTAAAATCAAACATGAAATTGATTTTAAATAATTAAATGTACGTATTAAGGTGATTTCAAAATTGACAAAAATGATTTTAGCAATTTCAACTTCCAAACATGAACTTAATTCCAATCATAATTTTTTTATTAGATAATTTTTCCAATAAAGATAGTGATTATCTAAAATCCTCCATCTCAGAAAATAACTCCAATGATTTTTTTTCGACACCACATAGGATTAGGGGGTTTAAAATATTAAAAAATTATTAAAAGATTAAAAATTTAATGGTCACCACATTTTTATTTGCCTTTTTTTTATAAAAGTTTTTAGCCTATCCTTATATACATCGAGAAGATAATTGTATTGTTGGTTATTTGACTTCCATATAAATCATATTGATCTTTTTAAATTTTTTCACCGTAAATAATGTTTCTAAAACTTAGATCTTTTTTAGCAAAAAATGTTTCTATATTTTCTATTTATAACGTTATATTTAATAATAATTTATGACATATTAAATAAACAAGATATGTGAACTAGTTAGTAGAAACAATTGAATGTACCTACTTTTTTGGGGGTCACATATTGTGCTTTTGCGTTAAACTTGTACTGGGTGCCAGAATTTGATTCACACTTTGAAAAAGGAAAAAGAAAGGGACACGTGCAATAACTTTGGTTTACCATTCCATGATTATATTATCTTTTAATCACGTGCACCTCAATATATTTGACCAATTCTTTATTATTTCTATAATAATAATAATAATCAGTGTATTTAATTATTAGTGACTCGGTCTATCAACGGGCCACTTGGATTGGAGTCTTGGAGTCAGAGGCCGACAACAATAAACCACTTCTGTATCACAATTTGCTCTCATTCGCCTTTCTATCACATTTACTCTATATTTGTCAACGTCTTTTTCACATTAATTGAACGTTTCCTATTTTGTTAATAAAATTTTAAAAATAGCTTGAAAATTCATATATTTAGATGATGAAAATCAATTAATGAAGTTGTCAATAATAATAATAATGATGAAATCCTTACATAAATATTGTTGGTGACAATGGAACACATACATATTTTTACAATATTTTATGTTATTGTCCACTTTGAACATGAGTCTTCATGATTTTGCTTTTGGTTGGTCTCATATTGATGAAAATAGTTTTCCTCGAATGATCTTCTACTTAATTATCTAGCATCTAATGTAGGACTTTGATCGCACCCTCGATAAAATGGCTCACCTAAGCAAGGTGGTATTACTTTCCTTTCCTAAGAGTTGAAGATTCAAATCTTCTCAACTTCATCAACATGAGCATAACTTAATTGACATAAAATTTATACTAATTGTTATAGGCAATTTTGGACCACTCTGATATACAAGGATCTGACGAGGACAACCGGGGAGAAATCGGGCTGAAAGATGGACCAAGGAGGCAAAACCGGCAAATGGGACGGGCCAAGACCGAAGGGGTCGGGTTTTTGGCCCGACCCCCTGCTCGGCCTCGGCCCAGGGCCGAGCAGCTCGAGCGGGTCGAGTCCGTTCGATGCCGTTTGGTCCCCACCGTCTTTGGCCGCCTCGGTTTCGCCTAGTTTGACCTAAAACGCCTCCGAATCCCTAAAAACCCTAGGAGGATGAGCAGATATTTATATCCCTCTTCGCCACTGAAGAGGGGATCCCGAATTCTATCCCTAAACTCTACTCTCTAATCTCTGTTTTCTTCTCTTGCTCTTACTTTTCCACGCCCTACCGTTCTGTTTGCTGACTTAAGCATCGGAGCCGGTGTGGCGAGCACCACACCGGTGTGCAGGTTTACTGTCTTGCAGGCCACGTCTTCCCCCCTCATCTACAAATTTACCGTTGGTGGCACGTGAAGGTCAGGTGAGATCCTCTGGCCAAAATCGACCATCAACACTAATGACCAAGAGATTTATAGTTCGAATCCCTCACCCACATGTTGAAAAAAAAAAATCAACTCCTTCCAAACTAAAAAAGAAAAAAAAATAATGAATTATATATTAAGTCAATAAAATACTATTTGGACGATCATTTAAAAGAACTTTCAATTTAACCTAATTAAAGCTCATCTTTATTCCCAACTTTGCTAACTGTTTCAAAGCAATAAAACGATTACCCGCTAATTGAAGTGTCAATACATGAGGACACTAGAAATGTTGATGAGAAACACATAATTTTACATTTAAGATATATATATATATACACATACATACATAATCTCTCAACTTAAAAAAAAAAAGTTGGGAGGTACTTTACAATTTTATTTTTATATAAATTTTAATCTCAGACAAATTGGGGGGGCAATTTTAAATTTTTGATGGTAAACTAGAGAGAAAAACCTCACTTTCTTTACTTCATATGTATATATAATTTGTTAGAACAAAGACAAACATTTATATTCGAGCTTCTGACCCCTTGATCGAGGTAGATGCTAATTACTACTGAAGTATGTTTGCTTTGGCTTCTCTTCTCTCCTTTATTCACACCATCTTTGTGTCCATATATATATCTTTGATGACCATATGCATGGATTGATTTATATTAATTAATACTTAAATGGTATATAATTATTCCATCCAAATAAATAGCATAACAAAAAAAGGACGCGAGGCACTTGCCAGTTTAAAGTTCATGCCTACAAAAAATAGATCACAGAAAAAGTTTGAAAGTCAACCTCACACAATTGCAACATTATATATATATCTTTATTGTAATTGGTGGGAGGGGGGAAGGATAGATAGAGTGGCGATTGGACGGAAAGGATGACGTGGAGTTTGCATAAAATTAAATGCTTCAACACGTTTATTGTTAGCGGAGCGGAGGGAGGCAATCACATAATTGCCCCGTTTTTTTTTTTTTTTTTTTTGTTTGAAATAATAATTGCTATCTTTTATTTTCAGCCATTCTAATTTCTAATATCACTTTAACAATAAAATAATAGTAATTTACCCATCTCTGTACACCCACACCCACAGTCATATATATATATAATATACTTTTGACTTTGACTTTGAAAATTTTGACCAATACGCAATCCAATTGGATATGCTACATTATTTAATTCATATTTAGAAATTGACTTTCCTCATGGATTTCAACCTATAAAAACCCCAAAACCCAAAAGACTTTCTTCGTCTTTCCCATCGGTTTCCTGCTCCTCAAACTCCAGCTTCCAATCCAATAAAATATCCATTGTCAATTCAATTGATCACATGGCTTCCAATTCCAACACTGCTTGTGAGACAAAGAAATACAAGGGCGTACGGCGGCGTAAGTGGGGGAAGTGGGTATCGGAGATTCGAGTTCCGGGCAGCCAAGAGCGTCTGTGGCTCGGTTCTTACTCGTCGCCGGAGGCCGCCGCTGTGGCTCACGACGTCGCATATTATTGCCTGAGAAGACCCTCAAACCTCGACCACCTCAACTTCCCGCCGATGGTGCTGCCCTTGACCAACCATCTCCTTATCCGGGACGACATGTCGCCTGGCTCCATTCAGAAGGCGGCATCCGACGCTGCCATGGCCGTCGATGCACAGTATATATGCAACAACTTGCCTGACCGGGGCAGCAGCAGCGGGGCAGGGGCAGGGCTGTTTCATGGATCAGGAGACGAGAACTATACGGCGCCGCACGATCAAGATCGAGATCTTTCCATCGAAGATTATCTGTGAGGGTCAGCGATTAACGGCTGGGATGTGATTTTAAGTCGACTCGACTCGATTGATATTTAATTGTATATATAAATTAAATCAAAATATTGGAATAATGGTACGGTCGTCGTACCCTAAGAAGTAAGAACATGAAGACGGTTGGTTTTAAAAGCTAGGTGTTTTTTTTTCTTGTTTCTGTTTTTTGGTCCCCTCGAGCCATGTCTTTCTTTTTGTAAACGGAAGGTGAAATTAAGCAACAGAAATTAACCACTGTTATTGCTTTTACTCTTTTGTAAAAACACCCTAATATATATAAACTAAACTACTTATCTGATCTGTATTCTTCTTCTACATTTTCAGCTGGGTTCTTCATCTTCAAGCTTGATTTTTTTTGCAATTTTTCCTTCGGAGCTAGCGTATTTCATTTTCTCTGATCTGTCTATTTCATTGAAGATTGATTCTTCACTCGAGTCCAAATTGTGTTTTGCATGTTTGAGTCTTGGAACGTGGCGTAGTACGTAATTGAGATCTACAAGTGTCAAATATTTCAACAATTAATTAAGACTGATCACATGCTTGCCTTTTGTTTCACAATTGTGCTACATGTGCGTTTGTAGATTTTTTTTGTTTATTTAAATCTTAATTCGTGTTGTTTTGTATTATAATTTTATTGATTTTATATTTTACTCATTATCCTTGCCAAGAATATTATTGTTTTAATTTTTTTCATTAAATTTTCATTTATCATGTAACAAAAATCAAATATAAAAATATTCTCAATACTTTTTTTTTTTTTTTTGAGGAAATTCTCAATACTTTTTTACATTTTTTACATCGGACATCTACCTATCATTTTAAGATTCAAGGTATAATTATATGTCTATGTTAAGGCTTAAGAGAGACTATTAAATAATTTATTGAAAAAATTAACCACAAAGGTGAAACCAGTTTTTAATATAAATTTAAAAAACAATAATTGTGTAAATACTAGTTTATAGGTGTTTCTCGTAATTATTTGACGTGCATATTTTTATTGATGTGTTTTCATTTCATTAACTAGATAAATGGATCTGAGGTAATAAAAATACAGTACATTTATTTGATGTGTAGGTTGGACTGATGAATCAAAATTGAATTACGAACCCCCCAGGGTTGAAGAAAAAAACGAGTAAAATTTGAAAAGTGAAAGTGAGTGGTGGGGTGGGGGGGGGGGGGGGGGGAAGGATGGAAATGGACGGTGAGGGGCCCATATAATGGTATCGTGGAAGCGAAGACTTGCAGTGTGAATACGAACAAAACTCAAACTCTGAAAGTGGGAATTGCATTTATAAAAGTGACGAGGTTTTTGTTTTTGTTTCTTTCTTTCTGAACCTAGGTCGGCACTCGCCATGGACGTGGACCGTACGGTCAACGTGAATTTCAAACCACAAAATATATTTGTATTTGTTAAATTTGTTATTTTTGGTATTTTTATCAAAAGCTGGAATAGCTCAGTTGGTTAGAGCGTGTGGCTGTTAACCACAAGGTTGGAGGTTCAAGTCCTCCTTCTAGCGTTTTTATTTCCATTTTGTTCTACATACATATTTTGACTTTTCCATTTCCCTGTTTTATTATTTCTTACATGTATATTTGACTTCTTCCATTTTGTAATTTTTTGTGCATGCATAAATGTAAGAATAGATTCTCTCTTTCTCTACAACCTTGTGGCAAGAAAATATTTGATTCCCCGTTAGTAATTTCCCCTTCTTTCATTTTAAATCGATTTCAAAATTATATAAATAACATTATTCTTTCTCCCAAAATTCTATCAAAGTAATAAGAGATATTATCAAATATAATTCTTTCTAAATGAATAGAGAAAAATATATTGGAAAAAAAAAATGTTGGGAGTGCAACTACAGTCCCAATACATTGATTAGAAAAAAGTAATCGTGGATGTAGGAGTGAGAAACAACATGTTCAATACCATTGTGGGGGTGGATAAGCGTTCATTGTCCTAAACCTCGATCATCAAAGCCACTACAATCCATTTATTTCTAACATTTCATCTAATAATTTGTTCATCCACCCATTACATATTTGAGAATTTTGTAATAACAAGTTTGAAATAGAATCCTATCGAATAGGATTTAAACTAATTCATAAAAGTTTAGAATTTTAATTCATACATCTATTAATTTAACACTAATTGATGAACCTAAATAGTTTAGGGTTATAAAATTGTAAAATTTGTATCGTCTCACAAACAAAATATAAATGTCTAGAAATTACTCTCGTATACAAGGAAATTTGGTTAGCATTTTTTTTAATAAAGGGAAACTACAAAACAAACAAAATACTAAGCAAATAAGTTTAATATTTAATGGAAAAAAAATCAGAAATAGACAGATTCTACAGCTATTGAATGAAGCAGAAGTGAACAGATAGATTGCAGTATTACTCTACAGAAATTACATTTATAAATAGCTATAAAAGGTCGTTGTTGTCCTTGAAGAAAAAGATGATGTCTGCTAAATTTCAAAAGCCAG
This sequence comes from Luffa acutangula, assembly GCA_036850905.1. Lineage (NCBI taxonomy): Eukaryota > Viridiplantae > Streptophyta > Magnoliopsida > Cucurbitales > Cucurbitaceae > Luffa > Luffa acutangula. The sequence continues at coordinate 54,934,195 of CM072094.1, read as the reverse complement.
CTAACTTCTGTACATTTGGCTTTCAGCTTTTGGCCTTAACTTAAACTTAGATTACACATTTAACATCAGATTTTTCAATGTTCCTTCAAATAAATAACTACATATCTTGCTTAGGCTTTCTGCTCAACTCTGAATAGTGACCACCCATTAACTGCAAAATCTCCTCCCACAGTCCCTCTGATGAGGAATCTGATGCGCCTCCACAAATTAGATTTGAGCTACAAGCTGCCACATACCAGTAATCTGATTCAATCTCCTCCCTCAGTTGATCCAGTTGCCACCCAGCATAACCCACAAAGAATCTGAAATCCTGAGGTTTAAGGATTCCCTTCTTCACCAGCACCGCAGCTTCATCGAGGCTGTTTCGAGCGCCAAAGCAGAGGCCTGGGATCACTTCTTCAAAGCCATGGAGTTTCGACTTTTCTCCTGTTTTCAGCAAAAACATGCTCGCCTCAAGAGGCCCCCCAAAATGTAGAGAGCAATCAGAAAATGTAGTTGCTAAATCAAGATTGGTTGGTTTCATATGCTTGATCTTTTTGTGGAGTGGGCGATTAATCACAACCCCGAAAGGCCCCTCCTGAGGATGTCTGGTTCCAGATCTGAGGAGAAGGATGACTGTTCGCTCAAAAGTGCGTACACCATCCAACTTCTCTGTGGCAACAAGGACACAGCCAGTCTCAGGTACAGGAATAGGATGTGCCCACTTCAGGCCAAGAGGCTTAGATTCCTGAGCATCTGCACTCTGCACGTTCACTTCAGCTTCCACCTTTTCTGCCTGCAAAAATTCACACCACACAAAATCACGATCAATTTTGCTCTGAACAGAGTTTAAGAGAACCCATCTATTCCAAGAAAATCAAATATGATTTATCGAACTAGACAGAATCAGCAGTATCAGCCCAAACGGCACTGCACTTCGCAGATGAATCAGATATCCCCTGCAGAGTTGTCTCAGGCTCCTACCTCATGAAACCAGGTAACATCATAATCTAATACAAGAAAAGATAGCTGATCGTTTTTGTTCTCATACCTCTTTGACAGAACTTTGTAATACAACTTTAGCCGTCTATGAGAGGGTTTCTACCCCGAGTGAACTAGAAACATGGTATCTCATAATTACCAGATCATACCCATTTCCTAATTAGGAGTATGATTGATTCTCATTTCAAAAAGGAGCATGTAGAATTCAGTAAAAGAATGAGAAGTAACCTGCTCACGAGCAAATAGGTTTGCTCTGAATTCTCGCCAGTCCAAATTAATATGGTGCGATTTCTGGGAAGAAGTTTCATTAGTTTTGTTGCCATCAGAGATATTGTTTGATTTAGCGTCATCTCCAGGAATTGAGTGATCTCCATTTCCTGCACTTAAGAAAGCAAAACAAAAAAAATGTTATTTCTCATGGTAAACATAGTACGAGGAGTCCTATTTACACAGGGCATAAAAAATAGCTCATATATAAGAATCTTCAAGTACGGATAACAAATATTAGAATGGTATCCATAAGACATTTTACGTTTAAGACTAACAGAATGATGAGTGACAAAAGTGACACAATATTGCCCTGGATTTTGAGGAACTGCCTACAACCCATCAGGGAGATCCTGAAACAGTACACTTTAATTTAAACATCCTGAGCCTTTCCCAAGGGGATTGGCAGCACCTAAATTTCATAAAGTGGAGAAGCTTGTTCTTTTTTGGCTACCAAACCTTCCAGACAAGCCCCATGAATCTATAGCTATCTCCACCATAACACTAAAGTAACATCTACTAAGATATGCACCACTCCTGAAGGAACTAAACATAACCTCTGGAATAAAGTTAACGTCACCAGTAATACCACATAAGTAACGTATTTACTTTTAACATCACTGACAGAAGCATCTCTTTCAACTAGAAAGGAAGGAGAAACATATTTTTCTCATTTTTATTCCCAGAGCAATTGTTGAAGGCCAAAACACTAATCCTTGAGAATAGCTAAAGGAAGTGGGCAGAAAAATCACATGTAGTACATAAAAAAAGAAGTTGAATATCCTCGACATGCACAGAGGATAAAAACATAACAAATGTATACATGGTATCGATGCAATCAATGATAAACTTCTCACGGCATGAAGGAACTAAAAAGGATGCCTGGCTAAAACTAACCCTCTATAAGGAGTATTTTTTAGATTTTGAATTTTGTAGGACGTGTGAGTTGTGACTGGAACTCAAAACTGGAAGCAGCAAAGAGAAATTAAAAAAATTCCATTTTTAGATTAAAAAATTAAAAGTAAAAAAAAAAAACAAAAAAAAAAGACCCCAAACATCCAATTTCCATATGCAATTGTCTAGAGAAGCGGAAGTCTAACTAAGGTTACCAATAATGAGGTCAAGACCAGTTTTCTCAATCATTCAAATTTCAAAACCTCCTGAAATTAAGGATCCAAGAAGCTCTGTACAAGTATTGAACCTCCTTGATCATTTTATTCCTACCATCAGCAAGATGGGAAATTTTACCACTACCGTAGTACAGATTACAGAATCTCCCTCCTTTCAAGCATCCAGCAGCCTAAACCAATATCAACAATAACAAGTACCAACCAAATATCCAGAGAATACGACTACACTCCTTAGGATTCTTTGCTTTTATGTTTGTTTTCCCATTTACATGTCTCACCAGATTTTTAAGAAGACTTGTGATAGAGATATATGATGGAAAAAGTAAAATAATACAATAAACAAAGTAATAAATGATAGGGAGATTGTAAGAGAAGTGAGATACGCACAAAGCAAAATTCCAAAACAGAGAATTCTCATCCATAGGTGCTATGGTGACAAGAACATCTTCCTCTCAAAATACAACACTTCTTCAAAAATTGACAAAGCATCATATGCTAATCTTATTGGGAAAATCAAATGTGATTAAGACTCTTTGCAGCAGGAATTTCTAACAAATTTGATCTAGCAACAAGAACTAGAAAGAAGAGGGAATTTTCACGAATGAATTTGCAGTGAAAAAATCGAGTATGGAAAGACCTATTTACAGACTGTGGATGGTTGTTCGTAGATGGGCATGTTTGTCCATATGGATTCATCATGATCGTTTGATCACTATTATTCTCATTAGTCACAGTCCGATGACTTCATTTACACCTCTAAAAACATATTGAAGGTTTCACAACTAAGGACCCATACCAAAAGGACACATCTACGAACATATAAAGGTTCCTCACCATAATACATAGGTACGAACTGCAAAGTGCACCCTAAAGTATTCAATACGATCTTTGTGATGCGCACACCTACAACCTTGAGAATGGTGCGTTGCACTACCTTATGTCTTTCTTATGACTATCATTGATTAAGTTTGAGCTTGTGATTACTTATACATTCTCGAAGGTGGGGTATTTGCACGACCTTATGACTAGTATTGGTTAAGTTTGAGCTTGTCCGACCGTAACTAATGAGCATAACCCCATAATATCTTACTTCAGACAAGATTTTTATCATTTAGTTGTTCTTCCTTAAATATCTTCCAGTAAGGATTATATCTCAACACTTTAATTACATTAATCATAAATGGGTATGGAACCCACGAGAAAACATGCCAAAATAATGTTTTTCCTACCACTTAAACATAAATAGTTAAAATATCATTTTAAAGCGTTAAAACTAAGATAATTCAGGAAATGGGTTATTTTAACAACACAGCATATGTTGAGAAGAATAGACGATGATGGTAACAATGAAGACTCCACACTATGATAGCCAGTAAACATAAGCAAGTCACGAAGGGGAAAAGACTCCAAAGGATAGAAGAATATACCGAGTACCATACATAACCAACCAAGGGGCTTATTTGGTAACAGGGAAACTAAAACGTATCACGTTAATTTGGAAAACTTGCCTGTCCTAAGCTGGTATTACATAGCATGATGCTAATGGTGGTTAATGTCCTGATTTTAGGTTTCAAGCTTACATAGACAATTCTGCGGTCAGTGTTATATCCTAATTTCCAGCAACCATTACCACGCAGCGCAAACGACGAAATATCATAATTCCATGGAAATGTGAAAAGAAGGCTAAACAAACAAGAAGAGAAGGAAATCGGGAGCGATCGAACCCCAAGAATATTGGAAGAAAATAAGTACCAGGAGAGGGAGAATTGTCGTGATTCTTCTTGGCAATCGCCCTGAGCAGAAAAGAGCGAGAAGCAGAAGGGGTAGAGCAGAGCTTGGGCCTGAATAGTCGGATCTCAAGCAGGCGCAGAAGTTCAGCGCCAAAGGGATGTGAAGAAGAGAATCTCCTTGTAGTCTTCGCCAAAATGGAAGAAATGGGTCTATCGGGAAAGGAGTGTTTGAGTGAGAAGGGGGTAGGGGTGGCGGTGTTCTTGACATTTACAGCAAAGAGATCCATGTCCCCCGAAACGATTTTGCTGGGAAATTAGATAGAAGCGTCGGAAAGGAAACGATGATGATCCAAATTCCAATCCACCCGAGATGAATAATAGATAGGAAAAAGGAAAAGAGAGAATATTAAGGCGATATGTATTGAAGATTGAAAGCCAAACAATCAAGCAGCTAACAGTTAAGGTAAGGGCAGAGAGAGAATGAAAATGATGTACAGCAATAGAGAGAGAGAGAGAGAGAGAGAAAATGCCATAATTTAACGGAATTATGTTGGTGGGGATGAGGCGCGAGTGACTTGGGAAATTATTCCATTAGGTTGCTATAATCCCACTCAACAAGCGTTTGTGGTAGACCAAAGTAAGGATAGTTGATTTTTTTCTTTTTTAAGATATAGAGTGAAAAATTTGAGTCACAAACCTCTTTATCAATAGTACGTGTCAGTTATGTTCATAAGTTATATCGACAAGTAATTTCGTTCAATGCATAAATATAGTAATTAATCTTTTGTGTTTATATAATTGTAATCATTATTATATTAGTCAATGGAGGATTAGATTAGCCAAAGCGAGCCTAGCTCAATAGTAATTGACATGTATAAAAAAAATGCATCAGCATTTTAAAATGTTTTTTATAATATTTTGGGTTTTTTAAAATTTATTTTTATTTATTTTTATTTATTTTTTAGATTTATTTTCGATAGTGCTAAAGAGTTGGTTTTATTGATATGTTGTTATTTGAACACTCAATTTTCTTATGCGAATTTTCAATTGAGTTATATAACACATTTCTAAACTAATGTAAACACAAAATTATTAAAAAAAAAAAATACAAATTAACTGTATTATAGAGATGATTTTAGTCAAATGTATTAAGAGGGAGGAGAGAATCAATTCTGACATCGAAACTAGTTTCAAAACAAATCACTGTTCTTTCAAAAAAACAAACAAACAAATCACTGTTTAAGCCCTTTTTTCCCCCTTCTCATCTGGCCCTCTAGAATATCAACTTTTCCGAGCATAGGCATAAAATCTCAGCAATGATGGTCAAATCAAGTAATAATATACAGGGCTACAATTCAAATTCATGTATTGCAAATACGCACAGAAGATTAGTTAAAGAAACTCAAGAAAAATGAAGAACCCCAATCAACATGAAACATCATCTGCTTATTAATCAGAAACAAATCCACTAGTTTTGAATCAAACGGAAGATATGTAAAGCAAGAGCTTGGGTTTACAAGGATGAAACCATAAGATAACTGTTATGTGCAATAGATATACAAAAGGATGATTGCTGCAAGTTCCTAATTTCCTATTTGCCTAAACGAAAGAGCTGGAAGATAGGATCAACTGAAAACGTGAACAAGGTGAAAAGAATTGGGAAATGAGATGTGCAATATTGGTATCAAGAAAGCCTTGCTCGCCTCAAGTTCTAATCCCTTCAAAAGAGGATGACAGGATCCGAAAGAGTCCATCAGGGTTATCGGCATGCACCTGTTAATACAAAAGGCATGCATGAGACGCCACCTCCAACAGTACCGAATGCGAGCATAAACAATGAGTAAAGGTGTGTTTGGTTTAACTTGTTTAATTTTGAAAAAAAAAAAATCATTTTGAAAAAAATTCTAGTGTTTGGCAACCACTAAAAATGACTTATTAAAAAATGAGATTGAGAAATAAACACTTGAAAGTAAATTTTTAAAAAGAGTTTTTAAGTACATAATAACTTGGATATAAAAACACTTGATGAAATGTAACAAAACATACGAGTGTTTAAATTCTAAACAATTTTTATACAAAATGTTTAAAAGAAAATGCATTCTTGAAAACTACTTAAACTAAAATGTAATCCAAACGGGCCCTAAATCCACTTACAAACGACTCAATTCTCGGTTAATAAGGTGAAAGGTGTGATTAGGATGAACCGAGTCAATTAAATGTAGCTTGAATGAAGCATCACAAAGATTGCAATTTCTTTTTTTCTTTTTTCTTTTTTTTCTTTTTTCCTTTTTCTTTTTGGGACAAAGAACAAATATAATATTGCTCCTTGTTATTATAAATTGACAGAAAAGAAGGGGAAGAAAAGATAGGTAGAAAGAAAAAACCATACCCAATGACCAGCATCCTCAAGGACGTGCATTTCCACACCACCTCCCTCTTCAACAGCCAGTTCCTCTGCAGCATGAATTCTCCGAATGTCCTCAAGTGCCCATCGATGCAAGCTTCTTTCAGCTTTCAAAAAATTGATATGCACACCACGGGGAACATCTTCCACAATTTTCCTACAAAGCAGTCAAATGAGATTTGCATAATCTACATGGATGATCAAACCCAAAAGCATTTCGAGAGGGAAAAAAGAATATGTTGATAACCAAAAAGTATCTGAAGTCATTACCACAAATTTGTCTCTTCATAGGACTGATACATTTCAGCAATGCCCTTGAGATCAAACGCCCATGAAAAGCCAGATGACGATGAACCACGAGGCCCAATAGGTCGAAGGTTAGTAACCACCCACTGTGAAACAATGGAATTTTCAGAAAAGTTCAATCTCAAACCAAAAGCTGAAGACACGATGGACAATATCCCCAGTGTTGATATCTTATCCAAAAAAGGTTGATACATTATATAACAGGTTGGGAATTATGCAGGATTAGTGAACCCCTTTTGTAAACAAACAGAATACCAAGAAAGCTGCAGTAACAAACCAAAGCAAAATGCAGTGAAAAATATAAAATAACGTCATTTATATGTTTTCTTCTTACACAACAAGGGGCTGAGAATTTTTTGGGCATTGATAGATAGAGGAAGTTTTGTATTTAGCACATTTTAACACCTCTTTTTTCATTCATACTTTCTAAACTTTCAGTTATCCACCTTTTATAATTTTTCTTGTAGTCCCGGTGATTGTTTGGCTTCTTTTTGGCCCTCTTCTGTACTGGTTTAATTCTTGATGGGCCCCACAAAAAAGGTCTCTAGGAGAATTGAACTCCAAATCCCTTAAATTGATATTTATATATATATATAGTATATGTTATCACAAACAACGTTTAGCAATTAATTGGGGGTACTCACTGCCTTGAATCAGGAAATAAAAGGATTCTCACAAAATGAGCTTTTACTTTGATGTCCCATTCAATTACATTTTCCACAAAATTTGCGATCATGGATCAATATTTGACTTGTTCTCTCATAGTTCGTATCAGAACTTATACAAAAATAATCCTTTCCAAGTCAATGTGGGAATTAACTTTGAACAACTAAGAAATAACAGGTTCCACCTCATGAGAAGCTTTTCTCTGGCTCCATTTGCATTTAGAGAGAGAGAGAGAGAGAGAGAGAGAGAGAGGAGTTGAATTAGGATGATGCATGAGTGGAGCCTTTTCTAAACACCCAAATGCTGAATGAAGTCTTCGTTTGAAAATAGATGCTCAAAAAAGCTGCTTAACTAAACACCCAAAAAATGATCTTCGCAAGACAATAGAAGCTCAAAAAAACTGCTTGACCAAACAGTTCGAGATACAAGGACCATGATACCTGTGCTACATCCTTAGAAAATCCATGTTGAACAAGGGCATTCACAACATCCTGCTTCGAGGATACCTATCACCCAAAAATGTGTATGAAGTACACAAATAAAAGAAAGCTTGAAATGTATCTAGTCGAGTTCCCCAATAAAGATATTGAGATGTGGATATTATAATATAAAACAAAACAATTAGCACAACGAGACAATTGTAACAAGAATATTATAGTAGTTCAAATGCTAAAACAAAAAGGGAAAAGAAAAACGAGTGGGATAAAACAGTTCACTGCAATTTTACCTCATTTCGCAGGGTACTTAGGAAAGAGATTAATTTTTCAGGATGGTCCTCTCCATCTCCACCTGGTCGAACTATTCCAGGAGTGGCATCCAGAACCCAGACCTACAGAAACAAAGAAAATAAACATTATGAAAAGAAAGGATACAAGCTCTAATTAGATTCTTTAAGAAAAAACCTCCGCATAGAAACACAATTTATCACGTTTGATTATATTCCACCCCAGAATATAACTTTAATCAAGTACTCTAAATTTCTTTCTGTGACAAGAGACGTTTCAAAATTCCAATACCGACTTATTAAGTTTAAACCTTTGCCAAAAAAAAAACGTATTGAGTTTAAAAGACTCAAGAGTTCAGTTGTACTCAGTAGGAAAGAACCTACTCTCACTGGCCGAGCAAGAGGTTTTGCAGCCTGTTCTACCATACTCAAGACAACTGCAAAGATAATTTTAAGGTGCAGTAAGCACCAGTACCATTAGCACCTGAAACATGAATAAGATTTCATGTCAAATTGCTCAAAGGTTAGTGTACATTGCACGTTAGGTTCTAAAATACCTTTTCCTCCAAAGCTGTGCCCTACTAGAACTCGAGGTGTTATTTTCAGCTGTCGAACCTAATAAACAATTGGTGGAGTTTAGAAACCAAACGAGCATCTTTTTACATCATAATTAAAGTACAGTATCTAGTATCCTTGTGGAGAGGGAGCAAATGTAAATAATTTCATCGACAACTAGACAACCGAAGCCAAATATGAGTACAATACATTATCATCAATAACATTAGTTTTGAATTCTTTGCATAGCTCTTACATTTTTTCTTAATGAAAACGTTGTTTCTTATCCTAAACAAACAAACAAAAATCTTTGTATACCAAACTCAAGGCAGGGGATCATAGTACATAATATTACATCATTTAGCTACAAACGCATTCATTCATATATAATGAGACTAACAAATTCAAGCAAGCCCAATATAAACTTTCCAACATAGACACTGTATAAAGAAAAGGATATTGGTCCACTCTGATAAGGATGTATAAACATACACACACAAAAAACTAAAAATTATATGTGATGTGCATTATGAAATTTAAAATGTCATTAAACCAAAACGAGGAAGTCTATTTTTCTCATGGACCTCATATCAAGATAGGAATACAATTAATGATTTAATTCAACGTCTGAAGACCACGCACCAGCTTCAATACATCAAGAGCAGTAGTAGAAACAGTGTGAGGGCTCATCTTCCTAGTTAAGGTCGAATCACCATGACATCGCAAATCAACCAAAAGAAACTGCAAAATGACAACAAATGAATGGATGTAAGCTCAATATTGTTAAAACTTAAAACCAAGATGCCCTCCTTAAACTTCTGCCAATGACATTTAGATATTAAAATTTATGAATGCGACCAAAAGAGTGAGAGAACTGTACTTGAGTAGATAAGAACATTGTGCGAGCATGAGTTACATGTTACCACATGGTTTCTAATGCTAATGCAAGCATGAAAAGATTTTGGCTTGTGAGAAACACCAAAAATAAAATAAAATAATAATAATAATAATAATGAAGCATGCTCTAGGTTGTAAGTTTCCAGGGAAGAATCAACCTTTTTTACTCCAGGAAAAGTTATATTTTTTAGAACAAAAAAACGATAGTAGATCCCCCCATCCCCAAGCCACACCCAAAAAAAATGCTCTACCTGCCATGCTGGAAATTCTTTTGCCAGTCTTCTAGCAAATGTTCCTGTAGCATAAGGTACTAAGTGAGCTCTCCAACTATCACAGCTAACGTTACAAAAGGCCAGATATAAAATTATGATCTTCACATCTAATTTCATGTCTAGTCTTTTACACACATACACTCAGTCCAAGTTGCCACCATTGTCCTATATTCACCAATGAGTACTGCCTACCTTTACAGTATAATTACAAATCTTTTTTGCGGAAGTGGAAAATTAGCCAGTAGATGCAAAATTATGGCCTTAAACTAACTTGATGTAGATTAATTCCCTTCAATAATTCATGCAGACCTAAAATCTAAAGACATCAATTTTTATTTAGTTTTCCAAGTGCACAACATCATTGAGATGAGAAAAAGAAAGAAGAAAGTTCACCAGTGCTCTCTTAGTGATAGTAATATTTTTTCAAACTCATATCATATTTAATTTGTTTGATCATTAATCCATTGTGATAACATCATGTGTCTGTGGCTAAATACTATGCCATCAACCCAACCCATCTAGCATGACAAAAGATTAAAAAAAAAATACTCAATCACCATGTCTCTTAAATATTCAACAAGCATGTGAGCAGCTTAAGAAAACTATCCAACACAACCTAAGAAATCTATGCGCATACCCCAGTTCTTTCTGCTTCCTAGAATTCCATGCAAAAAGACTGCTGTTGGTGGATCGGGTGATCTGTCCATTACATTACTCCATTTTACCTGCTCGGAGCACACAGAACCACGATTTAACAATACACTCACACAAGCATGTGACAGCAATACATAAACTTCATACAACCTCCCCTCTCCCAGATATATCAGAAATTGTTTATACGTAAAAGGGAATCAGATTTTGCCAGAATCTTTGCACAATCTCTGTTTCTTAGAAAACTCACTAATATAAACAATTTTTGTAAGATTACTGAGAAGAAAAGAAGTTCTAAAACATTTCATGTACCCTTGTTTATTAAGAATGAGAACTTTAGTAGACATCAGTGATGGAAATTGATTTGGCATGTATAAACTGAATGATCAAAGAATCCCACATGTAAGGTAGTAAGCCAAACAAGTTTAACAAAGGTATGTGGTGGCTCAGAACAACTCAAAGTCAGAACTGAATTTCACCCAGTCAGTCCTGCCACTAAATTATCATATTTTCCATAGACAAACAGTCTAAATACATGAATAATGAAGACAATATCTGCGTACAAGGCCCATGAAGAGTAAAAGGGATGCATAAACTTACAAGTGCTCCTTGAACTAGATCAAAAGCCTGTGCAAAAGCATCATAACCCCAGTTAAATGAAAAACAAAAAGGTACAACCGTAAGTTCTTTGATATCAAAGAGCATCAAATCATACAACAGAAAGTTTAACATGAACTGGCATTAGCCTTGTAAGCTTCAGAGAAGAATACCAAAATTTCAGAAGCCTTTTTTCCGAGATTTTGATGCACAACTGTCTCGTCTAACAATGCTGCACGGATAGATGAACGTTTAACAGCAACGCTCGAAGGACCATAAGCATATCGGGGAAAGTGCACGCCATTCTGCAGAAAACACAAAATAATCATTTTCCAACCCGAAACCACAGTTTCTTAGGCATGTCTTCTACTATGGCCACTGTTAGGTATCTAAGTAGTTGGAGAGCCACACCCCAAGAGCCAGGCGATTGGGGAGGGAGAACCAACCACTTATATATCCCATTAGGAGCCCATATCTTTCCAATGTGGGACAAAGGTATCCCATACTGCCTTCGTCTCTAACAACCACACACATGAATTCTGTTTAAGTAACAATTTAACTGCAAATAGCAATTAAGATAACATTTTAACACCATTTGGTAATAATAAGAAGGGTTATTGTAATCTGTAGCAATTTAAAGTTTGTTATTTGCAAATATAGCAACTTTTAAAAAAATTTGCAAATATGGCAAATCTATTTATGATAGACATCTATCATTGATAGACTTCAATCACAATGCATGTAATCTATCAGTGATAGACTCCTATCAATATCAACAATAATTGCAATTGTGATTAAATTCTATCGTTGTTAAATTTCTATCACTAATAAACTTTAATTTTGTTATATTTACAAGTTTTGGCAAATCTATCAGTGATAGACATCTATCACTGATAGACTTCGATCACAATGCATGTAAGCCATCAATAATAGACTACTATCGTTGATAGAATAGTCTATCGGCAATAATTACATCGTGATTGAAGCTAAGTACACTTGTGATTGAAACTATCATCGATAGACTTCTATCACGAATAGACTTCAATTTTTCTATATTTGCAAATAGTTTTAAATTTTGCTATATTTGAAATTATTGTAGAACTCAATCATCATGGTCTGAGTGATTAAGCATACGACCCAAAAGTTTCTAGGAGATATGAGCCTCAACAAAAATTTAAAGGTAACGCTGATATGCTTTCCTCGAATAGGAAGAAAATAGGCAATTAGGCGCGAATGCGTAAGTAGCTTGTCTTCATAAGACCTCCCCGACGAAATAAAAATTACGAAAAAACTTACTCATATTTCATAAAACAACTAACGAACGTCTATGAACCCGAACCATGTAAAAGCTTGGTTAGTGCGTTCTAGAGACTTGAGTTTCTTTTTTTTCAGTACAAAAAACTTGAGATAATAAGACGGTATCTTGCAATCTTCGCTTATTTACAAGATGAAATTTCTGTTATAATAAGCTACGAAAACGAATAAAAGATTTTCCACCCCAGCATGGTTAGACCAAAAGAAGTCTAGTTCAACGAGATGTGATGATGGAAATTCAAACTTTTTTAGTCGAGGATGTAACATCCAATTGAGCTTATGTTGGCAAAGAAGTAGAGATTCGTATATCCAATCGTTTGGTTAATAATAAAATAAAATATCTTGCCAGTCGAGTTGTAATGTATTGCCAGTCGAGTAATGTTTAGGTGGACAAAGGGACCACTGGCATTTTTATAAATAAATTGAATGGTGTAATTTCAAAAGTGGTTGGTAAATAACTTTTTTTTTGTGTGTGTGGCTGCGGGGATTCGAGCCCAGGTCTCCACGGGTTGGTAAACAACTTTTACACCAAGCTTGCATACGATACGAGACTGGTGTATTTGTTTACTTTCGTCTTTTCTTCGGGTCGGTCCGATCGAAACCAAACCAGATTAAAGTAATTAGGGTAAATCCTTGTGCTCGTTTTATCTTATCTGGGTCTTTTACTTTTCATGAACGGAATACTTCTGAAAAACAGATAAAAATCGAAATACGCTGAGACCGCGCGTAACTTAAAAAAAATTGGCTTGTTATTTCCTAATAATATTGAGGGGATTTCGACCCACGACCATAAGACCATTTGAGCTATGTTCCGGTCAGACATATTGGAGTGACAGAACGGTGAACAGAGAAAACCATATATACATCGACGGTTTCGATTATTGCGCTGACAATATGACGACGACATTGTAAACTAAGGAGAGGCGGGAAAAATCACTTGGAAAATTTTTCATTTGCAATTGCCGTTTAAGATTTATAAAATGTGAGAGAGAAAACGAATGAGAAAAAAAGTACCTGGAAAGGACAGTTGAAACCGGCCGGATTAGCAGGCCAACTGATACGGCGATCGAATCGAACCCTCGAGCTTCTCTCAGCCAAATCAACAAAGGATCCGGACAATGTTGCCGCAAAACTCGCAACTATCGGCATTGCACGGCAGATGGACAGGAATGAGGAATCATAAGCCGAGAGCTTCCTTTGGAGAGGAAGACCCAGCGGGGCAACGTTTAGGTGGAGAATTGAGAGAGGAATCGTAGGCGAAATTGGTGCTCGGGATGAAGGTCGATAAATGATATTTGGAAAGAGGAAAGAAAAACGAGAGGCGGAAAGATCGAGGACTGCGCTCTGACGGGGCGTCCCAAGTTAGTTGGGGCATGTTTACACGTACGCGTAACTGCGAGTAAAATACGATTTTTTTTTTTTAAGGGCCAACGAGTGTGTTTTTTTTAACATATGTATTGGAGTGATTCGAACCACAGATCTGAACTCTATGTCAATTGAGCTATGCTTTTGGCAGTAAAGTACGAGTTTTATACATAGTGGTTGGTGACTTGTCAATGGCAACCTACATTAGGCGGAAAAAGGAAATAACGTGGCATAAAACAAAATGCTACTCATGACAAGATTAGGTTCATGTTCATCTCCTTACACACACCCTAGATCTTTTCATCTTCCCATGCACTATAAACAAAATGAAATAGATTCAGGAATTTGCATCACCCAATACCATGAACATCATCGACATTGAAAAATTCCATCTGCAACCAATTACCACTATTTCCAACAACTTCCCCCAACACCCATCTCATTTTCTCTACGTACCTCTTGTCTTCTCAAAACCACTCCACTTCGCCATGAACATCAAGCTTTCCTATATTTTCGACACCGCTAGTCAGCTGCCTTTTCTACTACCTCAATGACTCTTTCGCCAACGACATAGATTAAAACTTTCTTGGTATTTTTCCATTCAATTGATAGCATGTAAGAACATAGAGATGGAATATTAGACTCATAACTTGGTAAGGAAAATAAGCACTCCCTAAAGAAAGTCATGCAAACAAGGATATAATACTTTTCTTGGTATTCTTTAGGTAGTAAATTCTCTGTAAAACCTTTGTTAAAAGGAAACGCACAATAGATATAGGTCAAATACCTTATGGAACCTTTTATGCACTATGCTTGTGTGGTTGTTGGAGAGGAGTTTTCTCCCTCCTCTTAAAATTTTCCCAACTATTTTCATGTCTAATTTTGCTATTATGAAAAGGATGTGATACAGAGAGAGTAAGAGTTTGAAAGGCTACAACACACCGTGCAATCACGTCATTTTTAGTGGATCTTGACAACAATGTTTTCCATTTAACAAGTGTCAGCCATAAGAACTCCCACGTTTGATTCATCTTCAACCTTCCACGTCGAAAGGAATCATACAATTGAATGGAGTCGGTCACAAGTTGAAATTGAAAAAAAAAAAACTCATTTCAATAGTCAAAGTAACACCGAAATTAAGTGCCCAAGCTTATGTCATATCAACGGGAGCGACATTCTGACGAAATTTCATTGTCGTAAGCAAAACACGTCCATAATGGTAACAAATAATAACCTCCAAGTAGATTAGATTATTACCTAAATGTTATTATTTTCTATTGCAAAGGGGAGTGACCCTACCCACGATTAAAAAAAATGATCATTTATTATTAAATATTTCACTTAAGGAATCGTTAACAGGCCAGTCATGTCCATTTTTCGTCTCTCTTTCTAACGAAATTCTTATTTAGGGGCATTTTTTTAACCGTTTTTAAAAGTTGGAGGGTATTATTGAAACTTTTAAAAGTATAAGGGTATTTTTGAAACAAATCTTAAAATCTAGGGGTATTTTGTATAATTTAGCCAGAGAAGAATAAAGGAAGGTTAAATTATCAAAAATACCCCTCAACTTTAGGGCTTGTTTCAATTATGCCCCTAGACTTTCAAAAGTTTCAATTATGTCCTTGAAGTTTCAAAATTGTTTCAAAACTACCCTTGAAGGCTTTTTTTTCTTTGTTAAATTCATGGATGTAAAATGACGTGTTTGCATATATATTGTTGCTTATGTGAATAGATTTGAACACATACGTGGAAAAAACGATAAAAACACATGCAAACGCATCAATTTTTGTCGATAAATTTAACGGAAAATGTCTCCAAGGGTAGTTTTGAAACAAATTTGAAACTTCAAGGGCATAATTGAAACTTTTGAAAGTACAGGGGTATAATTGAAACAAATCCTAAAAGCGAGGGGTATTTTTGATAATTTAACCAATAAAGGAAAAGAAAAGAAAAAAAAAAGTCCTAAAGTCTATTCATCTCTCCCTCACTTTCTCGTGTATAGGCCAGCCCCTCCCCCTGTGTTCGTTGATTTCGCTGGCAGACCCACGACAGTGGGCGTTGAGTTTCTCCCTCTCTCGATCTCCTTCTCCGGCGAGGCTACGGTCAGCAGTGATTCCAGCCGTTGTCTCCATCTCTCTCGTGTCGTCGACCCGCAGGCAGTAGCACCCGCGCTGTTTCTTCCTCTTCCGCGAGCTGCAGCGTCAGCAAGGTCCTCGGTTCGACTTTCTTTCTCTTCGATTCGACGTAATTCCTCTCTCTCTCTCTCTTTCTCTCGTATTTCGGCCAGCGGCGAGTAGACCCACGTTTCTCTCCCTCTTCCTCTTGTTTTTCGGCCAGATTTGGTGCGTGTTTCGGTCCTGGCGGCGTGGATGCTTCAGTGTGGTGGTGCTCAATTTCGGGTTTTCCACACTCTAGCTCGTGGGTTCGTGTTCTAGCAGCTATTTCGGACTCGGGATTGAATTTCGGTGATTACCCACAACTCGAAGGACCTCAAATTGGATTACCCATGGTCGTTGGAAGTCATATGCCAGTTTTGGAACCTAGTCGAGCACGTTCCAGCAGGCTTTGGATTATTTTGGGTGAAATTCAGTAGGTAATGCCACCTTTGGATCACTCTAAGCTCTTTTAAATTAGATGAGAGTGTTTGAGTTCGGCTTATAACCACTGGAACTCTTTTACATTTAGGTTCAAATACGTTGCAGAGTGGTCGAACTCGATTTAAGGGTGACTTTGGGTAAGAACATCCTCTATAAGAACCCTTTGGATTTTAAATATAGCTTTTTAATTGAGTTCTGATCTTGTAGCGAGTATCCTGTTTGATTGTGCGAAGCACGTTGCGTGCTTTATCGTTTCTGTAATAATATGACTTTTATGAACTGTATATGTTATGAACTATCAAGCATGCTTGGATGCTTGCTGTGGCATTGCATCATGATGAGCATGTTGAGCTGATGTAACTACTTCTGTGAACTTGTAGGCAAGTTTTGACAGGTTGTGAAATATAGTTGTCATATTGTCATATTATTGTGGTCACCGGAATTGTTGGTTGTGAAGCATTTTATTTATGAGTTTGTGAATGAGTTTATGAGTTGAGCATGATATGCTTGTATGCTTGGGGGGCATGAAGTGTTAGTCTAGAAGCATGATGTAGGGCATATGCATTCTAGAGAGTTGTGAGAAAAGAGGTAAGTGGACCTTAAGTTTGAGTAAAGGAGAGTGTTAGGGTATCGGGTATAAATGGTCGAGGACTAACATTGTGATAAAAGAATGTGTGAGTGAGATATCAGGGCCTCATGTATAAATGGTCAAGGGTTGATATTGTTTTGAGGAAAGTAAAGTGATCATCAGGGCCTCAGGTATAAATGGTCAGGGGCTGATATATCACCATTGGATGTTGAGGCTTCGGCTATAAATGGTCGAGGGTCGACATGCCAATGTTAGTTAGAGAGGAGCATCGAGGCCTTGGGTATAAATGGTCAATGGTCTGTGTGATGAGTCTTGAGGCATGCATTGAGGCCTTGGGTATAAATGGTCAAGGGTCAATACGTTGCTTAGTCATTGAGGCCTTGGGTGTAAATGGTCAAGGGTCGATGCATAGTTCGAGGCCTTGGGTATAAATGGTCAAGGGTAGAACTTCGAGCTCCATAGAGAAGTGTCGAGGCCCTGGGTATAAATGGTCAGGGGTCGGTACAACTCGAAGGGTCAGTCTTGGAGAGTTTGCGGAGCGTGATGCGGAAATCACGTGTGGTGAGTTTTGCGAAGCATGACGCGGAAACCATGTGTGGTGTGTGTTTGCGGAGCGTGACGCGAAAATCACGTGTTGAGATGTGAGTGCGGAGTCAACAAAAAATATGAGTATATCTCCCATGTGGTCATATTACACAACGAGGTGACCCACCATTTGGCTAGAAAAGCCTGTGAAAGTAATGAATTTGCTTGGTGGAGTAATTCCTTCCCTCAATGGTTGTTAAATTTAATTGTCGTTGATATTGATATTACCCATTCGGGGGCTGTGGGTATTTCTTCCATCCCTAGGAATTCAAACCTACTTCATGGTCGAGGGTACATGTCAATTACTATCACTTTGACAAATATTAATTTGCATACCCCACTTCACTTTGGTAAATATTAATTTCCATTGCCACCTTCATTTGGTGAGCATATACTATACCCATGAAATCGAAGATGTTTATGGGTTGACTTAGCCCGTTAGATACATCTTGATGTAAGGATTCAGATGGATATGGATAATTCTAAAATGAAGATCCTTTAAATGATCAAATTCTAACACGTTCTTCTATCTCCGTGTCAGTGGAGGAAAGATGCAAGGCTCAATTCAGCTTCAGTCCGAGTTCAGGCTAGGCCATCGAGTTCACTTTGTCGGTGATCCCCGACGTACTGGAACTGTGGCTTTCGTAGGAACCCTGGAAGGATATTCGGGAATCTGGATTGGAGTGGACTGGGACGACAACAATGGCAAGCATGATGGCTCCATCAATGGGGTTCGATATTTCCAGGCAAAGTCAGAACGATCTGGTTCTTTTGTTCGGGTCCAAAATCTGAGTTCCGGCATTTCGTTGCTTCAAGCATTGGAGCTCAGATATAGAGGCGACTCTACCAAGGAAGAAGAGGGTATGTATCTGCACAATCAATATCTGTCTAGTTGATCCTTACATGGCAGGACAATCGTGGTTTGTGTAATTTTACTGCTTAAACTCCATATTTATTTTGAACTTTTATTGGAATAACTACAACCATCTTTTTACCACCGTACTCCCTCTATGTTTGTGTCTTGCTGTTCCAAATAGGGATATATCCCCAGTGAAACAATGTTTTCTTGACTACTTTATGTTGCATGTCTTGCACTGAATGCTATCAATACGCTAAATAAGGTACATTTACCATGAACAAAATGCATCATTGTTCAATGTGTAATTAGTTGTTTTGGTACTTCACTACCTATTGACACATACGAGCCATGGGTATATTTAATATAATCCATCAGTTGCTCAAATTTCTTGGTTATGGGTTGTCTTGCATTACAATCTGCTCTCTTGCAGATGAAATGTATGTACTCTCAGCCAGTGACAAGCGTGTATCCGTTCAATTTGTGGGTAAAGATATTATTAAAGACAAGCTTAGTCGTTTTGAGGAGTTAACTAGTGTGTCGTTGTCTTATATGGGTGTTAGCTCTCTTGGAAACCCATGTCAGATTGGCTCTGTCTTGCCAAGTAAGTTTGTTGCCCTCTTATCTTCTTAACGAATTCAAATACCTTGTTGATTTTCAAGATGCTGTTTCTATGCAGACATGCACCTTCTGCATTTTTTCATGGTCATTTTTTTTTAATGAGAAACATTGTATTAAACCATAGTAACAAAAGACTATACTCTGACATTTGGAGTTGAAGCATTTCACCTTTTAAAGTTGAGTCAAAGTTGATGAATTTTATTAGATCGATCGTTCTTTGGACTTTTCTTACAGAAAGAAACATGGAAATTTTCAAAGAGGAGAGATAGGGACACTGTTTTATGGGATAATCTATTGTCCTGTCGCTATTTATAACTCTAATGTCTCCATTTCAGACCTAAAGCAGCTTGACTTAACTGGAAATTTGCTATCAGATTGGAAGGTATGTTTTGCAGAAAACCATTCCTGTTCACCCTCTTAACGTGATACACACTGAAAATTTACAGTTATAGCTTGCAGTTAACTGCTGTTTTGAATATTATTACTGCCGCCAGTCTTAGATTCCACCATAGAGCTTTTGCTGTTTTTTCAGTAAATACTTGGGGTTATGTTAGGTTGAGTAGTTGGTTTATTGCTTTAGGGTGAATACTTGGTAGGAGTAGGACGCAGCTGTGTTCTTTTTTCACTTGAAAGGTGAGGGTTGTCCGTTAGTTTTTTATATGTAGTTTCATAAATTCAGTTAGTCCAACGTATCTATGCCCTTGCCCAATGGCCAATGCGGTGAATTGTTAACTTAAATGTCTTTGAGGTTTGGTCAGCATCATGCACTGCGGGAAGTTCTGATACCCTGCTGGACAATTGTTTAAATCTACTTCCATCCAAGAAATAAAAGAGATAGAAAGAAAGAGAGAAAGAATTAGCATCTTTCTGTTGTTTTCCAAATTATAATTGCTCTGTTTGTTGGTTATGAATATCATTGTCTTATTGTCAACTCGATCTATTCCTGCAGGATATTAGTATCATTTGTGACCAGCTACAAGCTCTTATAGCCCTCATTTTATCGAACAACCTATTGTCACGTGATATCTCAGGGTCTCTTCAATTGAAACACATTCGTATTTTAGTTCTAAACAATACTGGCTTAATTTGGACGCAGGTTAGTTGCTATCATCTTGGAGAGAGGGAGATAATTCTTTTTTCCCCTTATCCTCTCTCTATATATTCATATTATTATTATATCTGGAGTGTAATTTTGTATGACAGGTTGAAATACTTAAACATTCACTGCCAGCAATTGAAGAACTACATCTGATGGGAAATAGTATAAGTGCAATAACGGTATTGATTTGAGATCCTTAAATTTTATAGTTATTGGATGAATATATAATAATTTAGTCTCTTGTTGCAGTTGTCTTGCATTGATTATTGACTTCATCTGTATATTGTTGGTTTGCTAATATCCCATCTAAAATCTCAAAAAATGGGAAAAGATGAACTCTTCTACTTGAAAGGAGAGTAAGGGAGGGAATAGAAGTCTATTTATATTTAGATCCAATGATGAAGATCCTCTCTAGGAGCTACCTACTGAAAGGTTGCATGAATGAGGAAGTGTTAACAGTGAGGTTTCCCATTTGAAATATTTCATTTGCAAGTTACTACGACTCGCCAATTAAATTCAAATGAAAATAGTTGGATGGTTTTCTACATGATATATCCACAATGAAAAAATTTTCTTTTGGAGGGGATTGGGGTAGGGGGAGACCAAGCATGTATCTCAAGGGATTGTTTTAACTTTTAAGAAAGTGGACATGCACCAACGTTGAGCAGGAAGCTGTTAGAACACCAGTTCAAAGAGCTTTATTTACATCCAA
The DNA here is from genome assembly GCA_036850905.1 of Luffa acutangula. Lineage (NCBI taxonomy): Eukaryota > Viridiplantae > Streptophyta > Magnoliopsida > Cucurbitales > Cucurbitaceae > Luffa > Luffa acutangula. The sequence continues at coordinate 54,913,277 of CM072094.1, read as the reverse complement.
AATGAGCAAGTACAGGCACCAGTTCGAGATGGCGAGGTCTCCTTCTTTTCTTCACAGATAAGGGAAAGATTACACAAAATAAAGTTTCACCCCTATCGCTCCGTGAGCGTACATTATTATACTACCCAAAATTAGATAATCCCACCGCTAAACCCACCGATTAACCTGTAATATTTACATTAACAAAACACGTATCATTTCCCACCGCCTATATGGAGGGTGAATTCCCTCTTCTACCCCTCCTTGCATACATATGATTAACGGGGGGTCTGACAGAAGCATTATTGCAATTGCCGAGTTAGTCTTCTTGTGAAGAATTGTTATGGAGGTTACAGAAGATATAATTGTCAGCTCCTGTTTTATAAAGGGTTGCTTGAATTAAATTAAATACTTTGAGACTCAATTCAGAGAACAAGTTTTGCGTAAGAAGTTGAATCTCTTACAAGCTCTGGAGAGTTATGCTGAAGATGCTTTGATTTTTAATAAGAGAATAGAGGAACTAATTAATATGTGATTGATTATATATATTTTTTAGAGGAATACAATATTGGTTTTACGACCTTACTTGAACAGAATCTCTTTTTTAGGTTGTACAATTGTGTCCTTGAGTTCTAAGAATACAATGATTTGTTAAGATGACAGAGTTGAGAGGAGATACTACTGGACTTCTCATCTACATGGAGTCCCCGTCTAAGTAATTATACCAAAAATTGGAAGCTTTTTGTAAGAAAAACTCTTCTGCAAACTCCTTGAAAATGGAAAGCAACAAGTAGTCTTTTGAATTTTGACTATATCTGTATGGATATATGGTAAATGGTCTGGATTCAAGACGAATAAAAGATTGTTTTTAAAATTGAAATGATGTTGTAGTAGTCTTTCAATGCTTGTGAGTTATGAAATGAATCAAATAAGATAAGGGTTTTTAAAGTCAATTAATCAGTTTATGTTTGACATAGTTCACTTAATTCTATGCACTTTTGTTACTCTGACTGTAAACCTATGTTTCTGTTGAGATCTCGTTTTCAGCCTGAATCATCCCCTATGGTCCAAGGATTTAATCTTCTGCGACTTTTGAATCTGGAAAACAACTGTATAGCTGAGTGGAGCGAAATCTTGAAACTTGGTCAATTACGAAGGTATCGTTTTTATTATTTTGTTCTTCAATTGGGACAACTGGCTGTTGATGAACCCTGACTTATTTCACCATATTTTCTTGGAACCTTTGACTGTGCTATCAGCTTGGAGCAGATTCAGTTGAATAACAACAAATTGGGCCGTATATTATATCCTAGTTTGGATGGATTGCACGAGTTATTTGGAGATGTCGAATCACAAGGAGACTTTTCTCTATTCCAAAATTTGCGATACCTCCTTCTTGGTAGATTATCAAGGTCCTTTAACAGTTGATATCTCTTTATAGATTGTTTCAAATAGTTCTCTGACTAGTTATGTTTCTCTATGTACTTCAGGAGGCAACAACATTGAAGATTTGGCCTCTATCGACTGTTTAAACTCATTCCCTCAGTTGATTGTAAGATTTCAATATATAATGCACCATCTCTTTTTACTTGTCCAATTGAAGTTAGTGTGAATTTCAATTCTCGATCGAATTGTGCAATTATCAAAGATGATTTAACTTGTGGATACTCCATATACTATTACAATACAAAGGATGGTTATAGTTGAATTAAAAAACAATAACATTGGTAGACACATTATATATTTTAGATGGAACTTTAAGTTCTTTATCCTTCACTTCCCTAATATGTTATTTATTCATTTTCTTTTTCCTTCAAGGACATCAGGCTTTCAGAGAATCCAATAGCTGATCCTGGAAGGGGTGGCCTTCCCAGATATGTTTTAATTGCACGATTGTCTAAAGTTCAAATAATAAATGGCAGTGAGGTGGTTTGGATTTATTTGAAGTCCTTTTCTTTTCCTTATCTTTCCATTATCGTTAACCAGAGAACTTTTACCTTATATATTTTATAGGTAACTCCTCGTGAAAGAAGAGACTCTGAAATACGGTATGGAAATCAATATTTTGAGTGCCTATATGTTTCTTTACTCGGAAAAAATCAATTTATAATGGGGTTATATCAATTAAAACCTCAAATTAATAATTGTATCAATTTAAATCTGAAAGTTTTATAAGTGAATCAATTTAGACACTTTGTTAGTGATTTATAACTATTTTCACTTAATTTCATTGAAAATCAACTCAAAACCACCTGAATAAATTTATTCTTCTTCCAACATCCTACCAAAGTAGCAAGAAAAATTATCATATAATTCTACTTAATGAAAACCTGCTACTATCCATTTGATTCCAACATTAATCTCTAATATTACATTAATCCTTAAATTTAAAGAAGTCGTATACACATGTAAAATTATACATTTACGGTTTTAAAATGGTATCCTAATAGAGGGTCTAAATTGATTCACTTAGAAAGTTTAGGGTTTTTAATTGATGCCATTATTAGTTTGGGGTTTTAAGTGACAACACTCAATGTTTAGGAGTGTGAATTGATATTTTCCCTTTACTTTATATGCAATATTAGGGTTTTTTTTGGGTGTGTTGTTATTGTTGTTGTAATTTCATGTCATCTATGAAATTGTTTCTTATCCAAACGAAAGCATTACTAGTCGACGACCTATTCTAGCAGTATTCTTCATTACTTGGAGTTTGGATCCCATGAAAACTGGTTTTTCCACAAAACGAAAGAAAAGGGAGAAATGAGGAACTCTTCTTTTTCAAAGGGGGAGGGTTATTTATTGAGTTTGCTGCTCAACTACTCTTTTTTTTTTTGGGGGGGGGGGGGGGGGCATCTCTTTTATTTGCTGAAAGAATTTGGTGTTCTTGCCATTTGTAACATAGCAAAGAAGATGCGAAGCTATCTCTTTTTTCTAAAGTCTAATGGAATCAGTCTTAAGCTTCAAGCTTGGAAATGAGAAAAGAAAAACCATATTTTGGGAAGACAGATGGAAGGGTGATGAACTGTTCAAAGAGACCTTTCTTTGTGTTAGGCCTCGATGTCTATGGTCATTGGTCAGCTATCAAATTTTCTTTGAGATGTCAAGTTATTATCAAGAAAATTCATATCCTTTTTATGTTATAAATTGCAGGGTAAGTATCTGTCTTTTTGTCATTTACTAGTATAATCATTAAATGTTTATTGCTATGATCATTGGTTTCCAATGTTTTTCCATTATTAAGACAACTGTAGTGATGGGGCATATGTGTCAGTGTGTGTTTGGAAGTTTGGAAGAGGCCAGAGGGAAACTAGTTTTTTTTTTTTCCTCCCCTAAAACCTTGGCTATTTTCTTCAAGAATATCAAAATCAACTGTCATCTTTCCTGCAGCTACGTACGCACGGTTATATCAAATTCGGATAGCAATCCAGAGGAAACATTAAGGCTACATCCCAGGTAATTGCATTCGAGCAAAAGTTAAATTAAATAATTGCAGCGAGTCATGGGAGGTATTGATGGCTAATGGCTTATTGATTCTCACGAGATATGGCATATTTTTTTTCATATTTTGTATCAAGTATATTGTGAATAACATTCTGTTATTCTGTTGATATTAGTTACTGATTGTATTTGTATTTAAGGAGAGATTGATCTCATTTGTGAATAAGATGAAATTATTCATTTCTCTCCAACTCGTGTGATATTTTGAATTACAAATGATTAGAAAGTGCACAAACTTACCCCTGCTGTGCTCCAGATAACAATTTCATTTTGTTGATGTTGCCGTTGATGCTGATTTACCTTCAGGTTTGAAGAGCTGAAGAGTTTTTATGGGATTGAAGATAATAGGGCAACGGTTGGACCTTCTGGACCTCAGAAGCTGGCTTCTGGCCTCATATGTATGAGTGAATCTTGAATTTTGAAATATTTGACATTTTAGAACCTTGAACCTTTCCCTATCCTCGCTGAATAATTGTCTGTTAAATTTATCCAGCAATCACTCTAAAGTGCGTGGGAGCATCAATTGGTGAGAAGCCACCATTGACAAAGAAATTACCACCCACTACTTCAGTTACTGTCCTTGCTTTTAAAATAGTGTTTTGCTGCTTCATGTTGCTTGTTTCACCTCTAAATGATTCTCTCGTGATATTTAGGTTGGCAAGTTAAAGATGCTTTGTGAAAGCTTTTTCAAACTGAAATCTATCAAGCCAAAGTTGTATCTTCAAGAAGAGGTTTAGTCTCATAATTACTTACATAAACCTGTAATTAAGAGCCATCTCCTTCTAAAGACTTCCTATTGTCATTAACCTGCAACCGAACTTGCTTACATTCTCAGGATTCGCCCGTGCCGATTCTGCTTGAAGATGATATGGCATCTCTTATGGATCTTGGCGTTGGTAACGAATCTAACATTCTTGTGGATGAAGAGACTTGAAGGAAATATACCAAAACGTTCTTCAAATATTGTTGCCTTTTTTTTTCTTCAGTTTTTTCAGTATTGACATGATTCCCTCTCCCCCTGTGTAACCATATTCATTGCCCGGGTTTGTAAAATGTTATCGAGTTGAATTGTTGGTATTCTACCAGATATTATCACATCACACACATTTATTTATTATTTTTTTTAGTACATCAACATTTGGGGTAGGGATTCGAACCTCTGACCTCATGGTCGAGGGTACATGCCAATTATCGCTGAGCTAAGCTCGCTTTGGCCACACATTTATTTATTAAGTTTACGTTTTTTTTTTAAAAAAATTCTACATATACGTTTTGGTTAAAGTACCATTTTCTTTTTTATTTAAAAGTCTTCACTTTGGTTTCCATTCCATTTTAGTTCATCTACTTATGTCCAATTTTAGTCTTTATACTTTCAATAAAGTTTAAAATTAGTCTTTATAGTGAGTATATTGTTAATTTTTCTCAACAAAAGAGTCTATTAGTATTCTTTCTACAAATTTTAGAAATACGTTCATTTTGTGTATTTTTTGTATATAAATTATTCAATTTTGATAAAAAGTAACTTTAAACTTATGGTAGGGAATTTATTTATTTATTTATTCTTTCTTTTTAGTTCTTGTTGGGGTGGGAGATTCAAACCTCTAACTTCTTAATCGAAGTACATGTTGAACTATGTTCACTTTGATGATCAATTTCAAGTTTTATCGAAAGTACAGAGACTAAAATTAGATATTTGAAAGTGTATCGACTAAAATGTAACAATATCTAAAGTATTGAGACCAAAATGGTATTTTAAGATCTATTCTTTTACATACTATTGTTTCACTATTTTAGATTATACTTTTAAGTAGGTAGAATTGACATATTTTAAATTGGAATTTGAGAATAAAAAATTGAATTACAAAGAAGCTCGAAAATTCAATATAAAATCAATCGACCAATGTGAAATAATTTGGTTCTATCCTCCTAAGTGGCTTTCAATTCCTTTCTGAAAAAAGAAAAAGAAATAATTTCAATTCTCTAATATGGTGTTCTATTTTATCTTTGTGATATTTTGTTTTTATTTATTTGTAATATTCAAATTAGCATATTATTTTTCTAATTATACTTTTTAAAGATTAATAACATGTTAATCTCAACTTAGTTCGATTGTTACATTATAAACTTTTATTAAGAGGTAAGACCTTTTAAACTTTCTACCTTTTAAAATAGTGAAATATATTTGCATCATAGTCATTTTCTCAATTGGTTTTTAGTTGAACTTCTTTCTCTTGTATAGTTTGTCATAAACTAAACATAAAGATCTTTTATTTATTTATTATTATTTTTTAAACTAAAGATCTTTTATCATTTTTTATTAATTTTTTTTGAAAGGAAAGATCTTTTATCATTTTTATGCAAGTGCTTACCTGCGAGAAGAGCATAAATTATTTTTTTTGAGTTATGCTCTGGTTAGCATTAATATTAAACACTTCGTTTGTTTGACGGTAATCCAAGATGTCCATGAAATGGGCATCTGGATTACCTCGTTTGTTTTGTGGTAATGTTGGATACTTAGGAATTTCGGGATGCCCGCACATCCTAGGATGCCTATACGGGAGGCATCCGAGGAGCTTTTGATGCCCTCGTGAGAGATGAGTTTTAAAGATTTCCATGGTGATGGCATCTTCGGATGACATTTTTACCCCTCCATTTTACAATTTGTATTTTTATTTAAAAATAAATTAATTTATTCGTACACTAAGAAATAACCATTTATTTTTTAAAATTTTACATTAAGATGTAAAAATAAATGATAGTTATATTGAATAATATTTTAATTTATTTTTTATTTATTCTCTTAATAATAATACTAAACTATATTAAACTAATAGCTAAATTTGCTAAAAATTAGTAAGGACATTATTGATATTATACATAATCTAAGAAACAAAAATTCTGCAAAACAAACATAGTTATCTGAATATTCCCATATATTCTTATAAATTATTCCTTCAAACCAAATTATCTAAAATACTGGACATGATATCTATAATTTCAGGCATCTGAATATTTCGGTTATCTAGACCCAAAAAAACAAACGGCCGAATAAAAAAGATAAAATAATAAAAGGACCGGAAGGATAGAAATGTCTTCTTCGACTAAATTCCCACGAAATGGAGAGCCAGAAAATTTGCCTACGAAAGAACCAAACAACTAGAGAACAAAAATAATTGAAACATTTCAATTCTCAAGTAAACCACCGTACCGCTGCGGTTGCGGCTGTCACCGCCTGTCGCGAACCAAACCAAACCAGAGCCGAAGCCACAGCCACAGCCACAGCCCACCGCCATCCTTTTTTCCGCCGAAGTTGTCTCCGGTATTCCGTTGGATCACACATGCAGGGCAATGACCTCAATGCCTTTTGATTCCCATCTTCGCCAGGAGCCATCTGGAACTCGACGCGGTCTCATATAATTCCAGCCCTTCTAAATTGTACTTGATGAAGCCAAATTCTTAAACCGCGCCAGTCGAACTCTGTCTCGCCATTCCTTTTAAGTTAGAATCAAATTGCTCTGCAGGGTGGCGTGTGTGATACTTCAATTGGGTGCCTTCTATTTCTGGTCATCTTGGTTGTTACCTTAGGATCTTGAAGGATTTCCGCTGGGTGTTGGATTCGGGTCATAGTTGACGATTTTTCTTGACGGAAGAAAATTCGCTCAATCCTCTGAGCTAATCCGTCCTGTTATTGCTTCGGAACCTCTTTCTTAGTGATAGGTTCCGAGGCAAAAATTATTCTATCGACGCCGAAATGGATGTAAATATTTCGAAAGATATGGGTGGCGATGACATGTTGACTTCGGCAGCCATAGATTTTTCTGAAGTTCCAGAAGCATCCCCTGATTCGCTAAAGAATACGCCATCTAACATTGCAAAATTGGAGGATGTCATCGAGCACTGCAAAGGTAGGCAGAAGTATCTTGCACAGACAAGGAGTCCTTCCGATGGCGGTGATGTCCGCTGGTATTTCTGTAAAGTACCTTTGCTGGGGAATGGTGAGTGCTTTTCATTTTGTCCATCTTCAATGATACGTTTTCGAATGCGTCCTGAGCGAAATTGACGAGGAACGAAGTAGAAAACAAAGATGAAAATAATTGGGGCAAAATTTTTAAGTTTAATCGAGGAAACTAGGCGTTTAGATAAACATTTGGTATTTGGTTTTTTATTTTTGTTTTTTGAAAATTAAGCCCCATTAACACTACTTCCTCCTCTAAGGTTACTTGTTTTATTATCTACTTACAGTAGTTTTCAAAATTTTACTTTTTTTATTAAATGGATATCAGAAATCTGTTTTAGGAAGACTTGTTCAAAAAATTTATCCAGCAATTCATGGAACTATATATACGTATATATTTTGTTTATCTTTTCTATTTGAAATAATCAAAGTTGCAGTTATTTCTATTCTTCTTATGAAGGTTTCCTTCTATACTTGTCACCTTTGTGTTTCCATTATAATATAGTTCATGTTCTCGTTAAAAATAGGAGTTCGCTAGGAGATTTTGAATCAAAGGGCTTTCAAACCTTTTGATGACTTTCTGCTGCTTATGTTTCGACAGAGCTAGCTGCATCAGTTCCTAAGACTGAAATAGTAGGGAAGGGTGACTATTTTCGATTTGGCATGAGGGATTCTCTTGCAATAGAGGCATCTTTCTTGCAGGTGATTTTTTCGACCTCTTGGGTAGTCAGTTAATGCTTATGTTCACCCATATTTCATGAATTGCTCGTAGTGAACTATCTTGGAGTTACCTTCTACAATATCTTTAACTCATGAGATTGACTATCCACTCACCTGTATTTGTATGGAATTCATTTTTGGATGCTTATTGTAGTTTTAATTAAGTGAAGGGTGGAAAATTCCATGATGTCAGTTTATAACGAGTGTAATTAACTTATCATTCTTCTCTTTGTGTTAATATTTCTTTAGTATTGTTACAAAAAAGATAAAAGAGTTTGGAATTTCAATGGAGGATACTTCTCAGACCGTTCTGTGGCTCACCACTTCATGGAAGACCTCCTTAGATGAAAATGTCAGCAAAAAATACGGTAATAAAAATTCTAAAAATGGATAAAATTTTTGTGTAGATTCTGGGATTGGGGAAACTGGATGCTGAATGGTAAGATCCAAAAGACATTTTTTGGTTGCAAGCTCTCTCCAAATAGGGTGTTATTTGTGAAAGCCATGATGAGAAGAATAAACAACCGTCTTTTCGTTCATTGTTCCTTTGCAAACTCTTTTTTGAACTTGATTTTTAATAAAAGTTTAACTTGGTGTTGGGCCTTAAAGATCTGTATGGAGATAGATCGAGAGAGGAGAGCTGGAATGCTTTTGGGAACACTGGTTTATGAGAATTATGTTAAGAAAGGAATTGTAGGATATTTAATGATGTACGTAGGGGTTGAGGATCTTTTTGATCTAGTCATTATCGTTACTTTGAGTTGGTGTACTCCCCCTTTTATGCCAATTGGAGTACTTTTTGTATGCTCATTTGGCTTGGTCTTTTCAGTTGCAACTTTCGATCGTTTTGATGGATAGTTCTTGTTTCTCTTTATATATATATGTTCGTATGTGTGTGTTTCTATATATATCTCAACTATTTATTTATATATCATGTTTTGTTTTGTCTGCTTCTTTATTTGAAGTAAATGGAAAAAATATTTAACAATTTACATTTTTTGGATTTGAATATAGAGAGAGGAAGAGCTACTTTCTCATTGGTGGAAAGAGTATGCAGAATGTAGCGAAGGACCAAAAGAAAGACCTGGTTCTAGTCTGAGGCTCAATAAACAAAGAAATGAATGTGCTTCAGATGTTGCTAAATTAGTCAAGCTGTATGACATTGAAGAAGAGCGAGTTGGTGTCCCTGTCAAAGGAGGACTCTATGAGGTCAATTTGATGAATCTATAATTTAAAGAATTTCCTCCGTGTTTTATACTAGCGCCATCTTGTATAGCACTATCTTGATTTTTTTTTTTTTCCTTTCCAATTGTTGCTAACACGTTTGAGTGATAAGGAAATTAAATAGTTTCTGTCATGAAAAGTATTTCTTGTTTCTAAAGTAAGTGTGTTTTTCTCGTGGAATGTGTCATTCTGGAAAAAAAAATTGCTTAAATGTCTAAGGTGGGAAGATGTAAGTTATGTTATTTATTTTGGTTAATGGGCTGGGGAGAATTAAGATGAACCCCATTTCCTAATGTCAACAATTCATTAATAATGGAGATATTTTTGACAATTTGTGGGGTGGGGGATTCGAACCACAGACCTGTTATCAATACAACATTATGCCAGTTGAGCTATGCTTTTGTTGGCATTAATAATGGAGATATTAGTATCACTAGTTAATGTTTGCCTTGTGGATAGATTTATTCTAGAGATTCAAACAGTTTGGTCCACTTCAATAATTGCTTTTCGCATGGATTCTAAACGTTTTGATTGGATGGATTAAATTAATGTCTTATTTTTTTTTCTATTAGAAATATGAACGTTATAAAAGTTGAAGGATCTGTAATCTTTTCATGTAGTGCTTTCTGTTTGATTAAAAATTTGGTGTTAGAATACATTCTAAATTTTCTTAGATATCATATCTAAAGTTTTAAATATCTTGTGACATTATTCCCCCCCTCCCTTCCCCTCCCCTTTGAACATACAAATGCTTGCAACTGAACTCATATTATATATGCAGGTAGATTTAGTGAAGAGACATTGTTTTCCTGTTTATTGGAATGCAGAAAATCGTCGTGTGATGAGAGGCCATTGGTTTGCTCGTAAAGGAGGACTTGATTGGCTTCCAATTCGGGAGGATGTTGCTGAACAGTTAGAAATTGCGTATCGTAGTCGGGTTTGTCTTTTGTTCTCTCTTAGATCATCTTCTCTTATTTTTATCCAATGTCTCAATTCTTATTTGAAAGTTTTGAATGCAGAGCATCTCAAAGTTTTCATGATAAAGAAAATGCTTGCATGTGAAATGTTTTCATTTGTTGCTGTGTAGTTTCTAGTTTATCTTCATTTCTAAACTTGAATTTTTTTTTAAATATCTAAATGATCAAATTATGGGTAAGGATGATTTTGATCTAGGTGTGGCACCGGAGAACATTTCAGCCATCTGGACTTTTTGCATCCCGAGTTGATTTACAAGGATCTACCCCAGTATGTAAATTATTTGCAGCATGGAGACTTATTTTGTTGTCTCATCATTACTTGAAATTTAGGAACGTGATTTATCTTGGAATTCCTGATGTAGGGACTTCATGCTCTTTTCACTGGGGAAGATGATACTTGGGAGGCTTGGCTGAATGTTGATGCTTCTGGTTTTTCTAGTGTTATTAGTTTGGGTGGTAATGGAATTAAGTTAAGGCGTGGCTATTCCCCATCTAACTCTCCTAAACCTACTCAGGTTTGTATTTCTATCTTTCTAGCAGTTCTTTAAGTATAATTTTACCATTGCCTTTATGTTTCACTCCCTTCTGATGTGAAACTTCAATTTATAAGGATCATAATGGAGGATTCAGAGAATCAGAATCCTACTGGATATGGGGGGAAAACTACCATTTTTGGGTGCAACGTACCTTAGCTCTAATATCGTTACATAAGATGTTGATACTTTTTCTTGAAATGTTGAAGCTCACTAAAATATGCTCTAACCTGTATGCATCTTTTCTTTATAAATTTTCTCTTGGAAATTATGTGGCTTCTTTTCACCATATGCCTCAAGTGTCTTTTGTTTTCCATTTAAGACCTTTCTCACTTTGATCCATTGCTTGAAAAACATTAAAGATGGACTCCCTCGTATGATAGAAGTACATAAATTCCTTCTTAAACATGAGAAATAACTTGCTGCGAAGCAAGAGCTAATGTTGAATGATAAAAAGTTGGGTTGAATGTAGAAATGAAATTGTGGTTCCTTCCAAAGAAAAAAATGAAAAAGCATTCTATCCTCTCTTTCTTTCTTTTTTATTTTTATTTATTTTTTTTATTGATGTTCTTTCCCTCACATTTTTATTTCTTCTAATTTCAAGGATGATCTACGTCAGCAGAGGGAAGAAGAAATGGACGATTACTGTTCACAGGTATGTCTGCTATCATTGCGCTCGTGAGGTTACATTTAATTTTCTTTGATTTTGTTTTCAGTAAACTTTAGTAATTCAATTTCAAAGAGTTAATGGACTTTTGGTTTCCTTTCCTAATTCCTATTTTCTTCTAACTATTTATTTTACATATTTAAATATTAGTTAAAATAAAATTTATGATACACGATACACTAGGTTCTTATTCATGAGTTAACAATCTTGCTTACAAATTTCATTATGATTGATTTTGTTCCAGTTCTGCTTTGCATCCATTTTCAATTTGTATATGTGGATTATGTTTTTACACTAATACCCTAGATAGTCATGTTTCTTTAGATGTGAATAATACCAACCCCCACCCTCCTTTCCCCCGAAATATATATTACGTGTTTTGAAGTTATTTGATAATAAGATAAGATTTGGAACCATAACTTGAAGTTCAAGTATTCCCTTGAAATTACCAAATCATGTTTTATGACTGTTCTAAAATAATTTCATCCGTTTTAACAATAATATAGGCCTGGCATTGAGGATTTATCCCTTCTCAACTTGCTTGGATGGTTTACTAATTTAGACGGATGAGGTGTTGAGCCTTTGTAGTTTTAACCGGCTTGACTACTATATATAGCCATTTTATTCCATGAATGCGAAGAGCTGTGAAGATTTCTGAAAATTGTGAAACTACTCGATCTAGTCTAATGCTTTAAGCTCTCTCGTTAATTTTGTATTTGGTTGATAATTTTTTAATTAACTCGATTTTTGTAAAATTTTCTACATATATCATGTCACTTTGGCAGCCACATTATTCATCTGAGCTTGTTGCTCTAGGTTCCTGTTCGACACCTTGTGTTCATGGTTCATGGTATTGGTCAAAGGTTGGAGAAATCTAATCTAGTTGACGATGTTGGGAATTTTCGGCATATCACATCCAGTCTTGGAGAGCGTCACCTCACTTTACACCAACGTAGCACTCAAAGAGTCCTCTATATCCCGTGCCAGGTAACTGAGAAACTCTTTTTCTTGCCCTACATTTGGAGAGGGTGTGTAAGTTTTTGTGTTGTAGTTTTTACTGGCTCCTTTTTTCTTTCTCATCTTGCCCTTTGTATTTGGTTATTCTGTAATGACATTTGTTACTATGACTCGATATTTTAGAATTATAACAGACATGATTATTTTAGAATTCTCATGTAGTTCTTTTTTTTTGCTATTTTAGGGGTGTGTGAATCGTGAGAAACAATAGGATTTTTAGAGGGGTGGAGAGGTTGTGTGACGAGGTTTGGAGGTTGTGAGGTTTAATGCCTCCTTGTAGGCGTTATGATCTTGATTTGATTTTGTTGGACTGGAGTTCCATTCTATAGGTTGTTCTGGAATTCTCTTTTGTTGGGGTCGTTTTTTGTATGCCTAGTATATTCTCAGTTTCTTACCTAAAAAAAAGTATTGAAAGAATGCCTTATAATTTATAACTCTAATAGTCTGATGTTAAGCTTTGTGCTATTGTGGTTTCAATCTTACTAACTTTTCTTGGTTAATTCCATCATTGTTGTTTGTGCTTTAGCATTCTTATAAATAGATTATTACATTTGTAACCCTTCTATCAACCTATTATCTTTATTTGCTTCTCATTCTCCTTTGCTTCCTGAAATATTATATATTTCACCTTGTTGATCTCTATTATTATGCTATTTTCCATTAAACTGTTTTTTTTTCTTTTTTTTTTTCCCAGTGGAGGAAGGGTCTGAAGCTTAGTGGTGAAGCTGCTGTTGAAAAAATTACTTTAGATGGAGTGAAGGGTTTGCGTGTCATGTTGGGTGCGACTGCTCATGATGTTTTATATTACATGAGCCCCATATATTGTCAAGACATCATCAACTCGGTAGTGCATGCTTTGTTTGGATTGCTATTGTCCAATACTTTTATTTTATCTATACTTGTTCTCCATAGTTCTTTATAGATGGGTTAACTAGGTTAACTGATATATGATTTGTTAGTTTCGTTCTTTCACGTCAGTGTATATAATTCTTATGCAACTAATACATATCATGAAAGAAGGGCGAAACCTATATGTTCCCTTGTGAACTTTGTCTTTTCATCATGCACTAATACAATAGTGTTATTTTTTTTTTTTTTTTAATGATAAACCAAGCTTTTATTGGAAAGAAAGGAAAGAAAACAAAACAAAACAAAAGGAGCACATGCATACAAAAAAGAAGCCCACACCAAAGGAGTCTAGCCACTAATTATACAAAAAAGGGCTCCAATCTCTAGTAATCAAACCCGAGGGGTAATCACCAAAAAGGGCTCTCCGCATAATCTATATAGACTTCACCTTATCAAAATCACAATTTAGACCTAGAAGGTGACACTTGCCTTTGATAATCTTTAGCCCCAACATAGCCTCAAAATAGGCCCGAAAATAGTTCAGGTTGACGAAACCAATGGTCGAGGAGGGTTTGGAAATTGGAAATTTAGGAGCCCGTAACAGTGTACTCCTCGCTAAATGGCTTTAATGTTTCTGTATTGAGTCTAATTCCCTCTAGCATAAGGTGATCATGAGTAGATGTGGGTCTTTCCCCTTGGAGTGGTTTGGTGGGCAGGCTAAAGGCACTCCCAGAACCCCTTGGAAAGGTATAGCTGAGGGGTTTCCATTTTTTTCTCAGTTTTTCCATTGTGTGGTGGGGGATGAGAGAGATACTATTCTCTCTCTCTCTCTCTTTTTTTTTTGGGAGGATTAGTGGTTGGGGACAGTCCCTTCTACTCCCGTTTCCTACGTTTATATTTTTTATCTTCAATGAAAAATCATTCGGTGGCAGATGTGTTTTCGAACCCTTTGACCTCTCCTTTGCCTGTTTTGGGTTTCATCGCTTTGTTCAATAGGAAACGTCAGAAGTTATTGATCTCCTTACATTCACCGGGGAGTTTTGTAGTAATCCCAAGAGAAAGGATGTTTGTCTTTAGAGCCTTTCTCCCTTCGAAGGCTTTTCTTGTAAATCCTTCTTTCTTTGCTCGATCAATCCCTCTCCTTCAAGTGGTGCCTTTGCCTTGTTGTAGAAAGTGAAAATTCCAAAGAAGGTTAAATTTTTTGTTTGGTAGGTCCTCCATGGAAGGATTACACCTTGGATCGAGTCTTGAGGGGGTGGCTCATGTTGATTGGTCCGCTTTGTTGCATTCTTTATAGAAGGGTTGTTGAGGACCTTGATCATATCCTTTAGAGCTGTGGTTTAGACTAAACTGATTGGATTTTTTTTTTTTTTTTTTTTTTGAGAAGTTCAGCTTCAGCCTTGCTAGACATAGGGGCTGCAAGGAAATGACCGAGGAGTTCCTTCTTCACCCTCTTTTTTGCAAGAAAAGAAGGTGCTTGTGGTCAGCTGGGGTGTGTGCTATTCTTTGGCATCTTTGGAGGAGAGGAATGTCAAAGTTTTTAGAGGTCCAGAGAGTGTGGTCTCTTGCTAGATTTAATTTGTTTTTGTGGGCTTCCATGGTTAAAACCGTTTTGTAATTATTCGTAAAGTCTTATTTTGTTGGATTGGGGCCCTCCCTTTAGTTGGTCTCTGTCTGACGTGGGCTCCTTTTTTGTATGACCTTGTATTCTTTTGTTTTTTCTTTTAAATCAATGGAAGCTCGGTGTTTTATCAAAAAAAAAAAAAAATAGTTTATCTATACTTCTCTCATGCTAAACAAAATGGCTCTCTCTATTGAGATGATAAGGTGATTCTATTGGGGAAGCTACAAAAAATGGAGCAGCCACTAATTTAGTTTGTTGGCAAAAGGTAATATTCCTATTCTTGCAGGCGGCCTGGGCATTAGTAACAATTAGATTACAAAATTGCTCTGTTCTTCCAGATGGTTGTGAGGATACCGAGAGGGGCAACGAGCCTTCCTCTTCCATATTCTCTAGTTGTGAACCAGACGATGTTGATGTGGAAAAATTGTGTCAAGTCACTAGTGAAGATGAGAGTCCTTAATTGAGTTGCTTCAGGGAGAGGGGGCAGCCTTCTGAAGGTTAGCTCTCCCTTACAATCGCTGATCCCCGGCGCATGGGGGTATACTTCTTCAAATTTGTTGTTTACTAAATAAGCAAAAGAAAGTCTTCATCTTTCACCTCTCTGCTGTTGATCAAAAGAAAGGATTTATTTTCTTCTTCTTCTTCTTTTTATAAGAAAGGTGAAACTTCCCATTAGGAAACATAAAAATAAAAGAGAACAACCTAAAGGGCCAAGGGACAAGAAATCCCTTCCCTAACGGCTACTAATTACAAAAACACCTTCCAATCCAAAGTTGATGACCTTCCAATCCAAAGTTGATGTGGAATGTGGAGTAATTACAAAAGGACTTGTGTGGGCTACTCCAATTAGAGGCCACAAACGGTACATGATCATAAAAATAAACAAAAAAAATTGGACGGCATACTCAAACGAAACTTACTGCCAAAGAAATCCCAGACTTTGCAGTTGAAACTACAATGAAGAAAGAGATGAGATAAAAACTACAATGAAGAAAGAGATGAGATAAAGACTCTTCATTATTTATTATTTTTTTTTTCGGAGAGAAACAAAATCTCATTGATTAATGAAATAGGGGAAAGCCTCATACCTAAGTGCGGATTACATGAAATTTTTCCAATTTAAAATCAAAGAAGAAAGACTATAAGATGCGAACGGGTGTTTACATTTACATCAATACAAAGCATGGAATAGAATCTTATCAAAAAAGCATTCAAAGGTAGAGAAAACATCCTTGAAAATTCTACTATTATGCTCATTCCAAAGGAACCGGAAGAAAAATCTATTAATGACAAGCCACAAAGTCTTCTTCGCTCCATGGAATGGATGACCCACAAAAATGGAAGCTAGAAGATCATGAATATTAACATGCTTTGGTAAATACCAATCAAAAGCTTCAATAATTAAGATCCAATATCTAGTAGCGTAGGAACAGGCGACAAAAAGATGGCTGGCGTTTTCCCCGTTTGAGGAGCATATAACACACCATGAAGATGAAAGATGAAAATGAGGCATTCTTCGTTGTAGATGATCATTCGTATTAATGGCTCCAAGACTAAGTTCCCACAAAAAGATTTTTATCTTTTTAGGATAAACGTCCTTCCATATCACCGAATACAGATTGTTCGAAGTATTGTCAGCGACATGACAGAAAATGATTTAGATGGATCAAGAGGCCAATGCCATGAATCATTCATATTCCGTAATCTAAAAAAGAAGATAAAGACTCTTCATTGCCTTTGCACAAAACACACATATTTGGTGAGATCTGAAGATGGGGTAGCAAAATTAGGGCTTTCTTAGTACGGAGAGGATGATGGACATGGACATTCATATGGCTTAATGGCTCTGAGCTAATAATATCTGATTTCTGTAGAGTCTATTGTGAAGAAGAAGCCTAAGAAAAAGACGACCTCAAACATGAGAAGTGAAGGCAATTCTTCTGTGGGTAGAAGGTTGATTAAATTTCTTCAAAGCTTCAGAAATTGTAGTAAGTCATCTTCAACTTTGGCGTCCGAAAATGGTGCAAATTGGACTATTCTTCCTTCCTATCTGGCTTTTTCCGCTTTGTTGGATGCTGTTGGGGTGTCTTGTGGTATCCTTATTCGCTGGAGTGATCATGGTCTCTCAGTCTTGGTTGAGGTTCTTTTTCTCTCTTTATCCATGGTTTGTTAGCAGATGGTTTCTTCTTTGGCACTCTAGTATTTACTGCCTTCTTATCAGTACATACTTTTTCAGTAGTTGTTCGATCTCTTGGCCTGTTTTCAGAGTGTTGGGGAGTGACTTCAATGTTGGCTGCTGGACTTTTTAAAATCCTCTCCATCCTGTTCACTCTTACTAAATTTTCTAGACTTACAGAAGCTTTTCTCTTCGTTGATCAACCTGTGTTCTATGGTGTTTATACGTGGTCCACTTGAACCAACTGCCTGCCAATTCCAAGATTTGTTGGTTCCTCTTCTCCAACTCTTGGCTTGATAAGGTTCCCCGCTTGAGTCCATAAGTTGGTCAGAAATACCGATTCTGATCACTTATCATCATGGAAGCTGGTACTTTCTTTTAGGACCTTGCCAGTTCAAATAAAAAACCTTTGGCTCTCCCACTCAAATTTTTCCCCATATTTGATTTGATGGAGGGATGCTCCTGTTCAAGGATGATGTAGCCATTTATTTATGTTAAAATGGAAATTGGTTAAGCAGCTTCTTGAGTCATAGAAGGTGTTGTCAGGCTGATGCTGCCGAAGTTGAGGTCGTTTAGATCAGCCTTTTTTTATGCTCTTCGAAAGTGGATTCAATTTATGAGGTGCTTTGATGAAAAAAGATTTTCTCTAAAATTTAAACTCTTTGACTGGTGGTTAAGACATTATTTGACGCAAAAAATTTAAGTCGTTGAATGAAGGTGACAAAAATCAGTTTTCTTCCATAGTGTTTGTAATGGTAGAGGAGGAAGTGTCTAGTCTTTTAAGTTCTAAGGACGGTCTTGTGAATGAGGTTACATCCTCAAACTGTTATTGTGAAAGGTTGTTCTCTCTCAAATGGAGCTCTAGATTTCTTCATCCCAATTTGGATTGCCATGATTTCTGCAGTCCTCTTATAAGGATTGGTTTGAGAGACCTTTCTTAGGAGAAGATTTTCTTGGAATAGATTTTTGGGCTACATTAAGCCCTAAAGAGTTATGATGCTTCAACAGTTGGAATCCTTTAAAAAACACTTGGAGACTTTCGAGCTACGCATTTCAGAATTTTTTTTGGAGACGTGAAAGTCGACCTTTCTGAAACTTTCAACCTTGACCTCATTACTAAAGTCTTGGTTGAGAGGATAAAGAAAGCCATCACTTCTATCATTTTGGTTATGGAATCTGCTTTCACTGTTGATGGGTGGCAGATTGTGGATTCTTCAAGTTTGCTTTCCAATCTTTCTAAGTCTGCCGCAGTTGGCATAGATATGGCTCTCTGTGAAGATATGATGTCATGGAACTTTGTAATAGCAAAAATGATGTTTGGGTTCTCAGTTCTTGGGGCCTCCTCTTTGGAGGGTAGTAACCCTAAGAGTGTTATTTCTTGAAGCCTTCGTTTGAAAAGATGATGAGTAGGCTAAGCATGTGGAAGGAATCTTACCTTTTCAGGGGTGGGAGATTGACCCTCCGTAGTTTGCCCACTTTTTTTTTCTCCACTTTCAAAGTTCTCAGTGTCGTAACTTAATAGCTTGACAAGTTGATCAGAGGCCTTCTTGGAAGGAGTCCATTTGGACAAGGGAAGAAATCTAGGAGGTCATCGTTATGTGATGATGAAAAGGGAAGAAATGAGCTTGAAAAAGTCACATTACCATTAGACATTAGCAAACCCACCAAAAGTGATTAAAATAATAATTAATTTCTTTAATTTTTGTTATTTAGTTTGTCATTTACTATGCTATATCTTGGTGTAAAATGTCTAAATTATTTGCTTCATATTCATATGCATCCCTACTTATCCATTGGGATAGCTTCATGTAGTCACCTTTGACTTCCCACCTCTTTTGTAAATTTCATTCATCAATGAAATTGTTTCTTATAAAAAAAAAACTGTTATTTAGTTATTCTTCTTCATCTCTAATTACCCCTTGCTTTATCCTTGCCAATCAGAGAGGTTTATTCTAATTCTTTGGTTTTTGTAGAGGTTTTTCTCCTCTTTGCAACTCTGCTTCCCTTTTTGGATTTAATATGGATACTTTGTATTTGTCCTGTTTCTTTTGAACCCCCTCTAGTTATACCAAAGAGAGAATACAACTTATAGGCGAAGGGGACTCCTTCGCCAGGACAAAACCATTACATAAGCTCTTTCCAGCTAAGATAATCTAATAAATGCTGTGATTAGGAACCTTTTTGTGAAGGGCATTCCAATACGAGGCTATGTATTGTTTACAATGTGGAAGTGATGTAATACTGGTTATGTAGTACTGAGAAATTTCCACATGGAGCTCTTCAAACGTCCATGGAACTAGGACTAAATGGGATATTGATTTCTCTTCAGGTATCTAACCAATTAAACCGACTTTATATGAAGTTTCTTAGAAGGAATCCAGGATATGATGGAAAGGTATGTGGCTTAAAGATTATTTTACCATTATCTTTTGTCAAATTTGATTGTACATATTGAGTATTCTCATATATTTTGTATTATCACTTAGGTTTCCATATATGGACATTCTTTGGGAAGTGTCCTTTCATATGATATCCTCTGCCACCAGGAGAATCTGTTATCTCCTTTTCCAATGGATTGGATGTATGAGGAACATGCTAGAAGGGAAGGGTTTTCGGGGGTGGATAATCAATCCTCTATACACAAATCTTCTTGCAATATTGTGGATAAATGTTCTACTGCAGTTTATGGATGTACAGACACTGTGAACCTTGCTAAAGAGGATGACGAGAGAAATGTGCATCAAATTCATCTGCATTTGGAAGATCCTTCAATTGTCATTGATCCTGTGACATCACATTCATCCGAGCTCATTACTAAACCTGAAAATACTAGTGAGGAAGCTGATTACGATTCCAGCAAGAGGCTTCCTCAAACAAGCGATGAGCTGGAGGAGTTAAATAAAAATGGGAACTGTGACTTCGAGGTTCCCAGTGCAAATAAAATTGCTGAGCTACAATTTGAGGATTCAAAAGATAAAGATGAAGTAATCAAATCCCTGAAAGAAGAGGTCAGTAGACTCGATATTATTACACACACATGTCATGGTTTACTTATTCTTTTTTGCTTTCAACGTACAAGAATAAGTATGCTTTCACTTACAATCGCGTCATGTTTGACTTATTCTTGTATGCTACTATGCTTTCAACGTACAGCCTCCATTTATAGGATGTATTATTTGAACTTCTCGTTTGTCAGGTTGATTGTCTTAAAATGAAATTGGCAGAACTTGAATTGAAGTCTGCTAATAGGGATACAGATGGAGGATTGAATCAAGGTTCATCCTAATTGTTTCACTTTGTTTTCTTATAGGAAGGAATTGTATGAATGATATTTTAAGTCTTTGAAACATTATCAGGAAATAAGAGAAGTTTAATAGGTATGCTCAACGACCCCATGTTAGAAGAGGTACCTCCTGAACAAGATGATGGATCAAAGAGTTTTACTCCTTATATAAAGTACAAAAAGCTTGCATTTAAGGTACGGCAGGGGAAGTGGGTTTGAGAAGAGAAAATTCTTTTTGATATATTTCAATATCTATGTGCATGTTATATTTTATTTTCTTGTTGAACATTAGGGAACGTTGGTTCGTTCCAACTATTTTATGTAATAATTTTTTTCTTTAATTAGGTTGATACATTTTTTGCTGTTGGATCTCCTCTTGGAGTCTTTCTTGCACTTCGTAATATCCGTATTGGAATTGGTAAGCTCACATTTGTGACATGCTAGTTACGTTGTAATCTCTGTGGAAAATAATTGTTGTAATCGTTATTCATCTATCTACAACAGTATGTGATTTCAATTGCCTTGAAATGAAGAATCTCCAGCTGGAGGATCGTTTAATTGCCCCTGTAAACTCTATCTATGTTGAAGTGTTTGTTTTTTAGATGATAATGGATGGCTAAATTATTTAATGGGAAGCTGGAAAATATAATTGCACACTTGATTTAGTTAACAAATATTATTAGGTCAATAATTTTATTAAGTCAGTTTTCAGTGGTAAGAGGGCTGTAATTGGCCTAGTGTTTGTGGAAAGAGTTGCTGTGTTGTGATGTTTAGGGTTTAGGATGTCTTTTTTTTTTTTTTTTTTTTTTTTTTTTTTTTTTTTTTTTTTAATGAATTCATTAACTTGCCATACATTAAAATTAACCTTGCTTTGCAGAAACTTGGAGATTTTTCTTTTTGGTATTTAACTAGCAAGTCTCTATTTATATTGTTATTGATATTCATTATGATCTTCCTGAATCCAGAGTTATTCAGAATAGCTTTTGATTTAAGAATTTCCAACTTGCACTCCTAGTTTTGGTTTATATGCTAGAAAAAGTTGATTGTTTGTTAGGGTACGCACAATGATTTTGATGATCTTAAAAACTTATATGTTCGTCTTCAGGAAAAGGGCAAGAATATTGGGATGAAGAAAATATAAATGAAGAGATGCCAGCTTGTCGACAAATGTTTAACATTTTTCATCCATTTGATCCTGTAGCATACAGGTTTTGAAAGCAACCCTTTCTTGAGCAAGTAGAGAATGCGTTGTTTACCATTCTAACTGCTTGATTATTTTCATAACCAGTTACCTTGTGATTTATTGTCTGTTATTTGATTGACGTCCTTTCTTATCTTTTACCTGTGCCTTTTGTTTGACACCATCATTTTTTATTTATTGACTTGAAGATGATACATTTTTGCCTTTTGGCCTTGCATTCTTGGAGCCATATGTTATATGCTGACCACTTATCTTCTGAGCACAACCACATGCTCATTGACGTGTTCTGTAAATGCATGCCTAGAGCATTTGTTTCCCATGTGTTTGAGCTCATTCATAATAATAATAATCGTTATCATTATCATTTTGTTGAATTCGGTCTCTTTAGAAAAAATGACGAATAAAATGTTGTGTTTTCTTTTTTTTGGGATAAGAAACAACTTCGTTGAACAAAACGAAGATCTGAACAGCCTAACAGTGGGCTCCCTCAAAAAATTAATGAAGCACCACCTCTCAATTGTGGAGGGGTTGAGTAAAGCTATAACTACAAAAGAATTTCCTGTTTCTAACATAAAGAAGAAGTAATTTGTATAGCATTCCAAAACACTTCAAAAGAATTCAACTTATCTTCAAAGATCCTCCTATTACGTTCCCTCCAAATCTCCCATAAGTAGCCTCGGGTCACACATCTCCACAAAAATCTCGCCTTCCCTCTTAAGGAAAATGTTGTGATTTTGTTTTGTCTTGCATCAGGGTATCTTTTCTAATT
This sequence comes from Luffa acutangula, assembly GCA_036850905.1. Taxonomy (NCBI): domain Eukaryota; kingdom Viridiplantae; phylum Streptophyta; class Magnoliopsida; order Cucurbitales; family Cucurbitaceae; genus Luffa; species Luffa acutangula. Next base: position 54,890,805 of record CM072094.1, on the reverse strand, counting down.
TTCTTCTTGATATGGTAGTATACATTATGGACAACGTATAATGGAAGCTTTTATGAATTTATACAGAATAGAGCCACTTGTTTGCAAGGAGTACATGCTCAAACGACCTGTTATTATACCATTCCATAGAGGTGGAAGGAGGTTGCATATTGGATTTCGTGTAAATATCTTCATCTCATTGATATAGTGAATTTTAGTCATTCTTTAACTTTCTTTTGTTATTCTGACAGATCTTCCTGTATCTAATGCAGGAATTTACTGATAACTTGGCTCTTCGTTCTCAGGCGATGAAGGACAATTTACAAACTCTGGGGGTGGGTTATAACTTTTGTTAGACTTTCTAAGATTGTGTCTTCTTCTCATGCTTTACTCGGGTTTTTTATTTTTCTTTTCAAACCTTTCAAATCAATTTCTCTTTTCATTTTTCTTTTTAAACCTTTCAAATCAATTTTCTCAAATATTTTCATCATAATATATGAGTTACTAGTACACCATTTGATTTAACAAGATGTCAAAAAACACCCATGTGAAATTATTCTAAGTACATTGCTTCTATTATTGTTAAAGTTGTACTTGGAATTTACCTCCCAAGTGCTTTGCTTGTTAAAATGCATTCTAACAAGATTCTCTTGGGTGGAATTCCTTTTAAGGGGTGTTTATATGCAGGAATGAAGGTAGTGGAATATATATCATAAACTCATGTTACCATTGGGTATTGCCATCCTAAATCCACAAAAAATGATGAATATTAAAATTAATTACTGAAATTATTTCTTTATTTTTAACTATAGTAATTTTAAATTTCTTAGGGAGTAACTTACGCTCCTTTGTATTTGTAATTTTATCTAAATGGTTTTGGTTAAATGTTATTTCCCCTATGTTTTTTAAGGCTTTCTATTCCCGAGTGTACAACAAACTTCTTGATTTATGTTTAGCAGGCTAATAGTGCCAATTTGTGTGTGCTAATATTTAGATATGTGAATATTATCTATCGTGCCTTGGCTTGAGCTTGGTTTTGGATCTTTCTAGAGCTTTGTTGAAACAAATATAAGCACCTTCCAAAAGATATATGTTTGGTGTTGGGTTAATGTAAGAAACTGCTGAAGGTTCTAAGTTACATTATTTGACAGGTTAAAGTACTCACAGTTTGCCAATCGAAAAAAGCAGATGATCTAGAAGGTAATATATCAGTTTATAATACGGTGTCTTCCCTGATTTTGTACATTGTTACTTACATACAAGTCTATACGGATGAACAATTGATAATTAAATCTGAGTGCACGTAACCATGTTGTCAAGAGAACCAATATTGCTTTAACCCCCAACTATTCACTAATTGAGCTCTAAACTGGGAGCCAGTTCTTTCTTGCCACTACCAGTAGCGTCTTTTGGATGATCAGGTTGAGTTCCTTTATGAACTGCCGTCCACGGCTTTCTTTCATAGAGTGGAGCTTCTTATTATATGGAACTAGTGCCAAGCAGGATCTCTATGATAACTTTGAGCTAACTTTTTCAATTTCGTTGTCTTTTCTCTAAAAACTATGAGCTGTCTTTTAGAATGTCCTCCTCCCTCTCCTTGTGTTTGTTTGTAAACAAATAAAGTGAAATATCTCTCTCGCTCTCGTATTGTGCCGCTAATGTAGAAGGAGCTGAGAATTTTCAAGAAGGAGAACTGAAGTCTTATGGTGTTGCAATGATGGAGAGACTGACAGGAAGTGAAGGAGGGCGTATTGATCATATGCTTCAAGTACGTATTTCCTTTTACTATATGATACTAAGATGCTGAATTTTCCATCTGTCTGAAATCCTTGCTTCTTATGTAAAGACGTGATTCAAAAATTGGAAATTTATAGTTTGTTAGTCTTTGGATGAGAAACCAAAATTTTAAGAAGATAGTATGGCAAAGTATATTATCAAGGCATGGAGGAGCAATGTTAGCTATCACATTTTGCTTGCTCAGAAAAGTAATGATAATAACTTAAATTGAAGAATTTTGCTAATAAGTAAATCGAGTATAATTGTAATGTGCCAAAACTGGAGCAACCAAGAGTCATGAAGCCTCCCAATATGCTTGTTATCCAAATTATCCTAAAAATTGAAGCAGATTTTTGTAGTCCATCAAGTCTTTTTGTAATTACAGCTATAGCTCCTATGAAGCCTCTTGGTGGATTTCTTCATACAAAAAGTTCTTTTGTAATTACAGCTTGCTTATGGTTATTAGTGATTGGCAAGCTCTTTTGAGATAGTTTTGGGAGGGGTGATCTCCAACCCGACCTCTAGGCTGTCCTTTTTTGTGATTAATATATTCTCCTTTGATGTTTCTTATAAAAAAAAATTACAGCTATAGCTCCTTGTGCACTAATTGAATGACTTGTTTGTAGTATCCTAGGAGCGGCTCTTTTGTATATTTCACTTCATAAATGGAAATGCTCTTTTAAAGAAAGACAAAACGTGGTGGTTTTCTTGACCCAAAAATGAAAAGCCAAATGTGAAGATATGATCAAGATTCCGTAACCATGATAACAAGGAGTGCACAGAGCTGAATTAGCATATAGCAGAATATCAATAGTTCCCTGTTTGTCTAAAGAACCACACATTATGGAGACTGCCTTGTTTTTCTTCTTGTTTTCCGGAATATTTGGCTGGAGAGAAATGGAAGGATTTTAGGGGGAGATTTGATCTGGACTTAATAGTTAGAGCACTTTTATTTAGTTTTGTTTGGTTTTGGCCTCTATTTTTCTCTTTCCTCCTGTTAGTTTGGGCTATTTATTCTCTATTGTCCAGTCGTTTATCCTTTCATGAAAGAATATATATATTGTTCTCAGCTTGAATCGTTTGCCTGAAATTGTTATCTTGTGGTGTCCATAATGTGAGAATAACACTTCTGCTGATCTCTCTTTTAATTAAAGCTCGTTGACTTGCAGGATAAAACATTTGAGCATCCATATCTGCAAGCCATTAAGTCCCATACGTGAGTTTCATGCCTCTCATCTGGAAAGCTTGTACTATTTTCTCCGTATGTTGCCAAAAGAATTTGGGTTCCTGCTGTGTGTAGACAACTGTCTTGGTAAATGTAGTTGTTATCATTTAGGCTCTGTTTAAGATGTGTACTAAGACCCCCCAAAAAAAAATCTTGGAATTGATACATAAATCATGATCACTTATGAATCAGGTGCTTCTTGTGCATATTAATTGCTGTTCATAGATTTTAGACTTGAAGCTTTCAATCTGTACATATTAACTGCTGTCAATAGTTTTTATTATGTCTAACAAATTCAGCAGGAATTATGGAAATACCAACCGAAATAAAATCAATTTGTTCAATTTCTGTATGACATTTTTCTGAATCTGCAATAGTTTCGAGTGTAGGGAGGGAGGTGTATTGGTAAATTAGCTGTTCCACGTTCTAATTTGTTTGTTTTTGGCATACAGAAACTACTGGAGAGACCATGACACTGCTCTTTTCATATTGAAACACTTATATCGAGATATACCTGAAGATCCCGATACACCTCCAGAATATACTAAAGCCGATTCAAAAGAATGCTGGTACAATCAAAGAGAGACTATTGAAGAGGAGCTTTCTTTAACATTTTCTGATGAGGCTGTGGTACGAAACTTCTCAAGGAAAGCTAAGAAAATGATGAAAAATCGAAGATAGATATCAAGTGCAATGGAAGGCAATAGCGTCTCCTCTGTGGCCTAGGTACGGCTACAACTTCTAACGTTTAGTGAACGTTGATGCTGAAGGTTGGACGGCTGGGATTGTTGTGTTGATGAATATGCAAATTCCTTCAAAAATCGGGAGATTTGCGGCGGACTTGTGGTCAACTCAACATCGTCTTTCCTTTCTTTCCATGTACATAAAAGGTAAAGGAAAACAAAATGGGAAAGCAACATTTCAGATCCAAACATGTAACTTGTAAATCGAAACGTGTAAATTTTTTAGTTAAAATACTTGCTGTGAGATGTTTAATGTAGACTTATAGGCAGTCTGATGAGTTTCCTCTGCCAGTGATAGAAAGTAGGCAGACGAAGAGATTAAATAGCAAAGTTCTAATTTAAACATTTGTTATAAAACCTCGTTGAAATTGATCATCTTAGAATAAACGTTACATTTCAGACGTAAGTTGACAGGAAAACCATAACGATATGAAGAATTATGAGTTCGTTGGAGGTGACAATTCTTATTTCTTATACGATAAAATTAGCTCGCTTCAACTTCCTCCAGCACGCTTTAGAATGCTTATTCAGATGATAAATAATTCGTAAAATTGTGGACTAAGAAAGCAGTGCTTCAACACCCTAATTTTGTAAACAGACATGACACCAACAGTTGCCTGAACTTGATAAACAGGCAAATTCGAAACAGGCCAGTCAGTCGGTCATTCCTGCATCTAATTTATTTTCCATTTTGTAACTTCTCCGATACACTTCCAGCCCCTTAACAGGCCTTTCAATGTAGAGAAATGTATTGAGTTGTCATGAGATAGCTCTTTCGACTGGATGATTTTGAGTGAAGGATTCACTACAAATTCCAACCATCTTTTTCTAACTTTTCAGCCTTGCTCAATACATTTTTCTTGGTGTCTTCTTGGAATTGGCTCATCCTGCACATCAACGGTACCATGTCACCGATTGTAAACATATATCATAGAACCTAATTTTTTTTTTTTTTTCCTTCCCAAATCATATTTTTTTCTAGAAGTTCCACTCTATATTTGTAAGTAAATAAGAGCAGCACCTTGAGAGTAGATCCACATCTGCCACCCCCAACATCCTTACTGCGAGCAAACCAGCATTGGTTGCGTTATTGATTGCAACAGTAGCAACCGGAACCCCCCTCGGCATCTGCATGAGCAGTCCCAATCATAAATGCTGTGCGGGTAAACACTAGTGAAATTGGAACCAAAAAATTTCGACAAACAATTTTCAAAAGCAAATAATGGTGTTATTACATAGAGCATACATAAGAAACAAAATAAATACCAGAGGTCAGTACATTGTAAGAAACACTTAAATAACAGTCATTAGGAAGAAACTTCTACCAGAGGGCAATTATCCCAGGCCTAACGTAGTACATTCCCATTTTCCATCCAACAAATGTAAGTTAATAAATCTGTCATCTACTGCCAAAACTTTAAAAAGATCCATCCTACAAAATCAGTATGTTCTCTTATACTAGCACATCCATTTAAAAGCTAGAACTTAGTCTCATTCAAGAAAGAGGATAGGGTCTAACTTTGAAAAACGGGACAAATGAAGAAATGTTAAATCACAAATCACATCAAGTGATCTTGAAAAATGCACAAAAGTTTATGTTTATACGTCATTAAAGATTCTTAATCAAACCAATGGCAACAGAAATTGTTTTGAGACCAAAACAAAGTACCTGCACAATTGACAGAAGGGAATCGAGTCCATCCAAAGTTGAAGCACGCACAGGGACACCAATAACAGGCAATGGAGTAAGAGAGGCAACCATACCTGAAAATCAAGCTACCAGATTTCACACGAAGAACTATCCCCTGAATTTACAACATTAAATGCCCAGTTACCCAAGTAATTATGAGATCAGAGCATATTTTATCCATTTCACCAGTCCTTTGGAATAAATGTAATGAGATTTTTTGTTCAATTCAAATATTATATACTATATAGGAAGCATTTAAATGACTAACCTGGTAAATGGGCTGCACCCCCAGCACCAGCAATGATGATCTGGATCCCTCTCCCCTGAGCAGATGACGCATAAGAAAACATCCAATCAGGGGTCCGATGTGCAGAAACTATCTTTATCTGCGTATTTTTAGAAGAAAACAACTAGCAGGTTAAAGATACACACATCATCGACATATCACAAAATTAAAGTTAAATAAATAAATAACCTCATAAGGCACACCAAACGTGTCAAGGACCTTTGCAGCATCTCTCATTACAGGAAAATCCGAATCAGAGCCCATTATGATTCCAACACGATGCTCAACTGTGTTGAGTATGATTTTAATAAGAAACAAAAATGATCAAATAGAGAAAAGATCAAATTTGTATTATACACGTATGCAACTTCAAAGATACCTACCTACCAATATTTAAGCAAAACAATTTCCTTTAGGGATAGGGAAGACGCTTCGGTTAGAAACTAAGAAATACAAAAGCTAGATTTATAAGTTAACCAATAAGACAAGATATAATTTTCTTATAAGATCCATAATATATATATTTGAATAAGAGTGGAGGTATAATTAAGAAAGCTCTTCATAAAATATCTTGAATTAGTGATGGTTTCTTTTTCTTTATCAATAAAACATTGAAGGTCTCATTCGCCAGCAATTTGGTTTTTGGGGTTTTAGTTTTTGAAAATTAAGCTTATAAACACTACTTTCATCGATAGGTTCCATTTTTTCTATCTACTTTTTAATAATGTATTCAAAAACCAAGCCAAGTTTTGAAAACTAAAAAAAATAGGCCCCATTTGATAACCATTTAGATATTGGTTTGTGAAAATGGTATGTTTTGAAAATTTATTTTTGTTTTTGAAATTTAGCTAAGAACTCAAATGTTTCCTTAACAAAGAAGAAGCTCCCTGTATAGAAAATGAGAGAGAGAGAGAGGCTGACCTGCAGGCTTTTCAGAAGCTTCATCAAGCGTTGATGATAATAAATTTTCAACAACACTCATAGAACGGCCAACAATCGTGATGTGACCCATCTTTCTTTGCTTTCTCATTTCTGGTCCATTGTAAAGGGAATCAATTAAATGTTGAGTTCACAATTCAACTTGGGGAAAATTTTTAAGAGGAAGAAAAATTTAAAGCCTAACCCGGTTTATTATACCAATGAACAAAAGCTCCAGATGTACTCAATGCCCTTTGCATCAATTGATGAGCTAGATAAAAACCAGGTTCCCCCTAAAAGAAACAGCAACAGAACAACTATCAGAAGTGTCTAGTTACAACTACCAAATGCATATTCAAAATTCAAAATCTATTCTACTATGAAGTTTCATCTGATGCTATTCCTTGAATGTTGGTAAAGCTCTGTTCGCCTCCTGATTATGGTTGATTAACTATTGATGTCCCCAAAAGTAGCAAATTGTTTTATACCATATATGGCCTCTAAGAATCTCAGGCTCGTCCTAGGATAAGTTAACTGGTATTTAAACTTATAGCCAAAATTTAAGTCACTAAAGTACCTAGTCTCTAATTCTTAAGCTGCTTAACATAAAGAATTACATATTTCCACCATTGGTACTACGTTTGCAAAGCAAAAAATTAGCTGATTCAGGATGCCAAGTCACACCATATACCAATGAATTTTTCTTCTTTTTTTTTTCTCACTTTTTCTTCTTTGATATATTGCATAGATTTAAGAGATTTCTTAAAGCCTCGACTTCCATACTGATAGAAACTTTCAAGGACAAAGCCTCTTCAAGAGATAGATAAGGCACATCACCATGCAAATGTCCCAAGTAATCAAACTATTTTACTCATAAGACAAATCAATCATTAAAAAGAAAACACGAATAGAATATATATATATATATGAAGAAAAGAAATAAAATCGCCTCACCTAACATTTATTTTTCCTCCTTTTAATATATATATATATATATATATGGCTTCTATCAATAAAGAAAGATCACAAAGCAAAAGGGATAAGGTATCCTTAATTTACCTCATCTTCACCGAGAATGTTATACATAATAGCAGCTGAAGTTATCATTGATGGATCGCCAAGGGGAAGACCAAGGACTGCCCGCAAATGCTGCTCAAATTGAGAGGTCTTGCAAGATTCAATTGTGTGATGACCACTATTATGAGGTCTAGGAGCCACTTCATTCAGTAAAATCTGTTAGAAGGTAAAAAGAGTACATTAGTCCCAGAGTCCAAAAGAGGAAAAATGCTAATAACACGATTTCTTCAATTTTACAAGAAGTTAACATTGATGTTACAACCTGACCATCTTCTGTCAGAAACAATTCTACAGCAAAAATGCCAGCACCTTCCAGAGAGCTAACAGCTTTGTGTGCAACATCAGTAGCAAGGTTCTTGATCTCCCATGACACGTTGGCCGGAGCTTTGACGATGTGACATATATTTTCCCTGCAAGGATAAGTTTTTTAATGTGATGTCTAATTTTTTTTTAATAGAAAAACCAACTTTTATTGAGAAAATAAAAAATACAAAATGACCTACAAAACAACAGCCCAAAATTAAGCCATAACTAATGTGATGTCTAAATGCATAGAAGTAATGTAAGATCAGTGCAATAACATCTCACGATTTTTTTTATAAGAAAGAATTTCTTTCATAAATGAAATGAGCCAAAAGAGTTCCAAATAATTGCTCCAATTGGCAAAAAATCAAAGAAAGCTAATACTTAGAGAAGACTTATGTAACACAACTCGAGAAAGGACACAAAAATATATGGTCCCAAAAAGTTAAGACCTGCCTTTCAACATCTTCAAAAGTTCTATTTCTTTCCAGTCAAATTTCCCACACAACACATTTCACCAAATTGTAACAAGAAGCTTTAACTTTGGAATTAAGCAAGGGGCCAGTATGCATAATCCTATAGAAACTATTCATGGAAAAGGGGAGCGCTTGATGATTTGGGAGACAGTGGGGAAGTTTGTGGACCTTGAGGGGTTAGAGTTGGGGAACTTAAGGAGCCATAACAAAGTCTTGTTGGCTAAATGGCTCTAGAGATTTCGTCTTGAACCAGATTTTCTTTGTAGAATTATTGTGAGCAAACACAACCCTCATCCTTTTGGGTGAATGTCAGTTGGGATCAAAGGCACTTTCAAGAACCCATGGAAAGACATTTCCTTGGAGCTCCCCTCTTTCTCTTCCTCGGTCTAGTACTCCATGGGTGATGGGAGGGACAATTATTTTTGGGAGGACTCATGGGTGGGGGTTCATTCCCTTTGTACTTTGTTTTCGCGGTTATGTCATTTATCCTCCACGAAAAATCGCACTGTGACTGATGTCCTTGACTCTTCGGAGAACTCCCCCTCCTTTTCTTTTGGTTTTCATCATCCATTATCTAATAGAGAAACAATGGCATCTTGGCTCTCTTATCCTTGTTCGGAGGGGCTTGTCTTCGACCAAAAAGGAGGGATGTTTGCTTTTAGAGTCCTAACTTTTCTAGGTGCTTTTCTTGTAGCTCGTTCTTTTAGTGCTTGTTAGACCTCTCTTTGGTTATTGAGTCTGTTTTTTCGTGTTTGTGGAAGGTGAAAGTGCCAAAGAAAGTTTAGTTCTTCATTTGACGGGTCATTCTCAAGAGGGTTAACACTTTTGACTGGCTTTCAAGCAACTTCTTTGAGGTTTTATAGCCTCTCTAGTTAGATGTCTTCTATGGTTGGTCCTTTATAATGTATTTTTTGTCAGAAGGTGGAGGAAGATCTTGATCATTTGCTCCGCGGTGCAATTTCGCTTATACAGTTTGGAGCCCTTTCTCTAAGGTTTTGGGCTTTCAGTTTGCTAGACATTATGGTAACAGGGAGATGATCGAGGAATTCTTCTCCATCTACTTTTCAAGAGAAAGAGAGGTTTTGGTGGCTTGTTGGGATTTGTGTTGTTCTTTGAGGCCAGTGGGACTCAAAATAACAAAATCTTCAAAGGGACCGAGAGAATTGCCTTGTCATGTTTGATCCAATGTTAGGTTCTATGTTTCGCTGTGGGCTTCAGTGTCTATGTCTTTTTGTAATTATTCATTAGGTTTCATTTTGCTTGATTAGAACTCCTTTATATAGTTGGGTTCCTTTTTGGGACTTGGTTTTTTGGATGTCCTTGTATTCTTTCATTTTTTCTCAATGAAAGTTCAATTCTTTATTATAAAAATTAAAATAATAAAACAATAATAATAAAAAAAGATATTTTGTGGATCAAAGACACCCAATTTATTCTACTACAATACAAATCGATAGTCAGAGGACCTTAGGAAAACATGGCCCACGGTTTCTTTGTTAACCTTGTTAATTAGGGTAGATCAGTAGGCCTAGCAATCGATCTACACCTTGTATTAGGTATTTAAGCCATCTTTTCACCTTTTTATTTTATAGTACTAACTATTCCAAATGGCTGTACAAGGAATATTATCAAGGATGAGAGTTCCATCATTAACAATACTAGTGAAAAGAAACTTAGTAGACTATGAGCATTATTGTCAATTATCCAAACAAGATCCGTTAAGTTTCACAGTTATTATGATTTCTCCAAGGAGAAATTGCCCAAGTAAAAGGAAAGGCATCCCAACAATCAGCCACCAGAACATCTTTGTCAAGGCACAAGCTCAATAAACAAGCAGTTAAAATAACTTTCCAATCCACCACTTTGTTCAAGGCACCAGAGAACTTCTCTCGAGGCTCGACATAGAAGATCTCTTCCCATTCCATGGACCCAAACAAGTATGAAAACTTGCGACCTCAAATCAAAAGGAAAATCTAATTTGCTATGAGGAAGGGTCATAGACCCCTACTGTTCAAACAAAAGAAGAGTCCTGAATTTTCAGTGTGGGTGAGAAGTAACCTAACACAAGTTTCAGAAAATTGTAAGAAGGATCATTTTTTTTATAGGAAACAAAAATCATTCATTGATATGATGAAATGGGATACAAAAGGGTCCTATCGAGAATAATTACAAAAAACACCTTCATTGATAAACGAGGGTAGTAAGACTGTAATTACAAAAGGGGGGAGACAATTTTCTCCATGAAATAGCTAAAAGAGAGAGAGAATCTATAAAGTATCCTACATCTTTATCCTTGTCAGTTAAAATGCGACCATTACGCTCCAACCAAAGATTCAAAAAGAAAGCACGAACATAATAGAACCAAAGAATCTTTTTGTCTTTTTTAAAAGGGTGCCCCATAAGCAAAAGAGATAAGAGGGAGAGAATATCATCTAGTCTAGGGAAAGCCCAATCAAAAGTCAATTGCAAGTAGTTCCACTACTTGGAAGCGAAAGGGCAATTGCTGAATATGTGGATCTGGGTTTTTGCATCTCTATAGCACATAGGGCAGCAAGAAGGTGAGATGTGCAGCCAAGGAGACCTTCTTTGAAGCTTGTCATAAGTGTTGATACATGGGTGACCAACCCCCCAAAGGAAAATTTTCACTTTTTTGGGAAAACGGTCAGCCTGTATAATTTTGCAAAATCACTAGGAGAAGAGGATGATAAATGCCTTGATAGAGATTTCGAAGTGAAAGATTTAGAAGACTGAAGCTCCCAACACCAAGAATCCTCTTTGTTGTTGATAACCATCGGCTGTAAATTTAAAAAAAGAGAGATCCATTCCTCTGTATCCAAATCAGTAAGGTTCCTTTAGAGTGAAGGATCCAATAATGAGTTTGGGGACACCAAAAATCAGCTGTGGGAGCAACTTTTTTGGTAGATAAATGATATAGCCGAGGATAAATAAATTGGAGGTTTGATTCCCCGTCCATGAGTCTTTCCAGAAAGAGGTACTTTTACCTTCACCCACCTTTATCGATATGTTGGAATATACCAGATGCTTCACACTATCAATAGATTTGATTTTCTACCCGGCTTTAGGTCAAAGTGGATGGTCCTGTATTTGGCAGCAATAACCCAACGCCATAGAGCTCCTTTATCAATTCATCAAAGGATACTCCCATCAGAGCAAGTTGCATCCAAGAAAGACAAAGTAATACTTCTCGAACCCCACAAAGATTTGACCAAAAACCTATAAATTTTGGCCCACTTAGGTTCTTGTAAATCATAATTAGGATTTGCCTTGAGGATAAGATCTCTCACCACAGCATATTTATATCTATCCCCCAACTTATGAAGAGGAGCAACTATCTTTTCCCCATTTAGTCAACCTAGCACAATGACATCTAAATTTACCGTTCACCTCAACTTTGAATCTTTTATGTTCTATCACTACAAAATACTTTACATAATCCTCCTGAGAATAATGAGACAAAGACAGAGATAGATATCAAAAAATGAGTTAGACGTCAACATACCCATTTCATAATTAATTATTTACAGACACTTGCATGTGATGTTTGAAATTTACAATAGATCTCACAAATTTACTTTATCCAAAGTTAGAAGTGGAGAAATGGGAGTTTGCACGAACGGATAGGAAAGAACATATAAAAGTGTATGCTTCAACTTACGTATGAATAGTTTCAACAACAGGATAGCATACCATGGAGTTGTCTCTACCTCTAGCAATAACAACTGACAGTTCCTATCACACGAAAGGAGAACAAAGATCAGATGTCATCCTGAATCAATATATGCAAACTGAAACTTCATATGGTTGGGTCCAGGACTTCATATGCGGAATAATCCATGCTATTTTTCATTGATCATATATTCACGCATTCTTACACAAGAAAAGAAAACTAAAAGAATTCTAGATGCTATTTTTTTACGGCTCTCTCTTGGTGTAGATTCTATGCTCCTTTCAACAACTATAGCTTAAATGTTCTTTAAGCTGACTGGAAGAGCTTTTTGTAAGCCACCTTGCTTGGAACTTGCCTTTACTCTCTATGAAATTGTTTGGTTTCTTATAAGGAAGAAAAGAAAAGACATATAATTAGATAAAAACGTTGAAGAGTAAAGTGAATGATCAAGGCAAACAACACATGCTATGAGCTAAACCCACACACACAAAAACTAACCTTCACAAAAGGTGCCCACTTCTCGACATATAAGCCACGTCCAAATCCACCTAGAGCTGGACATATTGACAAGTGCATAAGAAATTAGAAAAGGTAATATATAAATTTGAGAGTCTATGTAATCAAGGATTTCGTACATTTGTTTCTTTTATTTCTTGGATTGCATAACAGCTAATTAACACATATATCCTCAACCAAAATGTCAGAAGTTTGAATTTACTCCATATGTTGTTCTCGAAAAATTACGAGACTTTGTAATAATTGTGTAAATTAGACAGATTATCATATTGCATACTATTATTAATATATCATATTGCCAATATTTAAAAAGGACCTGAAATAAATAACCAAATTACATATCAGATATATCTCACCAGAAATGGCAGAAGAAAGCTCCTCCACACTTTTCGCAACAGCATTTCCACGGCCATCATAAGCTAACCTTTTGCTCTTAATCATGAGAGGATAACCAAATATATCACCTGCTTTCTTTGCACCTTCAAGATCATCAATCTGTCAAAGACAACATTGATGGTCAATAAGTTATCTACTCGTATTAAACCATAAATATAAGGGCAAGAATAGCAACACCATTCAGGAGAAGTTCATGTAGAGAATATAACCTGCATAAACTCGGGCAATGGAATTTCATGCTTAGAAAAATGAACTTTTTGGAGATATTTATCCTGTTACATAATAGATAATAAAGGATTAGAAATAATAAACAAAAATAGTACACAATTAATTTCAATCTCTGAGCAATGTAACAAGAGAGGTTAGAGGATTTAATCTACTTTAGCAGATTGCAGGGACAATTTGGTACGTGTATAACAAATAAATTAGTTCGATATTAACCAACAAGGAGAGAGAAGGAGGTGACTAATACTGCAAGACATCTAAGATGTGGTTGCGCTAACAGCGTTATAAGCAAACTTTTGGCTAGAAGCTTCTTTAAAGGTGTATGTATTATGCATTTCTCGATTTCCATAAAGAGGCAGTCATCATTTATCAGGTTCCCATAATAAAAGATTGACTGAAAATCTAAGAATTTGTAAGTAACTTTTGCACTTAAAATAGAGATACATACCTGAATTATACGGATGGTAGATGCTCTAGGTTGACAATCAATTCCTTGCTGCTCGAGAGTCTCTAGCGTGGCCACATCAACGTGTTCAATTTCAACGGTTAATACTTCACATCTAACCACCATGAAGGGAACTTATTGTTACTACCATAAGCATTAAGGGAAGAAAATCCATGAAAACAATGGCACCAAAAGAATAGTATGGCATAAAGGAGCTGAACGCCAAAAATATACCTCTTAGCAAATTCTTGAACAGTATTACTATCATCAAAGTTACCAACCATGTGATAGTGAGCTAACGAACTAGCAGGGCAATTTACAAGTGGATCCAGAATTGCGATTTTGATGGACAATTTAGAGGCTGCTTGACATAGCATACGACCCAGTTGGCCCCCTCCTAGTACGCCAACAATTTTTTCAGAAACTCCATGTACAGGTATTTTATCTTTCCTGCAAGGTAATACACCACAGAAGAAATTCTAATCAAATGTTATTTCATTCTCGTGTTTCTGAAAAATACACGCAAATCCGTCTGTGGAAGAAAAGTTATTCGACAAGGTACAGTGAATTGAAAACAAACCTAGGAAGGGTGTCATTAGAATGAAGTGATGCAGAGCAATGTAGGGTAAGATTCTTGCAATGTGGTTGCTGAGTCATTTTTAATCGTTGACATGGGATGATGTTTGAATCAACAAACGAAGTTAAATCTTTAATTCTTCGCGAAGACAGAGAAGGTGTACGTATAGTATCCGGAACTAACACATAATTTGGGTGGCCAGGTGAAGCCATCCAGCAACCCGATAGTAGCTAATCGACGGCGAGGCTTGGGGTGGGCAGCTGCTGCAACGGCGAGCCTGGGATGGGCGACTAAATGCACCTAACCGAAATCTTAATTAAAACATTATTTAAATTAAATACACGGTAAAAAAAAAAAAAATGAGAGAATCTAGGAATTTACCGATTAATTCAACTAAATTCAATAACAGAATATGAAAATAAAATAAAGGATATTTGTAATGGGTGGCAATATCACCCTAAATAATAGCAAATATAGCATTTTTCAAAAATATTTGCAAATATGGCAAAATTTTTGAATTAGTTTTTTATATTTCCGATTATGCCCTTCAATTACGCGCGCAACTATGAGTTTCTTCTTCTTTCTTCTTTCTTCGAGCTTCTTCTTCTTTCTTCTTTCTTCCGTTCTGGTTGATCACGGTTTTCACTTGGTATCGACGGATTGACGACGCCTCTTCCGTTCCGAAATCGATCGCCTCTTCCGATCGTCGACACTTCTTCCGAAATCGGTCGCCTCCCTCTTCCGATCGTCGACGCTTCTTCCGAAATCAGTCGCCTCTATCAGTGATCGTCGCCGGATTTCAGGATCTCTTCCGGTCGCCTCTTTCGTTTTTGTTTTTGAAAAATAACGCATCTCAGGTTTCCGAAATCGGTCGCCTCTTCCGGTAACCACTCGAAAATCCGTGATAGGAAGCTTCTATCAGTGATAGAAACTTTTCTATCACTGATAGAATCGCTTCTATCAGTGATAGAAAAGTTTCTATCACTGATAGAAGCTTTCTGTCAATCATCCTAAAAAGTTGTTTGGATATATGATAGAAAGGCTTTCTATCAATGATAGAAAAGCTTTCTATCAAAAAGGCTTTCTATCACTTTCTATCAGTGATAGAAAGCTTTCTATCTCTATCACTGATAGAAAGCTTTCTATCACTGATAGAATCTATCAGTGATAGAAAGCTTTTCTATCAGAAAGGCTTTTTATCACTGATAGATTCTATCAGTGATAGAAAGCCTTCCTATCACTGATAAAAGCCTTCCTATCACTGATAGAAAGTGATAGAAAGACTTTCTATCACTAATAGAAAAGCTTTCTATCACTGATAGATTCTATCAGTGATAGAAAGCCTTTCTATCACTTTTCTATCAGAAAGGCTTTCTATCACTTTCTATCAGTGATAGAAAGCTTTCTGTCTCTATCACTGATAGAAAGCTTTCTATCACTGATAGAATCTATCAGTGATAGAAAGCAAACCTTTCTATCACTGATAGAAAGGCTTCCTATCACTGATAGAAAGTGATAGAAAGGCTTTCTATCACTGATAGAAAAGCTTTCTATCACTGATAGATTCTATCAGTGATAGAAAGGTTTTCTATGCCTTTCTATCACAAAGACTTTTCTACTAATAGGAAGCTAAATGCTATAGAAACATCAATAGCACTGATAGAAACAGACCAAAGACCCCAAAACTTATAGAGAACCGAAAGTAACATATACAAAACAAAAATCAAATAAACAACCATAGAAAATCCAGTAAATAAAAAACAAGAACATTTATAAAAACTTATAGGACTTGTATCACTGATATTTCAGCTTTCTATCAGTGATAGAAAGCTTTCTATCAGTGATAGAAAGCTTTCTATCACTGATAGAAAGCTTTAGAAAGCTAGAAACCGATAGAAAACCTAACAGATAGAAATCGAAGAAAAAAAAAAAAGACGGATAGAAACGATAGAAAACAAACCTGAAGACTGATAGAAATCGGAGAAGACGCTGATAGAATGTGGAGAAGAGGATGGGAGAAGATGAATGTCGGAGAAGACGAAGGCGAGAAGACGAAGGCGAGTGATAGAAATCGGACCGAAGAGTGATAGAAATCGAAGAAGACGCTGATAGAAACGATAGGCGAGTGATAGAAAAAACGGAAGAGATTTTCAGCGCGCAGAAGAAGGGCATTTTGGTAAATTCACATTCCAAAAGTTAAAATTTTGCCATTTTCGCAAATAGTTTCAACCGTTGCTAAGTTTGCAATTATTTTGGGCCGGTTTGCTACTTTTGCAACCGGCCCTTCTGGATTTAATCTACCTTCAGATTATAATTTGAGAACAAAAATTTTAATTAAGAGATTTGATACTAAATTCAAATAATGAAGAAGATATAAAAAAAAAATCTTAATTGTGAATTTCATAGGCAAATTAAAGAAATTGAGGACGTGGGGAATGACTCAGGATAATGAAGAAGATATAAACATCAATCTTAATTGTTATAGTATTTTTTTTAAAAAGAATAAATCAAATAGGGCTTCCTCAAATATAGTATAGAACGGGAAGAAAAATGGAAGTTCCAATCCCACAAAAATAGGTTAAAAAATCGGTTTGGCAATTTTTCATTAAATATTCTGGTTTGGCCATTTTTCAAAAATATCCTGAAATTTTTGGTCATTTTTAAGGATATCCCAAAATTTTATTTGGGCCGGTTGCAAGGGTAGCAATATGGGCCAAAGTAATTGCAAATCTAAACGTCCACACAAAAATTTGCAAAAATGAAAAAATTTGATGGTTTGTGTGTTGCATTTACTAAAATACTCCTCCAGATTTTCTATCGAAGGTTTTATTTATTTATTTTTTTTAATCATTCTATCACTAATAGTCATCTATCAGTGATAGAAGATTTATACCATTGATAGAAATCTTCTATCACCATTGAAAATTATATTTCTATCACTGATAGATATTTTTCTATCACTTCTATGATTGTTGTTATTTGGTTTTCTATCATTGTTTGGTTTTTGCTTTCAAGTGCTTGATTTATATAACTGTTCGTTTTTGCTTTATTTTTCAATGCTCGATTCCAAGTGTATCCCATCACTAGCGCCGAAAAGGGAGGAGGGAGGGAAAGAAATAAATAAATTAAAAAAAAAAAAAAAAACTTGTCGGCGGCCGCTGCCGGAGTTGAAGAAGATGAAGTTGGGAAGAGGAAGTTAGGAGAAGGAAGTGGGGAAGAGGAAGAAAGAGAAAAAAGGGAAAAGTATTTAAAAATAAAAATAAAAATAATAATATTTTATTATTTTAATATTTTGTATTTAAAAAAATTTAAAAATAATTTTTTTGATTAAAATAATAGTGTCACGTCATCGTTGAGATTTAACAGAAAAATTGACTGTATTTTTGTTGAGTTTGAAAACAGGGACCTAAGTGTCACTTAACCCAAACTCCAGCGACCAAAAATGTATTTTTTCCTATAATCTATAAAGACATTCTATGATAGAAACTTTTTCAGATTCTATCCGTGGTGTAGAAAATTTCTTCTATCACTGATAGAATTTATCAATTAAAAAAACACAGACGAGGAAACAGAAGATGAGCGCCAGGAGCAATTTGGGGATATAAAAAAATCATTTAAAAACTTTGCCATATTTGCAATTATTTAAAAAACTTGCTATATTTGCGCACCATAATTTTGTCACCCATTACAAATATCCTTTTTATTTTTTCCGAAACAGAATAAAACTTTACTCTTGAAGTTTTAATTGGCTTAATGTAAATATGTTGTACTTGAATGAAAAATTCAGAAAGGAATGCGTATCTCATACCTCGCTGGCTATAAAACTCTTGTTCACTATTTTTTCCTTTCTTTAAAGAAGAAAAAAGTTTATGAGAATAATCTCGTTACCATAAAGTACATCCAAGTAGAGATATATAAGTATCGAATTTTGATTAATTTTTTTATATATATAAAAGAATAATTAGATGTAGACGGATTGATGTCGGCTTCAAGTTCCATTTGTGAAGAAAACCAAGTCAACTGAGTAGAAAAGAATAGAGTCCCCATTTGGATTGGGCATTTTTGAGCTTCTTTGCCAATTAATTAAGAAAGCAAATAAAATCAAAGGCATTATAAATAAATAAAATAAAATATTAAAAAAGGGAAAAGGAGAAAAAAGAAAATTGTCGTTTTGAACGCTTCCACCCTCCATTTTAATTAGTGATCATGAATGATTGATAAACAGGGAGCTTGAAATTGAAACATTCAAAAGCTCCCATTCATTGCTAAATTGTGTTTCACGCTTTGTGTTTCACAGGAGGATCTTCTTCTTCTTCTTCTTCTTCTTTATCGACTTCCCCTTTGACCCGTCAATTTCCATTTCCCCTCTTTCTTCTTCGTTTTAATCCCTCTCTATATCTTCCAATCAATGTTGGATCTACAAGAATTCTTATGGGGCTTTTCCATTCTCTCTCTGCTTCTCTGTTCTCTTCGTGGCTTGACCAAGGCCCTTCCCATGGCCGTCTCTCTCTATTCTCCTTCTTCCTCTGCCTTTCCCCCTCCTATCTCCTCCTGGGTTACGCATATTCTCCTCGGCACCAACCCTGGATCTCCCCTTCCTGACAATCCCTCTGCACCTTTCGATGCCCAACAAAATGCTCTCCCGCCAATCCTCCTCGACGCCCAGCCAGAACTGAAGAAGAGCGTTCGTGATCGTGACCCGAACTCGCGGGATGGCTCCGATTCTATAACAATGGCCAAGGGATCTGGGGCTCATAATAAGTTGAGGAAGAGGCCTGGAAAGCTCGTCGTGCCGGAGTATTGTCCTCAATTGGAATTTACGAAACTGAGGAAGAAAATGGAGAATCAGGAATTCCAAATCCAAGGCAGAGATTACTGTTTGGCGACCAAGAAGGGAAGACGAGAAACGCTGGAAGATGCCTATGGAGTCATGCTTGATATTTTCGGGGATTCCAAACAGGTAATTTGATTACAATGTTTCGAAATGAGGCATGAATTGGAATTCATATTGATTTTGTTTCGGAGGTTGATCGTATATACATGATATAAATCGTAATGAAAAGCAGGCTTTCTTCGCTGTAGTGGACGGCCATGGCGGTCGCGATGCAGCGGATTACGTGGTGGAAAATTTGGGGAAGAACATCGTAAACGCTCTTGAAAAAATTGCTGGAGATGAAGAAAACGCAATCGAATCGGCGATTCGCAGAGGTCACAGACGCACAGACGAGGAGTTTCTTTGTCAGGTCAGGTAACAAATTGATTAAACTTTCAAACGCAAATTTCTAGGGCAGCCAAAATTCGATTAAACAATTGCCCTACCTCCGATTTGCAGGGCGTCGGCAGTGGAGCCTGTGCGGCGAGCGTGTTGGTGAAAGACGGCGAGCTTCATGTCGCCAACGTCGGAGATTGTCGAGTCGTATTGAGCAGAAACGGCGTAGCGACGCCATTGACGAAGCAACACCGTCTGTGTCGAGAAGACGAGCGCCTCCGGATTGAGAACTCGGTGAGTGAAACGAAATCGAGGAATCCATCTCCATTCCAATTGATTCGAAATCATGATCCGTAAAGTTGAATTGATTTGCAGGGAGGGTTTGTGGACTGCAAAAATGGAGTGTGGAGAGTTCAGGGGTCGCTTGCGGTGTCGAGAGCCATTGGAGACCTACATTTGAAAGAATGGGTGATTTCAGAGCCTGAAATTCATCGTCTTCCTCTAACTCCCGATTGCGAGTTCTTGATAATGGCGTCTGATGGATTGTGGGACAAGGTACTTCCAGTTCATGCCATCTTCAATTCAAAGTTCAAAGTAATAGTAATAGTAATAATAATAAATAAATAAATTAATCGTTATCGTTGTTTTCTTGTGTGAGAATGAGAAGATTTCAAAGTGGGAGACGACTTCCCCGACATTATTCTTTTGCTTAGTCAAGAAGAAACAACCATGCATAAGCATAATAATAATAATAATATTCACAAATCATTTCTCTCATGCTGTCCTATTCAAACCTTTTACTAAAACTAATCAACACTAATATAATGTTTTGTTTTTAACACTAATATAATGTTTGATCTTGCATCTTTATTGTGCGCCATTGCCCTTTTTTGTTTGAATTTTATATTTTAATCTGCTTAAAACATTTCTTTGTTTTACCGGGTCTAATCGTTTTTTTTTTTTTAAAAAAAAAAACAGGGTCAGACGTTTAAACTTTCAAATGTTCGATTTTAATTTATACATTAAAACAAGTTTTTAGTCTGTTTAATTTTAACAAATTGTTTAACTTAAATCTGACACGAGTGCATTTTTTTTTTTTTTTTGACAACATGTGGGGAAGGGAGATTCGAATCACAGACCTTGTGGTTATTATTACAATTGTTGAGTTCAGTTCTTGTTGGCACACGAGTGCATCTTTTGGGCTCATACAACTCATGTCTGAATTCATATCTCATATCATAGGGAGAAATTTGTATGGATGGCAAAATATGGGGGACAAGTTTTGAAATATGTCTAAAAAAAAGTTTTGCAATCTATAGACTAATATATATATATATATATATATTGTCTCTTAACCCTAAACCCTATATATATATTGTCTCTAAAATTGGACTCTTTTTAGTGGAAAACTGGATATTTGAACTTTTATGGACTACAATGAAATAAAAAGGAAAGTTTAGGCCCTATTTGATAAATTTTGTTTTTAGTTTTTTGTTTTCAGAATTGTGTTTGTTTCTTCAACTTTTTCAACTTTTTTACTGTGGTTTCACATCTTTAAATAAATATATAAATTCTTAACCAAATTCTAAAATCAAACCTCGTCTTTAAAAGCTACTTTAAATAAAATAAAAAACTTAACTTAAATTTTGAACCATTTTAAGAAGTATATAACAAAACAAAGTAGTATTTATTATAAAGTTTAGTCTTTTATGTTGGGAAATATTATAAAGTTTAGTTCTAGAGGTGTAAATGATTGTCCAAACAAAAGCCTTAATAATAAATATAACTTTTGCAAGTTGAAATTATAGTATTGTGATTCGACTCATCAAACACTTTTTATATATATATAAAAGACAACTATCCAACGTATTTTTCTACAATGTAATGTCTTTGGTTATTAAAATATTTTGTGAATTTACTGTAAAAAAATGAAAAAGAATCTAAAGTTAATATATGGTTGAATTATAAATAAATATAACAGGTAAGAGATCAGGAAGCAGTAGATGAAGTGATGAGGGAAATGGGAAGGAAGGAAGATACAATGAAGGCATGCAAAATGCTATTGGAAATGTCATTCAGAAGAGGGAACCTGGATGATGTTACAGTCATGGTGGTTTATCTTCATCACTTCATCATTTCCATTCAGTAAAGTAAATAATAAATAATGGCCTTTCTTCTTCTATATATTATTTAATTATTGCATCACACACACAAAGCTAGTAGGCAGGGCCATCTCTCTTCTCCTCCTTAAACCTAAGTTTCATTTCTGTCTACAATTTTGTAGCAACAATAACACACCACACTTTTTTTTGTCTTTTTTCTTCTGCTGGACTGTACATATATAATTAATATACTTGATTGGATACTACCATTGGCAGTTCCAAAGGGGTGTTTTTGTTTTGTTTTTTTCATGCATTTTCAAACTATATACATGTATATTGAGAATATAAGGTTACAAATATATATGTATGTCGCAGTAGATAAAGCTACCTAGTATCTTTTTTTTACGTTGAAAGTTTAATCCTTATCTCCACCTCTCTATATATGTTTTGTATTGAAAAAATAAACATGAACCTTGCTTGTTTCATAAAAAAAGTTACCATGAGTTTAGTTAAGTTCAGTTGTTGGAGTTGACATCTTTCTTTGTTTTAAATGATGATCATTTCATGGCTGAAGTATTTCTACCAAAGTTATACATTAGAAACAACTGTTGTTAAATTTGCCCGAAATAGCAGGTAATTAATCACCAAAGAGGCCCAATTCTAAGAGAATAAAGCTCATCCCGAGTCCAAAATAGAATAAATCCTAACAAGACATGTATGTTTGTTTTTAATCCCTCATTTCATGCATCCTTTTTTTTTAAAAAAAAAAAATAAGTCAAACTTTCATTAAATAATAAAAGTTTCCATACAGTGATTTAAGTACAATAACCATGGTGGATAATTGATCACTTATCCAAAGTATTGGGTTTGCACTTAACTTACTTTGAGCTAGGCTACAGACAATCCCATTCAAGCTTCCATTCACGTGGACAAATCTCACAGTTTGGAAATTCCTCTTAAACTCCCCTGAATGTCTCAAACCAACGAATGAGTTTTAGCAATATTTTTCATCTCACCATTTAAAAGTGAAATCAAATTTCGTGAGTCATATATCATTTAGCTTTTGCCTCTACACAAAATGACGAAATAAATGACGAATTATGACCCTGTATTGCAGCAACCCACACATCCATTATAATCACGTATCACCACTCCAATACCCAGTACTACGATCTCTTTCATCACACGTCGCATCTACACGAATTATCAACTCACACTTATCATTACTTCAATTCAAATGCAGTTTTTTCCTTTGCTACAACCCTCTTGTTTTCCTTACTAGCACCCTGACACTCTTGAAGATAATGAATAATCCACTCACATCGTATATCTACTTCAGGGATCGATGTTTTGTGAATCATGTTATTTCGATCGTTCCACAAAGCTCATGCCTACACATATCAATTCAAATGACTCAATACAAGGAGTCATTTCCAACGGTAGCCATCTATCCTGAACACTGTAATAAGAAACATCTCCGAACTGAGCATGATTAATCGTTTTCAGGCGTTTCCTAAAAATTAGGCAAATATCCTCTACTTCTATGACGTCTAAGATTGATGATAATAGTTGGAATACAATCATGGGAAAGACCTCCAAACAAATAATTTATTATTTATTCAAAATATTCAGCTTCCATGACATTTTCCACCCACTTTCGTACCCTGCTCTGAATGAGAAGAAGTAGCTTCTAGTTTTCCCATCATATGTACACTTTTATATTGACTTCTGATCTCGAGTACTTATCATTATTGTGATAATGTCATGTCTACTTATCAGATGCCGTTGATTTGCTTATAGGCAAGTTGACAATCATCTCTACATCATCCTCAAAGGATAGAGGAGAAATAACAATAAAGGATAGAGGTCTTGGAAGCCATGGGGTCCTTCACTAATTGAATTGAAGCGTGAACCACCCAAAATTTTATTAACCCTTCCTTCAAAAGATCATGGCCCCAAAGAAATCTCTTAAAAAAATAAGAGGATGCATTGGCCTGTGTCTTAAAAGAAGGTTTGTAGAAGGAAAAAGTCGTCCTTTTAGGAGTTTCGACACCTTCAAATCTGGTTGTCAAATACTTGCCAAACCTGTTTAACTAATCCTTCAATGTCCCAAAAACTTAGGCCTCGTGCTTCGTTTGGACAAACACAGTTTCTCCCATCATATCCAATTAACTTTTCTCTTATGAACATTTCGTGCATGGTTGGACCGGAAAAAAAAAACCCCTACAATATTGTCTTTTTCACGTGATGTGCATCATTTAATTAAACTTTTTAATCTTTTAGTTGATATTGGTTGATTTACATGCATAAATCATTTGAGTTATGCTTAGGTTGGTTATTTTTTTCTTTTTTTTTTTTGGACCTTATGCTTAAGTTGGTTAGATAATTCTAAAAGTTCAATATATATTTATATATAGATATGGTAATGAGAATACCACTCCTTAAAAAAAAAAAAGAGAGAGAGAGACAAAGTGAAATGAAAATGACAATTTGAATCAAGTAAAATCTTATTATTCTCCAATATGTGTCAAAATAAGCATAGTTCAATGATAATGATATGTATTAAACTCTTCGACTTTTTTTTTAAGACATAAACTCCTCAAAGTTTGAGCTTCAAGTGGAATACTTCATATTTGTAGTAGATAATAGCTATTGTGTAATATATCATTTTGTAATTCTTTCAAAAGTAAAATTTACTAAAAATTATTATAATTTCAAAACATCAACTAAACAAAGCTATCCGTTATAAAGTTATAATAAATTGACCGATTGCCATATTAATTGTGCAATAACTTTCAGAAACATCAATTTTGGTTCTCAGTATTAAGATTTGATGTTAAATGCCAATATTGTTTTTTTTTTTAGTAAATTAAATGCCAATCTTTTCAGTGGCCTGCTTTTCACTAAATACAATACGATACGATATATTATTTAGTTATTTATATTTCATTTTCATTATATTATAATTTTAAAAATCACTTTCTTTTCAAGTTCAACTTTGTTATTTCGATAATATCATCGGTTTTGTAATTTCAATAGGTTAATTCGTTAAAATATATATTATTGACAAAAGAAATTATAAAAAAAATGTAGGTTGGAATCCTCAACCATGCGTGGTTAAACTAAATTAATTGTTATCATTTAATATTCTTTAAAAAATAATAATTATTATTGGATCATAATCAAATATCAAATTCAAAAGAGGTTGTCAATCAACTACCTTCCCAAATAACAAAGCATAGTTCGACTGACATAAAGTTGTATTTATAACCACGAGTTTTGTGGTTCGAATCCCCCACCTCTACATATAGTCAAAGAAAAAAAAAATCAACTACTTTCCCAATGATCAAGTTCCATTTCTATGCTCATAATTGTTGAACTACAAGTCCTTTCTTTTTTAGTACATGAATCTTTGGGGGTGGGAGATTCGAACCTCTGACTTCATGGTTGATGATACATGCCAATTATTGAGCTAAGCTCTATTTGGCTACGAGTCAATTGATGTTAATAAAATACTCCCAATAAAAAACTGATTTCTTTCAACCTTAAACATATTTTGATAGCTCTTAACTTGCCAACCAAGCCAATTTAAGGTAATACCCAAGGTAAAAGTTGATTTCCTTTAACTTCAAAATATAATTTGATAGTTAAAAAGAAAAAAAGATAGCTCTTACAAGTTACAAGAGTTCAAACTTGTGGAAGAGTGGTCCGCAAGTATTCGACACCCCACGTCCCTCTCGTCCTCTCTTTTCAATTTTATTTTCATTTTATTATTATTATTACTACTTTCTGAAAGCACTTTATACTATTTCCTTTTCAAGAATGAGAATCTATGACTATGAGGAATCCGAATCGTATCGGTCCGGTTTAATGGTCGCGGTTTTTTTGGTTTGTTCGGTAATCGGTATCTTCCATTATCTCGTTCATCATCTCCAAAACCCTAATAACAGTCGCCAAAATCCATTTCCTAACGTTCTTCACACTTCACTCCATTCTCAAGGCTTTTCCTCCATCAATCCGTAATGGCAGACCCTGCTGAGGTCTCCGTGGTTACTCTTGGAGGAAAGGGTTCATCGCTTGCTTCTAGCTCCGTCTATGCCATTGCCCATGGTTTCGCTCTGGTTCGGATTGACTCATCGGCCCTTGAGAGGCTTGCTTCTTCGTCGAACAATCGAAATGCTGCATCCATCAAACACCAGGTTTTCATTCCCGATTTTCTAACTCGCGAGGAAGCCAGGGCATCCCTTGTTGTCCTCCTGAACAAGCTCATCATCTCTAGTTCTTCCGGGATTCGTTCGGTTATTCCTGTTCTCATTGCGGAGACACTTAATTCAAAACCAGAAACTTTACAATTTGATTCGCTTGATGTGACCGACGAGGAGTTATCCGTGTTCAAGCAATCGTGTTATGTTTTGAACGGAATTTGCGCGTTGTTGGACCATCAATCAGCAGCACTATCTTCCATTGCTGATGCTGTGGCTGGCATATCTTGCGAGGCGTCTAGAGCTGACGTGTCTGCGTTCAGTTTGATGGACTCGGGTGATGGGTTCGCTTCAAAGGAGGAGGTTGGAGTCGCTAATGATATGAAGGTATTGTTGAATGGATCTAAGTTGGTGGGTAAGATCGAAAGTGGAGCTATCTCCAAGATTCCAAAGAATCACGGATGCTTGAGAGAGCAAGCGAAGTTGGTGCACTCGAAAATGCGGGTTGAGTTGAATTCTAGTGTGAAAATTGGGAAAGGGGGATCTTTGAGTTCTGGGACAGAGGATGCCGTTCGGACCGCATTATTGTCATTTGCAGCCATGCTGTGGGACTTGGGAAAATGTAGCTTGGATAGAGGAAAGTTGGTTTTGGATTCAAATAGCGTTGAAAATGTAAAGGCGAGTTTGGTGGGTTTGCTTGATAGGGAATGTCCCAGTAATGAGAGTCTCAAAAAGGAATATAGGTTGGTCTCCGAATTGGCTTTGGATGAAAAGTACGATGAGTTTGTCCATACCGTGAACTTGTTGTTGGTAACTGTATGGAAAATTGTCGCTTGGGAGGCTATAGCAGCCTTCTTGACGATTGAAGGCGGTGAATTGATAGGGAAGGGGCAGGATGTTGACATAAATGGAGCTAATGAGAAGGTGGTAAAAAAGAGTGAGAAGAAGAAGAAAGCAGTCTTGGGTAAAGGGACTAGTGTGGTTGTTCAGTTGATTAAAGATAGATTGCAGGCTAAAGGTGGGGGTCTGGGATCATTGGAGAACTCAGTAAAAGATCTTTTATCCTTCTTGGATCCGAAGGCTTCCGAGTTTGATACTCTATTGAAGAAAATCAAAGAGATAGTTGAAAGCAACGAAAGTAGGAGGCTACCGAAGCTTCCCAAGGTAATAGCGTACTTCATTACTTTAACTAAATTCCAAGTCACGTAGCCATCCTCCCTCTGTTTTGGTCAAGGAAGTGGAATCTCATTAGAAAAATAATATCATCCTTTGTTTATAGCTCCTGTTTCCTCCATTATGTCTTCAATTGTATGCCGCAACTTAGTTTAGTAACGGTAATATTGAAATCGTACTCTTATCATCAGTTAAAAAATGTTTAGCCATCCTCTCTTTGATTCTGGTTTTCTTTGTAACATAAGGAGGATGACAACAGTTTTCTTTTTCTGTAATCACTTATCAGTATGCTATGTCGTGCTATTCAACTTCACTACAATACTAAGACATATTTGTTTATATTATTCTTTTTGGATAAGACCAGAGGCAAGTTTTATTGAAAGGTAGCCTATACCTCTAGAGAAATTAGCTTTGTCTGTGCTGTGCTTAAACCTTCTTCTTCTTCTTCTTTTTAAATAGAAAACATTATATTTTGTATTTTTGTGAATGAAACGAGAGAACCTCTTTGTTTCTTTCAGAAGTCTCAATTTAGAAAAGAAGATGAAAAGTGAGTCATTCCTTTTCATTTAGTTATAAAGCTATAGAATCGTGCATTATTATTTTTTTTTTGTATCTAATTCATGCTTTTGTTAATACCGTTATGTGTTATATTTTCTATTAAAAAATGTTAATACTGTTATATTTTGATTTGATTTAATATTTTATTGTTTTCCCTCTTTCTAACATGGGTGTTTGTTATTTTAACTCAACTGCATGTTCCTCATATTAGGGCACTCGGGATTTTGCGAAAGAACAAATGGCAATTAGAAAGAAAGCATTTTCAATTATAGAAGGGGTTTTTGAGCGGCATGGTGCCACAGCCTTGGATACCCCAGCTTTTGAGTTGAGAGAAACTCTCATGGGGAAATATGGAGAAGATTCCAAGCTGATTTATGATCTGGCTGATCAGGTTATAATAGATGTTATTACTTATGTTAACGCCAAAGGACACCGCCATTATTTTTCTTTTCGAGTTTTGAGTTTTTTAGATATAATCATTGGGATATTTATCTAAATTTATTTCCCCCCTTTATTCTAAGCATCTATTCATGCTTCATGAAATAATTACATGATTAACAATTAACTAAAGTACTCCGATTTGCCGAGCATAATGATTAGTTGACTGTTGAAAATTTTGGAACTTTATTATTCTAATAGTTCTCCTCTTGTATTTGTTGCCTTATTAATGCCATTTACAAGCATTTGATATTAATATGTGATGTTGAGCTTTTTTCTGAGCATGTTAACATTCAATCCTCACGTCAAGGTTCTCATTTTATTCATTTCTTATTGGATTAATGCTTATCCGTTTAATCTTTGGCTGCCTTGCTTTCTCTATTCTATCTAGTTTTATAGTTTCTCCATAATCAATCTCGTCGCATTAAATTTGCTGAACATTGGATAGTTTTATGTGACAGAGCAATAACTTCTCGTGGTTCCTTTTTTGTTCTCCGTCATTGTAATTTCTTTTTCAGCCTGTTTACAGGGAGGGGAGCTCTGTTCACTTAGATACGACTTGACTGTTCCATTTGCTAGATATGTTGCCATGAATGGTATAACATCATTCAAAAGGTATCAAATAGCAAAAGTTTATAGAAGGGACAACCCATCTAAGGGACGATTCCGTGAATTTTATCAGTGTGATTTTGATATTGCTGGTCAATATGAAAAGATGGGGCCAGATTTTGAGGTTATTAAGATACTAACGGAGCTACTTGATGAGCTGAACATTGGACAGTACGAGGTAACCTTTTTTACTAATTGTTCTGCAGAATATAATTCAATGGTTTTTTTTTCTTTTGAAAAATATAATTCAATGTTTTTGTTTGCTTGATGTTTAGTTTTTATAAATCTTCAGTTCTGAATAGTATGGTGAATCACCATTATTATCATATTCCTTGAGTGGATTGGATTCCTGGATTCCTTTTCTATACCACCGAGTTGCCTCAGTCTATTCATGTTGTTATGTTACTGCCATCGAGTTGCCTCAGTCTATTCATGTTGTTACTGCGATTGATTTCTGAATCCACTTTGTGGTTAAACCTTTAGCCTAATCTATTTTGTTTATATTTTATTCTGCAGATAAAATTGAATCATCGAAAGCTATTGGATGGGATGTTAGAAATTTGTGGAGTACCACCTGAAAAGTTTAGAACCATATGTTCGAGTATTGACAAGTTAGACAAGCAATCTTTTGACCAGATAAAAAGAGAAATGGTAATTAAATTTACTGCTGATCACAATTTTATTATTTATTGTGCATGCCTGCCTTTTTCTGCCTTCCCTTCTTAGTATCTTTTAGTTATCTGGTTTAATTTAATGTTGAATGCAGATTATGTTTGTCAGATTTAAAATTAGGTGGTCTAACATATATTTGCATAATTGCATTTCACTTGAGTCAAATCTCTTTTCCTTTTGGTTGTATCATTTAGTTAGTTATTATTATTTTTATTTTATGAACTTAATTCCCATCATAGCCACAACAAGAATGGATTTATTATACGTGATTATAAATTGACGTTTACTTGCTAGGTGGAGGAAAAGGGATTGACCCTGGAGATAGCTGAAAGAATTGGTGATTTTGTGAAGGAAAGGGGACATCCATTGGAGCTATTATCTAAGCTCAAACAGGAGCAGAGCCCGTTACTACAAAATAAAGGATCTTTTGATGCATTGAGTGAATTAGAGATTTTATTCAGTGCTCTAGAAAAGTCAAGGTGTGTTGACAAAGTGGTATTTGACTTGAGTCTTGCCAGAGGTCTTGATTACTACACTGGAGTAATCTATGAAGCTGTTTTTAAAGGTGGTACGCAGGTAAGTTTCTATATGTCATCATCGTGTCTGTTGGCATCTTTCTTGCTTTTGAGTTGTCATGCACGTATGCTGTTGTTTGATATTAATTGTTTGTGACTCTGCTTCAATGTTTGAGGATCTTCCATGATAATTCAACTACCAGTTATTGGGAGGAATTTTTTGTGTTAGAACATTCAAAAGAATTTAACTTTCTGTTATTTTGAAGAATTGCTAGTTAATCTTGCATAAATTAGTTCGAGATCCTGGCCCCTCCTTTCCAAATAAATGACATTTGATATCCCCCTCTGTCTTCTTTCCCTTTCTTAAGGCCCCTTACACACGTTCACCAACTCCTAAACCAACTAAGAGAATGTATAACTAGCTGCTAAAGACAGGAATATCCCTATAAACATAAATGTTCATCAGCCTGCAAGGTTCAGAATGTTTAGCCCATCTCTTATCCCTGTTTCTTTCTCCTTGTTTAGTGGGAATCATGTGTGGCTAAACAGTATTTGGGCCTTATTAGCTAATCTTATTTACAAGGTTGAAGTGTGGAAATTGCAGTTGGCTAGTTTCCATTCCATAGGCTCCCCATGTCAATGTAGCATCAGTGTTGGGAAGACACTGCCGCAACGATCAATGGAAATGAACTGCCAAATGTGGAAGATTCATTGTTCCACCTCCAAAATAAATTCAGACATCAATTGAGGGGAAATAGGGGCAGGAGTGGCTGAAGTTCCAATGACATGCTTGAATTGGGATACATGAAAGACTGGATGGACAGTGGGAAAAGGTAGTGGACAACCTGTAAGCGACCTTCCACACTTTGGCCTAACTGGGGTTGACTCCAGCATGAGGGTGATGCTATGCTCCTTTCCTCTCATGGGAAGTAGACCTTGACGGATTGGATTTGGTCTTCACATCTACTAAATCCTTGTTGCTGGAGGAACAAACTCTCAAGTCCCATCAAGATCGCTTGCCCTTCCCATTTGATTGTTCCAAGGATTGTTTTCATTTACGGAAGAGACTAACTAAGACTAGGAGATCCCCATTGACAGAAGACACCTCTGTACCTCATACTGAGAAAACCTATCTTAGAAGCCAGCCAATTGACAATCATACTCAGTGTAGTAGCTAGTAGCTAGCCATTCATGCCGAATCACATTGAACCTCCTGTGTGCTGGAGGTCAAAAAATCCTTAACAAACCTCAAGATGCTGTAGCCTAATTACAGCGCTCTTACAGACCCCTATCTTCAAACCTAAAGCCTAGTCCCAAACCAAACCCCCACCTAACTTTTGTCTTTGATATTGGCAATTGTAACTCATGGACAGCTTTCTTTGAGGTAAAGTTGTAAGTAGCTCCACAATCATTCATCACCACAACTTCCTATCGTCCAATTTGTCAGGTCTTAAAAGTTGAGCCCAACCACCACATCGAGGGTAATCTCTGCTGTTTCAATTTATTCCTTCTGTAGGTCAAGCTCTACTCTTTAGTTTCATCCTCATCGATTGTCCCTCAATCCTCCTCTTCCAAGATCACGAATTGTAGCTAATGAACTTCAAACTTATGCTTGGATGTAAGCTTTTCATCAAACATGAATGACAACCTTCCTCTCACTGCAATTATAGCTCGTTCTGCATCAGGATCATTATAACTTCAAACTTATGTTTGGATGTAAGTTTTTCATCAAATATGAATGACAGCCTTCCTCTCTCTGCAATTATAACTAGTTCTGCATCTGGATTGTTTCCGCTTGTTTCAACATCCTCTGTCTTTACTCTTTATGAATAAGTTACTGTTTGTTGTTGGGCAAACCGTTATGGTGTAGGATCAACTGCTTTATGTACTGCTTTTGAAAATTATGCATGAAAATTATAAAATATTTTGAGATAGGAAATTGGATTTGTATCCAGAATAATCTAGTTATGCAGGAATGATACTCTACTGATCTGATGGAAATTATTTTTGCTCTCTAAGACCATTTCTCCTTGGTTCTATTACCTGCTATGATGTAAGAAGCTATCGTCATGTTACCTTGCTGCCTTCGGATACTTCTTTTATTTGGACGCTTTGAGGATGTAATTAACAAATCATTTATGTTAACAGGTTGGTTCTATTGCTGCTGGTGGACGCTATGACAACCTTATTGGGATGTTTGGTTCCAAGCAGGTCCCAGCCGTTGGTGTCAGCCTTGGAATTGAGCGAGTTTTTGTTATTATGGAACAACTTTTGAAAGATCAAAACCAGGTAATGACTTAACATTCTTATTTGAATCCTTGGTATAGTGTGAGATGTGTGCTGCTCTTGTAGTTGAATGTTAACATCAGAATTGAACTTCTAAGGTTACTGTTTGACGAGCCCTTGGTTTTTGATTTTTGAAAATTATGCTTGTTTTCTCCGATTTTCTTTACAACGGGTTTTATCTTTCTTAAGGAACTATTTGAATTCTTAGCCAAATTTCCAAAACAAAAACAGTTTTCATAAACTACCATTTATTATTATTATTATTATTTTTTAATTTTTAATAATAGTTTTTAAAACTTGACTTGGTTTTTGAAAACATTAGTAAAAAATAGATAACAAAACATAGAAACTCAGGGGTGGAAGTAGGGTTTATAAACTTAATTTCCAAAAATTTAAAACCAAAAACCTTAACCATTTGCTACTAGATTGTTCGTGTCTGTCTTCTCTTTGGAATTGCTTTTTTAGGTTTTTCGGGGTTGCCTCGGCTTGAAATAGAGATTGTGGTTCCATGATTGAGGAAATTCTCCTTTAACTCTCCTTTTCGAGATAAAGGAAGCATTTTATGGCATGCTTGTTTCTTTGCTACACTATGGAGCATTTGACTTGAGCGAAATAGGCGTATCTTTAGAGGGATCGAGAGATTAGAGGATATTCGGGGGTTGATTAGATTTAATGCTTCTTTATGGGCGTCCATTTGTCGGACTTTTTGCAATTACTCTTTGGGGCTCATTCTTTAGGGTTGAGATTCTTTTCTGTAAGTAGGTTTTGGGGCCTCGGTTTGTAGACTTGTATTTTGTCTTGGGGGCTTGTTTTTTGTATGCCTGTTCTCTCTTTTATGTTTCTTAATTAATTAATGCTTGGTTTCTCAAAAAAAAAAAAAAAAAAAAAAACAAAAACAAAAACAAAAAAAAAACCAAATGGTTACCTAACAAAGCCTAACTCATTATAGTTCTCCACAAGCCCGCTGTTAAGGTTCTGGAATAAAGATGTTGGGAGTTAGTCTTCATTAAATTCTGTTTTTCCTAGTCTAGTTTTGGGGGAGTCAATTCATCTTTATTAATGTTTATGTTGGTCGCTGGGTTTTATTTTTGGCCTCCAATACAATAGGAGCCTACTCTCTAAAATTTTTATAATTATTGCCCAGCAACTATCTTTGTTAATTGGGGTGCTTTTTGAATTCCTGGTGGTTTTCTGAGAGTTCTTAACCCTCCCTCTTCTATATTCTGCTGTTTGATGAAACATTTTCAATTCTGTTAGTTGTCTTTGTCAAATGGACTATCTTGTTTATTCAGTTAATTCAACTTCAACTGTTGAGATTTTGCAGACTACTCGGGCCACTAAGACCGAAGTTTTAGTGAGCATACTGGGGGATGATTTGACACAAGCAGCGGAGCTTGCAAGTGAGATATGGAGTGCGAAACTGAATGCTGAATTCCTGGTCAATAAAAGAGTGATGAAACATATTGATCGTGCGAAAGAGTCAAGAATCCCTTGGATAGTATTTTTGGGGGAACGTGAAGTGAGTGAGGGGATTGTCAAGTTGAAAAACGTGGAAACTTTCGAAGAAGTAACAATTTCCAGAAGCAACATCATTGATGAACTGAAGAAACGATTGACCCCTTGATGTTTTTGCTATTGCAAATGCAAAGATGATCTTCTTCAATGCCAAGTTGGGTAGAACAACTCTTTTGCAGATATATTTTTTTTTTTTTTTTTGTATACGAGATCAACATGAAAACACAAGTGTTCTAATGCACAGCCTTGGTTGGTATATATTATATGAATTTAGTATTGCTCACATTTGGGCTGTGTTTGACACCCAATCCATTTTTGTTGTAAACTTGTTGACATAAATGGCCGAGTTCCTTTCTGGTTATTCCTGTATCACGAATTATTAGGATGTGATTCTATACACCAAAATATGACGAGAAGCTTTTATTATTATCCATTCTGAAGTTGCACTGAATTTCGTATAAGAACAGGATTGTGGATATAGGGAGCAGATCTACTTTACTTGCTCGATAACTTGCTTTCTTCAGATCTCGTTATTCCAATTTGCTTCGAATTCTATCTGGTTAGGGAAACTGCTTTCTTTGATAGTCATTTGTTGCTGCTTCCAGCGATCCTTGTTTCGATTCTTGGCGGGGTCTTCTCTGTGTTTAATCAAGAGGCAGTTTAATCAAGAGGCAATCGAAGTTGGCTAGTTTCTTCATTCTCCTTTTGAAGTTTGTTTTTGGTTCAGTTTCCTTTGCTTGATGGGAGATGGAATCTCCGCTTTCTTTTCTTGGTTCTTGGTTTCCTCAGCATTTTATGGTTCTGTTTATGCATTTTTTTTTCATTGGTTTTCTTAGAAGTTTTTCTCTCTGGATGATTTATTTCTTTGTGGGTTGTTTTTTTTTATTTGTTCCTTTTTCTTTCTCCCTTTTGGAGTTTTTTTTTTTTTTTTTTTTTTTTTTTTTTTTTTTTCCTTCTCTGAGCATTAGTCTCTTTAGTCTTCTTCTCTAAAGAGTAAGCATGGGAAAAACCTTCAGCCTTGCGAAGAGTTGCGAAGAGTTTATTTATTTATTTTCTTTCTTAACCAACCATAATATTATGTTTTCCTTTTCTTAACCAACCATAATATTATGTTTTCCTCCATTGAAATTTGGGAATTTTCAGTTAAATGAGATAAGATGAAAAGGAGCAGGAACAAACTGTTTTCAAAAAAAAAAAAAAAAAAAAAAAAAGAAGTTTTTGTATTATAAGATGAAAAGGAGCAGGCATAAAGTGAGATGCGGTGTTTGCTTTCTAAAAAGGGTGGAGAAAGAGTGATGTCCCGGCAACGACGAACAAGGAATAACTGCCGTGGGTTACCCATAAAAACGACCTTTTTCACTTTTCTGTGGGCCTATCTCCTTTCAATCTTCAATCAATTTACTTCAACATTATAGATAGATAGCGTTCGCCTTTTCCTAGTGTGATTCTCCAGAAGCCGCCGCCGCCGCCATGGACGAGGATTCAGGAAGTGAATTCCAGGATTGGGAGCTTCTCCATGAGGATGACGACACTTTCCCCCAAGTTTACTCCTCCAATTTTCCCGATTCCAGCTCGAGGGTTTTTCAGGTAATTGAAGGCGATTCCGGCTCTGGAAGTACTATTTGGTTGGATTACTTCTCTCTTCGTAATCACGAACCCAATGCAAAGACTGCCCTGGACTCAACTGTCAGCAAGGCGTGTTTGATCGAGTCGGAAAACCCCAACTCCAATGATTCTAATGCGCGTAATCGAAATTGTCGGAAAAGCACGAGTCAATTAGGGTCCGAGTCGGGAGACGGCCTTTTGGACGACTATGAATTGAACCAATCTCATGCCAACGGTCTTGCAGATATTACGAAAAGCTTAACAGGTTTCGAAGAAATTGCAACCGACGTTGAGATTTTAGAGAGACGGGAGTCTGATGACGGTAATTTGAGTGGCTCTGCTTTTGTTTCTAGAGATGAACCACTCTCTGCGAAGGACATGTATATCCCAATGGAATCCGAAGAATCGGGTGAAGAAAGTGAGAGCCAGGATGAGGTTTTGGACGACTCTTATTCTAACTCGATTGGAAATGAGTCAGTTGCCATGGAATCTGGAGACGATGGAAAAGAGAGCGATACAGGTAGCAATCATATAGACAGTGTAAATGATGTTTCGAACAAGGATTTGGGTGGGGAAGATGGAGATTCGAGTGAGAAAATAGATGTGGCAATAGAAGAAGTGAAAGTGGAGGCAAAATCTGGTGAGGTAGAGGCACAGAGGAGGAGGGTTGTGTGGTGGAAGATTCCTTTTCAGCTGTTGAGGTACTGCCTTTTAAGGGCTAACCCTGCCTGGTCTTTCTCTGTGGCTGTTGCTTTCATGGGAATGGTGATATTGGGGCGTAGATTGTACAAGATGAAGAAGAAAAGTAAGAGCCTTCAGTTGAAGATTGCTGTGGATGACAAGGTTAGTTATTGCCTCTTTGGATTATTATATTTTAGTCATTCTCTGGTGAAGTTCTTTCGTTTAATAGCCTCTCTTTTAGTAATCTTACTGGATAGAACCGTTAGTCAGCGTTATATCTATCCATTGAATAACGTAGTGTTGGAGATCTAAGTTCAAATCTGAGCAACATAATTTCGTTTTCTAGTATGTCATTCTTGTGATTGAGATGGTGTTATCTAAAGCTTTTGATTGTTTCAATAGGAAAGCTCTCCTCTCAAAGAATTGATGTGAGAAACTTATTTTCACCATACTGCATCCTCTCTATTTGTGCCGACTCTGAGACTTCTTACAATTGTTTGCTGTTCAACTTTTCTAATTTCCTTTTGTGGGTTTATAAGGAACTTCTTTCTTGGAAGAAGAATATTTACAATCTTTGATTGACATTGGATGCACATGTGATCCATCATAAATGCTCTCTATTAGATGTGATTTTTGTGTTGAAATTGGCTGATATCTGGGTTGCCTATGTGCACTGGTCAGCATTTGTTTAATGATGGGAGAAATCTATATGATCCATATACAACTTGTCGCTGGAAGATTATTGATAAATGTCTTGACTCTTAACTATATAGGGTAATTTGAAACTAATGACGTAAATAAGGTAGTTTACTTGGAAATCATTTTTTAGGACATATGATTTACAAATATTTGTCTACAGAGTCAAGTTACAGCATTGTAAATTGTGTTTTAGAAAAACGTTTTTGGCCCTGGTAAATTGTGTTACTTATGAACTTATAAGAACTATCCAAATGTTGTTATTACTGAAACAACCTTATTTTAATTATTTTTTGCCAAACAAACTTTGTAGCCAGTGCCAAGAAACTTGACTGTTGACTCCTTTAGTGGTGCTATTAGCACATCTTTTCTGTTTTTGATCGAACATTTGGGGAAGGAACTCCTGGTGATTTAATGCCTAAAATCAAGGGGTATATAGAGAGTTAAAAAAAAAAGAAACCCTTTTGGGTTGGCATTTTTTTTGAGCTAATAAATCTGGAAGCATAGTAGAAACAGTTAGAACTTTTAAAGAGAGAGATAGAATTGGGATGCAGTTGGATTGTTGAATGAAAGCTTGTTAGTGGGTCAATTAGTCCAGATAAAAGCTTTCAGAAAATGCAGTGAGAATAATTATATTATAGCCTTGTGCGGTTTGTAACTTCCCGTTTATGAGTCATTGAGTGAAAAATTGAGGTTTTGTCCCCTCCCCATGTAATGTTTGGGTAGAAATAGAATGGAGCAGCAGATGGTCGTTTTGAGTTTGACATACAAATCCATTTCATATTTCATACTTTGCAATACTTGATTGAATGAAGATAAAAACTTACACTGAGTGCACATCTTTTTGTAGAAGGTATCGCAATTTGCAGACCGGGCTGCACGTTTGAATGAAGCATTCTCAATGGTGAGACGGGTGCCTGTGGTGAGAGCTTCATTGACGGGTGCAGGTGTGAATTCTTGGCCTGCCATGAGTATGAGATGAAGTTTCTTGTATTCTTGAAAATTTGAACAATTTCGAGATGTTGGAGGTCTGCCATGTGTAAAATATGTAAGGTCATGGGAAGCTTTTTTGCAATGCTTTGCGTGTAAATGAATATCTAAGCCTCTTCCACTGTACTTTATTTTGGACCTTAGGGTAGTAAAGGAAGGTTAATAACACCCTTTAATTTGACTGTCTTTCCCATACTCTGGAGTGAAAATTTTCTCCAAATACGTTTAAATATCTAGATTTTTGGTTGATAAAGATTTGTAGATTCTAGAGGTGGAGGATGTGTAAGAAAGTTGTGTACTCCATAAGTATCGGCCTTCTTACGGTCTCTAACTTCTCTCATAGTCTTTTCCTCTGTTTTAATTGTTCCATTTGATTTGATTACGCGGCATCTGAGCTGAGTGAAGAAAGTTAATTTGGATTGTCGGGGTACGTGGCATCAAAATCAATCTCTCTCTTTTGTGTTGAAATATAAACTTGATTTTGGATAATTAGTATTTGAGCCTAACCCAAATTCTAGAAATATCTTAAGAAGAGGAAAAATCTAGAGAAGTACCTTAGGAAGATTTTTGGAGTGTGAGGTAGAATTTCGTAGAATATTATAGAAAATTTTGTATATTATAGAGAATCATTTTTAGTCACAAGATTATAGATGTGTGTTGGCAAAATCTTAACCATAAATTGAGGAGGTGGAAACTAGTATAAATAGGAGTGGTGTCTTAAAGTTTTTGTATCAAGTCAAAAAGCTAGAATTGAGTAATAACTCAAGTAGCCTCTTTCTCCCTAACATCTTTCTCAAAAATCCATCTTTCAAGTTTACCCTCTAATATCCAAAAAGTTTATTTTCAACACCATGACAATAAAATTTGGTCATCTATGAATGATAGACTCCGTACAAAAAAAACAAACCAACCAACCTAATGTAATACTTCTTCATTAAGGAAGAAGTACTTGATTCGCGAATTAATTTTGGCTGCTTTTCCTGCAATTTTATTCCTTGTTGAAGAATAATTCTGATGACGGTTGTTCCCGAACTCGAAGACAAACGAACCTCCAAATTAAAATTTAAGGACAATTTTATTCCCCATTTTGACAGAAAATGGAGGCTTCCTTCGGCCTTAATCTAGAATCATTTGAAATTTGCCATACGAAAAGACATAAATAAGTTTGCTTTAATTATTCCCGCGGTTTGCCAACTATTTTCAAAAGATAGAAATACAATCAATCAATTAATTAACTAAACTCTGGTTAGCCTTTTTTCCTAGTATAAAAATGATCATAATTACTGATCATCAGTACCTGCTAGCTACTTGAAATGAGTGGATGTTCATCCAATAATATTTCAACCAGGAATAGGATTCAATCTCAATATGATGTGTTCGTGAGTTTCCGAGGCGAAGATGTGAGAAATAATTTTGTGAGCCATCTTCAGGCAGCACTCAAACGCAAAGGAATCACAACTTTTTTTGATGAAGAGCTCAGAAGAGGAGAAGAAATTTCTCCCGCTCTTGTTGAAGCTATACAACAATCTTCCATTTCCATCGTGGTTCTGTCTCAGAACTATGCATGTTCCCGGTGGTGCTTGGATGAGCTGTTGAAGATTCTTCAATGTAGAAACCACTTTGGACAGATGGTGATGCCTGTCTTCTACCATGTCGATCCATCAATTGTCCGAAAGCAAACGGGGAGTTATGCTGAAGCATTCACAAAACACGACCAAACTCCCAACAATCCAAAAGATAAAATACAAAAATGGAAACATGCTCTAATACAAGTAGCAAATCTATCTGGTTGGGATTTGGATGATCGGTAATTCAAACCTCTTTTAACATTTATCATACATTTAATTTTCTTTTATTTTTATTCAAACTCTTCTAACGTACTATTCTTTCTGCTGCATTTTCAGAAGGCTAGAGTCTGAAATTATCGACAGAATCACTGAAGAAATACTTAAAAAAGTCGACAGTTTAACATCATCTATTGGTGCAGATGGCTTTCTAGTAGGAATTGAACATCGTGTGGAGCGTATCGAGGTCTCTCTACGTCCCGATTCCAACGATGATGTTCGCATTTTAGGCATTTGGGGAATGGGCGGCATTGGTAAAACTACCATTGCCAAAATTCTATTTCATAAAATAAAACATCAATTTGATGGTTGTTGCTTTCTTGAGAATGTCAGGGAAGAATCTGGAAAAAATGGACATAGGCTACCGGATTTACGAAAGAAGCTTCTATCTAAAGTACTTATGGAGGAAAGACAGCTTCAAATGGATATTTCATGCACATGCTTTAAAAGAATGTTGTGTAGAAAGAAGGTGCTCGTTGTTCTCGACGATATTGATGACGTGGAACAATTAGAGAATTTATTTGGGAGACGAGATTGGTTTGGAGTAGGAAGTAGAATTATCATAACAACTAAAAATAGGCAACTTCTTACCGAGGCGGATGAAATTTACGATTACGCGAGAGAACAATTGACTGATGAGGAAGCCTTGCTACTCTTTAGCCACCATGCGTTTAACACAAGGCATCCCCCACAAGCTTACCTCGAGCTTTCTAAAAGGGCTGTAAATTATGCATGTGGCATTCCGTTGGCTCTCAAGCTCTTGGGTTCTTGTCTACGTAAAAAGGATAAAAAAGTGTGGGAAAGTGCATTGACCTGCAGACTAGAAAGATTTTCTGACGATGAAATAATTAAGAAAGTGCTAGAACTGAGCTTTGATGGACTGAATTCGAGTGAGAAAAACATACTACTTGATATAGCATGTTTCTTTAAGGGAGGGGAGCTTAAACTTGCCACCTCAATATGGGATGCTTGTGGCTTTTTTCCGGACGTTGGTCTTTCTGTACTTAGTGACAAGTGTCTCATATATCTTAGAAACAAATCTCAACTTTGGATGCATGATTTGATTCAAGAGATGAGCAAAGCAATTGTTCGAAAAGAGAGTACTGAACCGGGTGAGCGTAGTAGGTTATGGGAACGTGAAGACATCTTTCACGTATTTAAGAAAAATAGTGTAAGTAAGGAGTTGCCTTAATTTCTTAATTAATTAATTAATTATACGAGTCGTTTAATTATTGAATTAATTAATTAACTTGGATATATATTTAATATTTTATCTCTTCTTTGATTATAGGGGACTTCAGCGATTCAATGCATAACCTTGAACTTATCGGAGACTGACGAAATACTAGAATTAGGTGAAGAAGCTTTTGCGAAAATGAAAAAACTGAGATTGCTCAAGTTCTTCATAGACTTAGATGAAAGCACGAAGATAAGGCTTCCTCGTGGTTTGAGAATGCTTCCGGACAGCTTAATATTCTTGTTTTGGGATGGCTATTCCAACAACTGCCTTGCTTCAAAATTTGATCCACAGAATCTCGTTGGCTTGTTTTTACGTCAGAGTTGCATTAGGCAGCTGTGGAAAGGACACCGGGTAATATTTTAATTTATTTTTTTTAAGGAAAATGATTGGCTGGATACGCACGTAGGAATCTCACTAACATATCACCATCAAAATATTTTAATCATTTTTTACCTATGCAGCTAAGTATTTGTTCATTTTTTAACAAATTAGTTCGGCCAGGCCATGGATGGAGTAATGAAATTATTATTATTATTTTTTTTTTTTTGGGTGATGTACAGATGTTTAAACATTTAAAACATATGGACCTCAACAATTCCAAGTATCTATCTGAAGTACCTGATCTGTCGGGAGCTCCCTGTCTTGAGGATATCGATTTGCACGACTGCACAAAATTATCAACGATCCACCCTTCCATCACAACTTTAACAAAACTCAGTTATCTGAATCTAACTGATTGTGGGAAGCTGCGGAATCTTGCGAGCAAAATCTGTTTGAAACATCTCGAAAGGCTTATTCTCTCTGGTTGCTCAAGCCTCCGAACCTTCCCAATCATTTCTGATAATATGGACAATTTGTATGAACTTTCCCTAGATGGAACTGGACTCTCGAAGTTGCCTCCATCCATTGAAAAACTCACTGGACTCGCCGAGCTCAACCTCGCTAACTGCATAAAACTCGTCAGCCTTCCGGACAGCATCTGTAACCTGAAACGCCTCGAAAGTCTTATCCTGTCCGGCTGTGAAAACCTCGAACGCCTTCCAGACAACATCGGGAACTTAGAATCGTTGTCGTGGCTGTGGGCAGATGGAACTTCAATTCAACGCGCACCATCCTCCATTATCTGTTTGAAGAATATTTCAACGTTGTCGTTTCGTGGGTGCGGAGGGTCGTCGACGAGAAAGCCATCGACCTCCTCGTCCCATTGGTTGTCTTCTTGGTTTAGCAGTGAAGCGAGTTGCATATTATTGCAGGGTTTGCAGCTGCCTCCTTTGGGGGGCTTTCAGAATCTCAAGCGTCTGTCTCTTAGCAACTGCGATCTTGTGCACGTGCCGAGTGGTTTAGACAAGTTGCCGTCCTTGAGTTATCTCGACTTGAGTGGAAACAAGTTTGAGACATTACCTGAAACCACATTCTTAAACATTCCTAGATTAGACATTCTTGTGCTGAGTAATTGCACGACGCTGCGATCGTTGCCGGAGCTCCCACCCAGCCTCAGGTTTCTGTTCGCAGATGAATGCTCGGCACTGGAATCCATAGCCAGCTTTAAATCTTTGCTGAGAGGAATTGGTCAATGGAATCGCAAAGAGTTCAAATTCGCCAACTGTTTGAAACTGAAGAACCAGTGCAGCAACATCTTGGAGTCCGTGGTAGAGGGGGTTCGGCTTGCAACAGTGCAGAATTTATATGATCAGGTTTGTCTAATTAATTTAATTTCTCTGAATTATTAATCCCAAGCTAAGGTATAGTACTCTAGGTTAAATTATATGTTTAGTCCATGAACTTTCAGAGGTTGTGTCAATTTAGTCTTCCTCAACTTTAAAAAGTATCAACCCTGAACTTTAAAAAGTTATCTCATAAGTCTTTAAACTTTCAGGGTTGTGTTCAAAATAATTAAGTTATCAAGAATCTGTTAGATACAAAATTGAAAGTTCAAAGAGTTATTAGAAACTTTTTAAAGTTCAAGTACTTAATTGATAGACTAAACTTGTAATAAAACCATTAATATATCTAATAATAATAATGAATTTAATTTTGATGAATTCAGGGTATTGGTCATGGTGGTCTAAACCTCACTCTGGGGGTGATATATCCAGGAAGTGTAATCCCAGAATGGTTCGGTAATCAAACAATGGGCGACACTGTAACCCTGCAGCTTCCTGCGCATTGCTTAGATAAGTCGTTGGGGTTTGCCGTTTGCGTCATTGTTTCTCCGCAAGACACATTTCAATCTTACGTCAATGTTCATTTTCGGTTGATGTTTGGAGACGAGGTCGAGGATACGGACCCGTGCGGTTACCACATCTTGCGCGGCGGACGGAGCAAGCTGTCGTTTAAAGATGATCACATTGTTTTCGGATTCACATCCATGTCTGAGTACATTGTTTCAACTGACCTTTGGCCTAAGAATCGCAATTACATTGAATGTTCGGTCAAGTTCGCGGTCTGTTCCGACCGCGGTGCCGTTGTGAAGTTGAAAAAGTGTGCAGTTCGCTTGCTCAATGTCGACGCCAAAACACAGCTGCCTCCGCACTCTTTGCGCTATGACCATCATTGGAGACTCTTGACTTGAGTGGAAATAACTTGGAGAGCTTACCTCAAACCATTTCCAATCTTCCTAAATTACAATATCTTTTATCTCTGTAATTGCAATCGACTACGATCATTACTGGAGCTTCCACCCAGCCTTTCTTATCTCGATGTAAATGATTATTGCACATCACTGGAATCAGTTGGGAGCTTTAAATTTACAGACTGTGATGACCCATATTTCAGTTGCGCTAATTGTTTGAAACTGAAGCCCAGCCAGTGGAATAGCATCGTGGAATTCGTAATACCGACACGTGGCTTTCTTAGTGAAAGAGAAAATCGAAATGGCGGTGCCGGTGCCGGTGCCGGTGGGTTTGCAATGGTTCCAGGGAGTGAAATTCCAGAAAAGTGGTTTAGTAACCAAAGTATGGGGGACAGTATAAGTAAGTATAACCCTCGACGACGTTGCTCCAGATTTTTTTGATAAGTATGTGGGGTTTTCTTTTTGTCTTGTTATTGTTTCTCCCGGTGACTGGACTTATCCTTTTCTCGTTATTGAATGTGAATTATATCAAAATCAGTGCCATTATCCGAGGATGAAAATGATCATTATGACTATAGACATTTACCC
The DNA here is from genome assembly GCA_036850905.1 of Luffa acutangula. Lineage (NCBI taxonomy): Eukaryota > Viridiplantae > Streptophyta > Magnoliopsida > Cucurbitales > Cucurbitaceae > Luffa > Luffa acutangula. Next base: position 54,846,990 of record CM072094.1, on the reverse strand, counting down.
AACAATAGTTTGAATCTCTGGGAGTCGTTCAAACTCCAAAGAAGATCATCTTCTTTATGGAGTTTCCCTGATAAGTGTGCACGAGGAATCCACATTTACTGCACCTTACTATCATCCCTAACACACCAATCATCAATTCTAAATATCTCCATTACTTTTTCTTTTTTTATCATTTTCATTCTTTTATATTATACTGGATTTTTATTTTATAGTATATTAAATTTAATTTTTTAAAAAAAAAATATATTGAGTACATGTTATATGTGTGTTTTTTCAATTAATTGAATAATATTCATAAAGTAAATCAATGTGATTGTTAAAATATAATAAATCGATAAATATTTTTTGACAAATATTGATATACAAATTCAATTATTTAACTTCATCACTTAAGTTGTAACGTCAAAAACCTAAGATCTATAAACACATGTATTCCTTGCAATTTAAATATACCATCACAACAATTTGAGATGTTTTACAGATTAAAGAGACTTTGAGAGCAAAGGAAATTGAGAGAATAAAAATAAAGAAAGAACAAAACTATGCTCCTTTTGTGGAGTACGGGATTGGAATAAAAATAAAAATAAACAAAGAGAATAAAGATTGAATATCCTACATATTTGATTAGAATAGTAACTATGAGGACCTTTTATCGATATTTCAACCCATGTTTGGTATATTTTAACCAATATAAGAGAGGGTTTAAAAGTAATTTCAACTTAAAAGTTTTCCATTCTTACATCAAACCAAAAAAGTCCTTTTATTTTTTTCTTTTAACGAGCCCATCTTCAAAAGTTGAAAACGATTGAGGTCCTTTTTTGGAATTTCACAGAGGCTACAGAAAGAAGCATCTTGAATGCAGTGCCGCTCATTTGCAGGGTGGCAGCGGCGGGCCACACAAGCAATCATTCCCCAAAAACGACGTCGCCGGGAACTTCGTCGCCGGAATCTGGCCGCACAGATGATTGTAGCTGACGTTCAGCTTCTCAAGCCCCACCACGCCGCCGGGAACCTTACCGGACACCAAATTTCTCGACAAATCCAAGTACTTCAACCTCTTCACTATCCTCAAATCCTGCAGCTTAAAATTCAACTTGTTTCCGGAGCTCCAAAATCCCACCAAATAATCCGTCCGGTTCAACAACCCGACCGGACTGCCCGAAATCTCGTTCTCCGAAAGATCAATGTAATCGTAGAAATACGTTTCGCTCGGCTTCCAATCCTCCAGCTTCATTTTGATCCCACATTTCGCCAATTTCAGAGAGTAGATTATCGGCGACGACGTCACCCATTTCGGAATTTTCCCGAGGTGAAATTTGTTGTGCGACAAATCCAGCGACTCGATCCCTTTCACGAACAACTCCGGAAACGGATCCACCAGCGAATTCCGAGACAGATCGAGATTGAATATTTTCGTCAAATTCCTGAAGCTTTTCGGCACAACTCCAGAGAAGTAATTGGAGGAGAGATCTAGAGTATCCAGTGCCCTAAAATTTCCGAGAAAATCAGGTATAGTACCTGTTAGCAAATTGTGCCCTAGCTCCAAGAAACTGAGCTTCGGCGATAGAGCTGAAATTGAGCGTGGAATTTTGCCGGTGAGTTTATTGTGGGAAAGTCTGAGAATCCTCAGCTCCGGAAATCCGCCCCAAAAATCCGGAACGGGACCGGCGAACCGGTTCCTTTCGAGGCTGAGGAACGTCAGGCTTTTGAGTTGCTGGATTCCAATCGGTATGGAGCCAGTGAGAAGGTTGCTGCCGAGTTTGAGCTGAGTCAACCGAGTCAATTTGGAAATGGAACTCGGAATCGGACCGGTGAATCTGTTACCTTCAAGACTGAGTGCCTCGAGTTGGCTCATGTTTCCGATTGCGGCCGGCAGTCGACCTGAAAGCTTGTTGTTCTCGATGTAAACGTAGAGGAGTTTGCGGAGCTTGAAGAGTGAAGGTGGAAAAGGACCGGAGATGTTTCGAAGGTTAACGAGGTAGATTCCGTCCAAGTAAGGGAGGTTTGAGAGAGAATCGGAGATGGTGCCGGAGAGGAAGCCGTTGGGATGGTCGAGTTGGCCATAGAGGCTGAGACTGGTGACGCGATTAGGGACCAAGCAAGTAACTCCGGACCAAGTGCAGCAGTCGACGGCGGACTTCCAGGAGCTTAAAATGCCGGAGGGGTCGGCAGTAATGGCGGATTTGAAAGCAAGAAGAGCGTTTCGGTCGCCGACATGGCAGGCGGTGGCGAGGTTGAAGAAGAAGAGGAGCGAAAAGGGAAGGCGGAAAAGAGAAGGGTTCATTGTTGGGTTTGGTTCGGCGGAAGTGAGAGGCGTGCGGGGGAAATAAAGGCGCGCATTTCTTGAAGTTGAAGGTGGCGAAACGTGGTGCGTCGGCCACAGTTTTTGACTGTTGAAAGTATTTTCAATAATACATGTTTTTTTTTAATTGACTTTTTTTTCCCTCATTTTTCCATAAAATGGATATTTCCAGTTCATATTATCACCGTGGGGAATCATGAGAATAGAAGAAAATCGCCATAAATGCGGGAAAAAGATGAGTGGAAGGTGCTCATCAGTCATCAGTCATTAATAGGAATTGGATCAGATCACAGCTGCAATCTTGTGAAAGTGCCAAGTGGGACTTTTGAGGTAACTGCACGTCATTGAAAACTAGGGATGTTCATCGGTCGTTTTTCAGAAATTTGGAAACCGACGTCGAACGAAGATGGTTGGCAGACCGATCGTTCGGTTTCATATCTTCTTTTTTTAAAATAATATTATTTAGTATTTACCTTGCAATTGTCGAGACCGAGAGTGGGAGAAGGGAATGGAAGACCGGAGACGAGAACCTGTTCTCATAACAGAGAGATAGCGAGGGAGGCGACGGCGACAGCGACTCGCGAGGCTAATGGAGAGAGGACAAACGGCGATTAAAAAGGCGAAGACGGTGAGATCGAGGGAGAGAGAGACGACGTGGACTGAGGGAGAACAGAGAGACGGCGAATGAGAGGCGATGGCGACGACAAGGCCCACGACGATGGAGAGAGACGACGAAGGAATGACCAAGGCGTGAGGCTGCAGCTGCTGAAGGAGGCGGACGAAAACAATAATGGGCCTAAGGTTTTTTTTTTTGGATAATTGTAATGGGTGGCAACATGAAGGTAAATAATTGCAAATATAGCAAATTTTAAAAATATTTGCAAATATGACAAAATTTTTGAATTAATTTTTTATATTCCTAAATTGCTCCTGTGTGCCCATCTTCTTCTTTCTCGTCAGTTTTTTTTTTTTTTTTTTTTTTTTTTTTTTTTTTTTTTTACTGATAGAAAGTCTTTTTATTACTGATAGATTCTATCAGTGGTAGAAAAATTTTCTATCAGTGATAGAAAGTTTCTATCACTGATAGAATAAAGTTTCTATCAGTGATATTTCTATCACTGATAGATTCTATCAGTGGTAGAAAAATTTTCTATCGGCGATAGAAAGTTTCTATCACTAATATTTCTATGACTGATAGATTCTATCAGTGGTAGAAAAATTTTCTACCAGTGATAGAAAGTTTCTATCACTGATAGAATAGAAGATTTCTATCGATAGAAATCTTCTATTCTATCAGTGATAGAAACTTTCTATCACTGATAGGTTCTATCAGTGATAAAAAAACTTTTTATAGAAAATCATAGAAAAACTTTTGATAAAAAATCTTTCAATCCCTGATCACCCATAAAAATCTTTCTATCTCCGATAGAAATCTTTCTATCACCGATATAATCTATAAGGGATAGAAAAACTTTCTATCACCGATAGAAAAGCTTTCTATTAGTGATAAAAGATTTCTATCACTGATAGAAATTTTTACTATTCTATCAGTGATAGAAAGATATTCTATCAATGATAGAAAACTCTTGATAGAAAATATTTCAATCTCTGATAGAACCTATCAGTGATAGAAATCTTCTATCACTTATAGAAATTTTTTCTATGAGTGATAGAAAAAATTTCTATCATTCATAGAAAATCTTTCTATGAGTGATAGAAAAACTTTCTATCTCTATCACTGAGACTGATAGAAAAACTTTTCGTGAGTTATAGAAAATCTTTCTATCACTGATACTTTTCTACCAGTGATAGAAGATCTTTTGTTTCTATCAGTGATGGTGATACATGGTGAAATCGAGCATTGAAAAATAAAGCAAAAACGAACGATTATAGAAATCAAACACTGAAAAACAAAAACTGATAGAAAATCAAATAACAACAACCAAACACTGATAGAACACCGAACAAGTGATAGAAAAATATCTATCGCTGATAGAATCTATCAGTAATAGAAAAATTTTCTATCATATGATAGAATCTATCAGTGAAAGAAAATTTCTATCACTGATAGAAAATTTCTATCACTGATAGAATCTATCAGTCATATAAAAACTTTCTATCAGTGAAAGAAAATCTGGAGGGGTATTTTAGTAAATGCAACTCACAAACTATTAGATTTTGCCATTTTTGCAATTTTTTTTGTGGGTTGCTAGATTTGCAATTATTTTGACCCATATTTCTATCCTTGCAACCGGCCCTTTTTTTTTCATATAAATCTTTAGAGATTTCAGATATATAATTAATTTCTTTTATACGTATTTCGATCGGTCGGTTCCTTGTGAAATGATCGAACCGGTCGGTTTTCCAAACGGTGGAATCGACACCGACTGACCAAGTCGTCTAGCCGATCCATCAGCGTCGGTTTGATCTGTCGTGTTGGTTTTCCATCTGCAAATGAACACCCCTATTGAAAATCATATATCACTGTTGAGTTTTTTTTTTTATTGGGAATATCACCATCGAGTTTTTATTTTTATTTTTTATTTTTATTTTTTAATTATTTAATAATTATTTTAATTTTTTTTAAAAAAAGTATTATTTTATCTTATCCTTAAAAAGTGTCATGTTAGCTATCCATTAAAAATTGTCCTGGCTCTTCCTACGATTATGAAAGAAATTTTAATTTCGACATCATTTTGTCTAGAGAACCATGCGCAATTCTCAATGATCTTTCTCTGCTATTTTAAGAATAATATCTAGTTACACATCTTTATTAAAATCTTGACGGTTAAAAAGATAAATTAGAAAATGAGAAATTTTTTTTCTCAAGATACCTATACCTATGCACGGATATGTCAAATAATTTTCTTAGTTTAAAATTTATAAGACTCTATTGCAAATACTTCCTTTTAATTGGTTTTAGGTCAATGGTTACGAGAGTAAGAGATTGAGCCATGAACTTGTAAGACTATAATAAGTAGCTTATTTGTTGAGTAATATTCGAATTGGCTAGTCCTATTTATTTTCTTGTAGGAATGGTTAGTCCTACTTATTTTCTCGTAAAAAGCATTGAGTAAACATTAGTATGATCCTTTGATGATAGAAAAGATATATTCCAAAGATGGAATGATCCTCTAATGGAACCTTACCATCTATCTAGTTTGGATTTACTTAAATTCAAATTTGTTTTAACATTTATTTGGTCACTATTGGGAATTTAGAAACCATTTGTTATAGTTTAGATTTGATTTACTTGCTTGTTCTTTTTTAATGATACTTTTAGAGAGAGTAATTTGAGAAGGACAATTTTAATTATGTAATACAATTGATACACTTTAATCTAAGCTTCCAAAACTCCTTATCTTGTTTATAGAGAAGAGGTGTCTTATACTCAAAAGTTATATAAGTTTATAATCAATGCTATTTTGTTAGGTAGACGCAATTTAAAATGAGCTCTCTAACTACCATTCAAACATGGCTTTTCAAGAGCTCATAATATAACCAAAAGAAATTTTAGTGGGTGGGTTCCTAAATGTTTTTTTTTTAATTCCTAAATGATGGTATATTTTATTGATTTATTTTTTTAGTTCAACAACAAGTGGGAGGTGGAGATTTTCTAACCTCTAACATTTTGATCGATACATGTCAATTACCGTTAAGCTATGCTCACTTAGCATATTTTATAGATTTTGATAGACACAAAATCTTCTTTCCAATAGAAGCCAGATGCATGATCATGATGGATTCCTTGTCAAGATACATAGTCCATGAATTTCTAATTTCTAGGTACATGTAACTTAATTTATTATGGTACATAAATGGTATGTGTAAATATGCTCATTTATTATTTGTCTTTTTAATATCTTTTAGAATGGTATAAAAAGAAATCATTTCCATCCTTGTAATTGTTATCAAGCAATTTAAGGAAACCAAGTAAAGTAAATTAAAGAGAGATATAACAATTTTCTTCTCTCTATGTCCTTGAGGTTTGTAAGAGAAACTTTTCTTCTTTTCAATGTTGTGAGATTTAGAGTGAATACTAGCTAGTGTGGACTACCAACACTTCCAATACTAAGAAGAGGGATCAAAAGGTAATTTTCTTTCTATAATAGACGGATGATAAAAAAAAAAAAATAGACTACTAATATAATTTTTAAGTTGCATATATAGATAGCTCTGTTATTTATTCTATTGGAGTTAGTTTGGAAATGTGTATATTCTTATTAACCAAATTCAATTTTATTCTGAATTTTCTCTCTAACCTTCGCCTATCATGAGCGACAAGTTTTTAAGCACTCGTGGATTTGATGTTTAGTGTAGATTTTTTTTTTAGTTTAACAAGATATGGGATGGAGGATTTGAAACTCAAACTTCTTAGTCGGAAGCTACACTCAAGTTGGCAACAAGAAATCCTCCCTTATCCACACCATCATGCTAGAAGTGTGAAAAAAATAACTAGAATACTCCTATTTTATATATTCTATAGAAAGAATAAAACTAAAAGTAATAGAATCGCATCAAGATTATTTAATAAAAATGTGAATAAAAACTTAAAGTTTGTCAAAAGTCATTAGTAGTTGACATATATACTCTAGGCAAAAAGTTAGATATATTTGAATCTCTCACCTTGTAGAATAAATAAATGAGCTATTCTATCCTATAGCTCAATATTAATTAAAACTTCGAAAAATTTCCTTTTGTTCCTAAAAGAAATTGGGCTACTTTTGTTTTCTTTGTTTTTGTTTTTCTTGTTTTTAATAGGCTTTTTTTTTTTTTTTTTTTTTTTTTGGAAAAAAAGGCTATACTTTATTTACCATAGCTATCATCAATTTTAGATGAGAACACTTCAAAGTCAATATTTTGTTTACCATAGCTATCATTTATTAAGATGGCCCACTGCATAAATAACTAAACAATAGGGTCCTCTCATTTTTTTAAAAGGAGCCACCAATAACAATAATTTAAGAGTCCTTGTAGTTTTTTTTTTTTTTCGTCTACTAGTTACCACCTACTAGTCTTTTAAGGACCATTTTGATAATTCTTTTTATTTTTTCTATTTTTAAAATAACGAAAAAAAAAACTAACAAAAGTAATTTTTGTCATTCTATAACCACTTCTAAATATGTCATTTTTTTATTATAATAAAATAATAATAAAAGGCTAAATTACAGGTTTAGTATTTAGGATGGAGGGAATTTGAATATCCGACCTCTTAGTCGAATATAAACTTATTAAACATTTTCTAAAGTTTAGGGACCAAATTTTTTTTTTAGTCAAATTGACTCCAACTTAAAAGTACGTTTAGAATTGAGGGAATTCAAACCTTTAATCTCTTGGTCAAGGGTCCATGTTATACTCACTTTGACAACAAATATATGTTACATTTAGTTATATTCAAATAGGTAAAAACAATATGACAAATTTGATATTAATTTGTTGCTTAAGATAGTAGTACTTTTTTCTTGGATGTCCTTAATATAAGCATAGCAACATTTTTTAAGTCAATAGTTGCTTTTTTTTTTTTGGGTTGAGAAAGTCAATATTTGCATCCTCCATCCTTTGTCAAACTCAAATAATAATAATAAATAAATAAATAAAATAAGATCTTCGTTAATTCTCCATCCGGATTTGTTACCGTGTGCAAAGTGCAAAACAAACAAAAAAAAAAAAAAAAAAGGAAAATGTAACGATTGTGTAACAGAGATTTAATGCGGGGTGACATGTTATTGCCACCTCAGATTTCGTTGTAAATGTCAGACTTTGATTGGCTGTCAGAGAGCGATGATGTCATTTCAGATATTATTTTTTAAATAAACAAATTAAAAGATATATATATATATATATATATTATAGTTTTTTTAGAACATAGGAGTGAAGATTCGAAACTCGGACATTTTGATAGAAATGCAGCTCAATTAGCGTTGAGCTATGTTTGTATTAATTAATAACACATTCCTCGAATTTCTAATCAAAGTTTACATTCTTCGAATTAGAGGTCAGAGGTTCGAATCCTTCACCCCAAATGTTAATGTACTAAAAAAAAATCAAAGTTTATATATAAATTGCTTAAATCTAAGTAAATGAAAAGAAAATCTAATTATGTATGTTTTATAAGATAATAACTCAATCATGAAAAAGAGCTGAAACAATTAATAAATTAAAAAACCATAAAATCAAATATTTAAAGTAAAAAATTTGATCTAATTTGGTGGGAAGGAGAGGGTAAAGAGTAGAGTTAAGTGGTGCTTACATATGGAGGGAAATGGAACTTTCTTTTTAGTTTTTGAAGTTAAGAGAGAGAGAGAGAGAGAGAGAGATGAACAATGGAAATGCAAGTCTAGAGAGAGAGAGAGAGTTCGATTCGAAATTGTGGAAGGAAGGTGGAGCCGTTTGCAAATGAAAACGAAATTGAAGGTTTCGATCATGAAACGCCTTGACGACGCTCCATAGACGCGGCGTATACGCTAATCTTCACCTTCAACCATGTATGGTTTTGCACGCGCTTTTACTTCTCTTTCTTCCAATCCGATTCTCTTTGCTTCAACTTCACAACTCGTGAGTTCCCTCAATTTCTTCTTCTCTTCTTTTACTGCTTTCCGTTTCCAGATTCCCGATGCCGATCGCAATTCAAGGTTTGCATGCGATTTCTGTCACCTCTCATATGTACATTTCTGTTAACTGATCGATTTGTCTGTATTTTTTTCCCCACCCGTTTTGTTCTTAATGAATCTGTGATCTGATTTTGAACTTCTTGTTTGCGACGTGATACGATCAAATGAAGTAATGTCTGCTAAATCAATTGGCTTACCGACACCATCAAAACCAGGTTATGATCAACTGGAAGGTCTTTTGATTGATCTCGGTCCTTAACTTTAGAAATTCCTGTTAGATGTGGCCACGACACCGTCCGCTTTTGGTGGGACGGTGTTTCTTTTACATAAAAAGACGGTGTTTGCTTAGCTTCCAAGATCTTTATTTATTTTACCGAGAATTGGAATGGATCATTATTAAGAAGCAAGTACTTATCATATTTCCAATTCGAAATTTATAGGATGTTTCATTATTTGACGGTGAAGGTCTATTTTTTTAATATTTCGTTACAATTTACCATTTATTTAGAAATAAAAATCTGTCATTAACGTTGCCGCTGAAGTTTCGAAAACTGAGAACTGGCTATTAATGATGGATTATATTTCTGCTGAATCTTGGAGCGTCGTACATTATTTGAAAATCCTGATTCTCTAGAAGAAAAAAAATATGCTTATGTTTCTTTTCTTCTCAAGGATGAAATTACGGAGCTGTTACAAAAGCTACCGCTTTCTTTATCTAATGAGTGACTTGAAGTAGACACAACAATTTGCTGTAACATGCTTGGGTTGAATATTTATTCAGAAGTAATCTTCTCCTTTTTGTGACATCTGGGATAATTCTATATCATTCTTCGTATCTTTGGAAAGTGAAGATTAATGTGAGCTCATGATTTATTTGGTGCAGCATACTCCTTTTCCTAAAGGCTTAGCCATGGGCACTGGATGGTTAGTGGCCTGAATTGATGTGAGATGCAGCGGTCACGCAGGGCTCTTCTTCAGAGAAGAGCTTTGGAGAAAACTACCAGTGGGAGGAACCGCTTGTTTTCTCTGTCTTTGGTTTTTGTTTTGTGGGGGCTTTTCTTCCTCTTTAGCTTATGGATCAGTCAGCGCAACGGTCGTACAGGTCAGCATCTAACTGATTTTTCTTTATATCTCTTTTTATTTACAATGATCTGCGTATCTACTTTGAGAAATTTCACTGTCATACAATTTTTATTTCATGCATAAAGTAAGTTTTCTTTATATTTGAGGTGTCATGTCACCATCAGTTTTTTCAGTTCGATTGCAAATTGTTTTGCACAAGATACAGAAATTGAGTATATTAGACCTCACATATTTTGATTTTGAATTGGATTGGCTTTCCCTTGATTTTACCTATCGAAAGTGAGCCTGCATGATTTGAGTCATCGATCGATATTTGGGTTTCCCTTGGGCGGCCGGTATGTTTGTTGAAATGAATTTGCCTTTCTTCTCTTGTTTTTATTTTAGGAGTTCGGGTATCGAATATTTTACAGTTTGCAGAGCTTTCTAACTAGACTGGACCTTTTAATTTCACTTTTTAGAAAACAAGGATCTGATTGTTTCTGCTAAAACAATACTAATGGATAAAACCTGAATTAGAGTTACCACAAAAAAGTCAACAGACCATAGGGACAAAAGGCATTATTTTCTGGGAGAAAATGTAAGTTGCTATGTCCCCACATCTTCTGGGGAGTTGAAGTCTGCAGATCTTGTTTCGATCATTTTAATTACTTTTACACCATACATGGAATTTGCAGAATGCATTTCCTCTTTTCTTAGTTAACCACTCAGTCATATAATTAAATAACCACTTATGCTCGACTCTATTTGTTATTTAGATGGCTGTACTGCTCTACCAGATAACAAATCAACTTGGAACGAATCCAAGTATGGAAACTACAAGCATTCTAAAAGAATTAGTGATAACCGTCAGAATAAGAATTGTTCAGTTGCCCCTTTAAAGGATCGCTTCATAGACAATGCAAAGTCTAGAGCCTTTGAGGATGATATCTTTGCTCACGAAGAAATTGTAAATCATGTGAATTTTGATGAGAATGTACATTTTCTTGCTTCTGGAGAGCAGCCTGATGTGAAGAAAGATGGTTTAGGAGGGAATTTTCAAAGTGATTCTCTAAAGGCTGATCGCCTGTCTCATGTTTTACCCCTTGGTCTTGAAGTTTTCAAAAGCAGAGCATTTATCTCAAAAACTAAAACTAGACCTGGTCAAGTGGAAAGTACTATACATAGGTTAGAGCCTAGCGGTGCAGAATACAATTATGCAGCAGCTTCAAAGGGGTCTAAGGTATTGGGATTTAACAAGGAAGCCAAGGGAGCCTCAAATATATTAGAAAGGGACACGGACAAGTACCTCAGAAACCCATGTTCTGCTGAGGAAAAATTTGTTACCTTGGAACTCTCTGAAGAAACATTGGTGCGTACAATTAAAATTGCTAATTTTGAGCACCACTCTTCCAATTTGAAGGAATTTGAGCTTCTTGGAAGTTCGGTTTATCCTACAGATGTATGGGTAAAGCTTGGAAATTTTACTGCTGCAAATGCAAAGCATGCTCAAAGGTTTGTGTTAGAGGAGCCAAAATGGGCGAGGTACCTGAAGTTAAGACTTTTGAGTCATCATGGTTCAGAATTCTACTGCACACTGAGTGTTTTTGAAGTTTATGGACTGGATGCTGTCGAGGAAATGCTGGAGGATTTAGTTTCGATTCACGATAATACTTTTATATCAACAGGACTTTCTGCTGAAGATGAACCAATGGCGAAGTACAACAACGAACATCATAACTATGACGGAGAAATATCCTCTATAAGGGATGACGCTGATATTGTACAGGATTTTGTTAAACAAGATTTACCTGATCGGTTTCAGGAACTGCGCCATCATCAAGCAGGCAGGATGCCAGGGGACACTGTTCTCAAGATACTAATGCAGAAAGTTCGCTCATCCGATTTAAACTTATCTATCTTGGAGCGATATTTGGAAGAACTGAATTCCAAATATGGAAATATTTTCAGTCAGTTCAATGATGACATTAGAGAGAACGACATACTCCTAGAGAAGATTCGAGAAGACATCAGAAATCTCCTTAGAAGCCAGGAGAGCGTTGTATGTTAAATTCTTTTCTCCCTACAATTCTGGGTTATTATCAAGATTAATTTTCATAACCTTCAACCTATATGTTTAATCTTAGCACCCGTATAATCTAATCCTACTATCAAATATTTTCTTTGCAGGGTAAAGATCTTAGTGATCTCATTTCTTGGAGGTCCCTTGTTTCTCTGCAGTTGGATAATCTGTACAGAGACAATGCAATTCTCAGGTAAACCCCTATTTTAACTAACAAATAACTTGGAGATTTTTTTTTTTGGAGGAATCTTAGAGAATAATTTGGTCTCGTAGTAATTTTTTTTAAAAAAATTGGACTTCAAATTTTCTTATTCTTCTCTCTGCTTTTCCTTTCATATGTATTTGGCGTTATTGTGTCCCACATGTTTTTCTATTGGTAGTACCATCTCATTTGTGTAGTTACCCCAAGAAATAAAAGTAAGTTAAAAATTCATAAGAAAAATATGGTAGCTTTACTTGGAAATTGTATGTTGTAGTACACAATTTTCACTAAAATAATCGTGCCTAGTATATTACATAGCTGAAAATTGCGTTTTAAGGACTTGGTAAAGACAATCTTAGTTTTAACATTATTTTCTAAACCACCCTAAATGAATGTTTCTCCATTGTAGATCTGAGATTGAGAAGGTTCGGGAGAAACAGACTTGTCTAGAGAACCAAGGCGCTGCAGTGGTCTTTGTATGTATGATTTTTTTATTATTTGCTTTGACGAGGCTGTTCATAGATATGGTGGTTAGTGTTTATACAGTAACATGTACGGAAAGGAAGAGCAAATCTGGGAAATTTTGTACGAATGCTTCCTGGATTTTCTTGCTGCTGAGCTGTAGCATCTTCTTTTTCCTACTTCTTTAGTTGCATTATTAGTAAGTAATGTATGTATCCACACTTTCACATTTTCCCGAGTGAAGGTAAGAAGAAAAGACATCCAACACACTATGCTTGCAATGACCATAACATCTACATTTGGATATAATCACTGTTTATAACATCTCATCTCTACCATCTGATCTGCTTGATGATGTATCTCCATACCTGTAAATGATTCTAGCCAGGGAAACTCTATTTAAATGGCAAAGTTATCCATTATAAAGAATTTAAACAAATTGCAATCCAAATTTATGTTGATCTCTATCATATCTACCTGATCTTTTTTTTTTTCTATATAATGATCACTTGAGTTGGTATAGCTGTAAAGCTCAAATGAGTAAAACATACGAAAGATGTGAGATTTCAATTATGGGGCCAACCTTTCGTTTCTTTGAGCTAGCTTCACGAATAAAATTGTCATCTGGGAGCGAATCATTCAAGATTAATGAGCTGTCAAAAATATTGCTTGTTGTTTAATTATGTTTCACAGTTCCTTTGATGCATAACTTCATGGAACTAGGTACAAAGTAAGAGAGAATCGTAACAAACCAACGTCTATAACTAATCACAAACACTAGATTATCTATCCTTGTAGAGGTAAATTTACGCAAAACAATATCAAGAAGGGGCAATATAATCCAAACAGGGGAAATTGGGCAGTATATAAACCCATTAAAAAAAAAAGTGCGTGGTACGGCATTCATATTTGAAATTACCAGTCTCCTCTATTTTTAATGAAGTATACAATTGATACAATGCCATCAAAGGAGATTGTATGTTCGAGATGGGATCACTATCACCACAAGACAAATACATTAGTGTCCAAAAATGGGTGCAAACAATAATGAAGGAAAACAAAATCTTAAGACATGAATAGGAATGTGAAAAGAAATATATTGGTGGATTTCAAGGAATACTTGGAGTCAAATATTGCCACAGGGCGGGGCAAGGCCGATCTCTGGAAGCCAATGGAACTTTGATTTCTATGTACACGCCAACCTCCTTTCCGAGTTCCAAAGGTAAATCTACTGTTCTCCCTGGTATTGGACTAGCAGAAACATATGAATATGAGAAGACTGGGTACCCAAACTCTGGTGTGCATTGGAGTCACCCGACAAAAAATATTGATGAAGATAAGAAAATGTCAAATAGTATAAACTCAGTCCAACTAGAAGTATTTTGAACCCGAAGAAGCAGATGGCGGTGGGGGAGGAGGCATCCGGTTCGGAGTACGGCGACTGTTGGAGTTTGAACGTGAGTTCAAATCCCCATTTTGATCTGGATCACTGTAACGTCGACTATGATGACCATTGGATGAAGATCGATTGTAGTTCGCAGGACCATTAGCTGCAGCATCGAAGGCAGATTTCCACTCTTCACCTGAAGATGGAGCACTTGTTCTCGGACTGCTTTCTGCAAGGATAAACATTTACATAAAAAAAACAGCTCAATGGAAACTAAAATAAAATCCAAGCTCAATGAAATCAATTCTTTGTAAAATTCATGGTAAAGATATGCAAGGATAAACATTTACATCAAAAAAACAGCTCAATGGAAACTAAAATAAAATTCAAGCTCAATGAAATAAATTCTTTGTAAAATTCATGGTAAAGATATGTAAGGAAACAGCATGCATAAAAAGCTACTAATTGCATACCTGCGCCACTGTCAGACCAGTTGGCTGCAGCAGCCGCTCGGTTGTCATGTACGCTGAGTTGACGTAGCAATTTAGCAAGAAGAGATGATTGTTTTTGGCAGCGCTCTCTCTTATTCTTTACATTGTGATCCTCGAGAAGCAGCTCCTCTATCCTTGGAGTGCTTTGAGCACTACCGAAAAAGAATAATAATTATTTTATAAATCATTAACATATTAGGTCTGAGGATAGAACTGCCTCAATCATACAGAATATTAACAAATGTGGCAAACAACGATAAGAATTGGATTCAACCTGATCGAACTATACAACTGATTTAGCATATCTTCCTTGGCTTTCTCAACTTGGCACAGGACAACCGCCTGCTCAGTTCAATCGATCAACCACCAACAAGGTATTAGATTAAACCTCATTATATGGCATAGAGGGGTGTACTGATAAACAGTGAACTGATTGTACAAAAGCTTACTTTTGGGACATTGGCAGCCAAACTGTTTAAAACAGCTTCAACATAACCACGTACTTCTTGGGACATCCACCGTAGTTCTTCTTCAGGATCAACAGGTTTTCTAGCCATCGTATCCTTGATCAAGTGAAATCAAGTTTCTAAGCAATCACTAGTTTTTCCAAATTAGCAGTTACATAATTTACAGTTAAAAATGGATTATTTGACAATTATGAACAAATCGTATAAAGCAAAAAATATAGTAACATGATGGCTCCTCAGAAGAAATCATTATCATCCAAAAACTTGCTACAAAGAAATAGGTGAAAGTTGGTAACTTACAAGAGAACCATCCGAAAGACTCTGCCGCATGGGAAGACCACCATCAGGCCCCCTCATCTGTCCTCTGGAAGGTTGAATAACATTCCGTATCTTATTCATCCATTCAACCTTGTCAGCCATACTTTCAGCCTTTAAGACAACAGCGTTATGTGCTGAAAAGAGAAGAATGAACGAGTTGTAACACAAAATAAGTTAACAGAGGCCTTGGTGAACTGAACATCCCAAAACTTAATTGCAATGGAGATTCTCTAAGGAAAAGGATGCTCTTCGGGACAAAATTGTGGTTAGTAAACATGGACCAACACCAATTAGAGAGTTTTCTGTAGCCTCCTTTAATTATTGTAGGTCGGGAGGATGTTTCACCTTTCACCTTCCCCTCTCATACTTCTCTCTTAGGGTGAAGAAGTATGTAACTGAATAGAACAAAACATGACATAACAAGATAGAAGGATCCACTGCCAATTACCAAATAACTGGAACAATTAACGGAGAACTAACCTTTAAGAACAGTTTTATATGCAACCTTGCTCGTGATCTTGAACACAAAACCTTTTCCAGAATCTGGTCCATTAGCTTTCTTATCCTTCGAACCCTTTGAAGGAGCTTCTTCCTCGTCTGAAGCCTCTTCAATATTACATTCCTGCAAAATTATTTATACGAGAGTCAACATGGCTACTCAAATATAGCACCATAGTCATTCAAAGATCAGCTGCCCACCCACATATACTATCTTCATGCATTGACTAAATTAAGCATCAACTATGGTAGAAGTGATGAGGATGGCATCAACTATGGTAGAAGTGATGAGGATGGCATCAACTATACATTCGACCCAGTATCTTAACAAAGTGATGAGGATGGCATTAGGAAAAAAAGAAGAAAATAAATCCTATATCATAGGAGAAAAGTTGGTCTTAAACCATATACGTGAAAAAAGCCAACAATTCTTCATCAAGCTGAATTAAATATATCTTCAATAATGCAACGGATTTCCATATACCAATCATGTATGCATCGAGTTCTAAAGAGTAAGATATTGATGGTGCAGCATGTATTAATAGTAATACTTTTCTGTAAATATTAATAGTAATACTTTTCTGTAAATAGTAAGTTACATGCGAGCTTCACTACTAGTTCAATGCCACCTACAAAAAGATTTGGCTTCGTCCAAACCAGATAGACTTGCTCATAAAACTTATTGAGTTTCAATTAAATTTTCCCTCCATCAATAACACAACATTTAAGTATTCATTATGGTAATCACAAGACAATGATCGGCTTATCACCCCATATCTGAGTACACGAATCTATGCAACATAACCAATTCTACATTAGTAATGTCATATTGTTATCTAGGTGGACCAATTTGACCTAGTGAAAGACTAACATTTAGGCCAAGATACCAAGGCAAAAAGACATTGAATCTCAAATAATCAGAACTTCCCACAATTTGTAAACACAGCCACATCCAAAACTTTTTTGTCTTTGGTTGTCTTATGTGATAAATTAGAAAAGTTTGAGCCTTTGATGATGTAAACTTTGAGAGAAATATCAAAATACTTGTGCATTTGATATAATACAGTTTCATTGCTTGAAACCTGATTGACACCTGTATTTTAGATCTAGAGAAAATAGGTTCCAAAATTTGAACATCAATAGTTATATGAATACTCAATGAACTGAGAGAGCCCAATGAAAATTAGAGTTTCACATTCCCTCCCCAGAACAAAAGAATGTTAGTAAAATGTCCATGCCATTTGAATATTAACATAATCACAACTAGAAAAACTTGGCAATCTCTATACCAATGGTTCTTCATACCTCCAAAGTGATCACACCACGGAAATGTCTCTCCTCTTGCTTCTTAGTGTAACCAAGCTGAATAAGATAGGACAAATTGTAAGAACTATTCTTCTAGAATGTACAGATTCCCTTTTGTAATTCAACCAAGATTACGAATTAAACATGCTAATACAGGAAGAAATCTTAAAACTTATGATACAATACAGCTACAACATCAAGTACATCTTGAACCTTCAACGCAATTCCAAAGTGGTTGAGTATCCATAAAATTTCTCAAGACATGAAGCAACAGGATGAGACATACAGGTAGAAGATGAGAAGCTAACACAGTACTAGCACATCTTATCATAATATCATAAAATTCCTTTGCAGATAAATCAAAATATTATCACCTGAACATGTGCAGCTACTGCATAACATAACAAAATGGAAATTGTTATTGGAACTTTATATTGATATGATTTAACTAGTACTTGTTGATAAGATTCCATAAACCACTACTGCACGCATAGTTTTTTTTTTTTTTTTTTTAATAATAGAAGGTGACATGATAAACAGAATCCTTGATATAGCAACGTCAGTATCATGACTCATGAATCAAATTTAAATTATGTACATGTCAAACAGAATGATGGAAAAGAGAAGTCTACCATGAATATTCTTTTGCACATAATACTAATGGAAATTATAGAACAAAATGACACATACCTTTCCCGTCTTCTCATTCAGAACAAACCATCTTTTACTCCATCCATTTGCTTTAGCGCTTTTCTTTAACAGAAAACCTAAAATATTTGAAAGTTTCAAAGTTAACTGGTATTGTCATAGTAAACAAAACAGACCTTCGCCAAAAATGTAAGCCTCCAACATCCAATCCATTCTACAGATTTTGAATTTAGCCTTACAATAAAAGGAATGAAATGTTTATCTAAACTTAAAGTCCAAACAAATAATTATCTGGCAGGAACTATTGACGTGAGAAGTACATGATTATCTGACAGACACCATTCTAATGAGAAGTTATATAGTCAAGGTTTTAAAAAGACCTTTTAAGGCTAACAGCCTGATACTCGTCTTTAAGTGAGGCTCAAAATTTTGGCTTCAAAGTTTATACCACATATCGAGGAGGCTTGTACCTCCACAAAAGAGCATAGTTGTCTTTTGGCCTCAAAAAATGACTAGAATAATATCAATTTTCTACCCATCCTCCAAAGTTCTAGAAGTTCCCAATGTGAGGTAATATACCATGAGATGGGATAGTTTAGCCCATTAATGAAACCACCAAAACTTAAAAAAAATATTGAAGATAAAAAATAAAGAATAAAATGATTCTATAAGTGATAAAATAATAATGTTCAGTATGATCTTCAAGAGTCTTTACCTGAGAAAGTGATCATGGTAGAAGTGAGTTCTTTTAACATTTATATGATCATTACGGTTAGTAATACTTTGACTTTACATTTTTGTTATATTTGTCTATGTTTTTATATTTAAACGGAGGCTTACAACTCAATTCTTCGAAGCCTTGTAACCACTTTTGGTCCTTTTAAAACACTGATGAAAAATCAAACTCAAGCATTAGCTACTATCATCAATTTCCTAAGACTTGAGTCTGAAAGCATATTTTGGCCTAAACGAATCCCCAATCACAGCAACAAAATTAAATTTACTACCAAAAATTAGTAACTCTAGTGCCTCCTAGTTTGGTTCCTTGTCCAACAAAAGGTTCGCCACAAGATAAGATGTTTTAATAGATTAAGCAAATTGCACGAGAGAGCAGACAGAGAGGCCCACTAACAATTTGCAGAACTGATAAAGTACACATACACATACCTGCTGTTATTTCCCCTTCTGGACCCGCAGTCTTCAAACCAGAAGTTTCCTGTACTTCTTTGTCCTCTTTGCCTGGTTTTTCCTTCATTGATTTCAGGCTTCCACTACTTTGATGTCCACTAGTTTGAGGACTAGTTGCCTGACCCAAAATAATACCGAGGAAAAAGAAAAGGGGAAAAGAGAGAAGAAGATGCTTATGGTAAGCACAACGTGGAAAAGTGATAGAAAATCAAATATTATATTAATTTTCTGTAACTTGAATCATAAGAGAACAGATACCCTGTTTAATATTGCTTGCTCTGCCTCTTGACCTTTCTTTGATGATTTGTATTTCACCTCCTCCTCTCGACGCTGCCTCTCCATCCTAACTCATACAAAATACACTTAAAAAATGTTATAAGGAAAATAAATGCAATAAAATGAAATTTCAACCATAGATTTTAATTATGTGGATTGAGAAAAAACTACGGAAAAGTTGGTTACAGTTATCCACTCCTTCCATCTTCAACAACATTACCGTTTACTAGTTGAAGAAATTAATATACAAGCAAAAGAACATATTAGAAGTACCTTCTTTGAACCAATCGTATAAAATGTTGTGGAGGCACAAAAGCTCGCTCCATGTCAACAAGTGCAACTACCATTTTCTTCGCTTCATTCTTAAATCCATCTAATGCAGCACTTGCGATGGCCACAATCTTCAAGAAAGTTGATAATATTTTTAATTTTTAGAGGCTCTAGGCCACAGAGAAATGACAGTCTTGATCATGCTATATGTGTATACCATTTTCTCTTCTAGAGATATAGGGAGCACTATGACATTAGAAACTAGAGAAAGTTGTTTGTCATACCTCTCTCTTGAAAGGCGGGTATCTTCCAAGACCTGGTGTAGAATTTGCAGCAGCAGAAACTATATCCACTAGAACACGATGGACCTTTTTTATCAGCCAAGCAAGAACTCCATAAGTAACAGAATAAACAAACTAAAAGATAAACTACATAAAAATGAGCAGGTGGCTTTTTTCATATTTGGCAAGGTAAACAAGAACAAACTTGTACATTTTTTTTTCAAAGAAAAAGTCTGGCTATCGAGTGAGCAATTCAATCCCTCATATAGACAATGAAAGTGCAAAAAAGTTGACAGTGATACAAACTTTTAACATGCAAATTATCTTAAATTTTGTACTATACATGAGAATTGAACTTCTTCTGAAGAGGGAAAAAGACCAACCAAATGAAGAAACAAAGCCCAGCAAGGTTTACCTCATCGACACAGAGACGTGATGGTTCTTTTGCAAGCTCTAAAACACCTTTTATTAGAGATCGCAAACCCTTTTCAGGGGATATCAAATATGGTTGATAACCATCAGCTTCTAACACAATCTGTTTCAAAATAAGTAAAGGTTACAAAACATAGGGATAGTGTAAACGCAAAACAAAAAATTCACTGTCACACGAACAGAACTGGTTAGAAAAGGAGGCATATAAAAACGTACCCTCTTCACATTGTTAATGTCAAAATGTCTGTCTAGAGGGAGCTGCTTGATTCTATTTGGAAAGTTCCCCTCAAAACTAGCAACAATTTTCCAACCAGCACCCTAAAATGGAAAACCATCATGAGCAACTGAAACTCACTAATCAAAAGAATTGTTGCATCACTTTGATGTATGAACCAGGATAATCATTCAGATTCAAGTATTGTTTTATATTAGAAGAATATGTTTATAGGTGACACAAACTAAAAAGGCAAAAGGAAGAAGCTATGACAACTATATTGGACTAGAAATGACATTAAGCTTGGGATTTTCTCTCCTTTTGTAATTAACCAAAGCTTTGGTTGAAACACAGCCAAATGTACCAAAAACAAAAAAGGAAAAGATTAATTATTGAGATATTTGGAAAATTAAAAAATAGTTAAAACTATTTTTAATGAATGCTTTTATAAATAATTTAAACTAATTTCTACAATTTCCATTGAACATTTTAATTTTAATTTTAATTCAAGAACGCAAGGAGAATCTTACCAACTTCTTACAGCATAAGGAAAAAATAAAAAATACATGCAATTTAGTATTCCATTATTTAAGAGAGAGAGAGAGAGAGAGCTAAGTACTAAACATAGAAAGTTAAATTTTAATTTCATGATTGAGTTTGGAAGTCTTCAAATGTTTTCATTAAATAAAGTTTGCTACATGTGTGAAGTTCAACTAATCACGTCATATTTTCCAAATTTGTTCCGAACATGAAGTTTTCTTGACCCTACTACATTTGGCCACCATGGATTGAAACCATTTTCTCTAAGCCCTTTATTATTCTCATCGCCTTTATTGACAACTAGGCCAGTTTATAATGGTTTATTTTCTTGTCCATTGACATAGGCCTTTCGGGACTAGGAAGATTGCATCCCATGGACACAACAAGAGGCTCATATTACCAATTGTGTTAAGTTGGAACTGCGACAAGAATGAAATTATTATGTACGTTACTAAAATAGCCAGATATGGGCATCCACCAGAGCAATTAAAGAGAAGTAAGTAGAAAACCAATATTACTCACTTCACCAGTTGCAATGTGCTGAAGAAACTTATCCTCAAATTCACGGCAGAGTTGCAAGGCTACAGCTCTGGTCCCTTCAGCACTTTCCACCATTTGGTCACCAAGCTTCGATAACTCATCTTGAACAGTCTGAGACTTTCCTTGTAACCTAGCATATAGTAAATTAAAAAGTAAATAGAAAACTAGGAAGCCAGTTAACAGAGAAATACACCAAAATCCCCTATGGAGGAAGATCAAGGTACAAATTATCATATGTTTATTGGTCTCTCACTCACATTCTTCAACTTAATAACCTACAATTACATAGGAAAATTTTAAATCAAACATAATTTATCGCAAAATTAATTTAATAAATAAAAATTTTGTCTTTATTTTTACTTTTAAAAAACCCTCAATTAGTTGATCCAACAAAGTTGAAAGTTACAAAGGTGAATTACAAGCAGCAAATATTATCAAGGTCCAAAAATCCTAAGCTTCAAAAAATTCTAAGTTGGAAGTCTGTTCTTTAATATAAAACAGCAAAAATCGACAAAAATTAATAATACAGATCAATATGACCTAGTTATGCAACTGGAATGGGACAAAATTTAATGGGAAAATGTTGACATCACATACATAAATGTAACTTAGTGCATCTAGAAGCAATTTAAAAGTTTATGGTTAAAAAGAATACATTGATAATGTAGCATCTAAAGAATTTACCCTGATAATAGGTTTGGAAGTCTGACTTTCATACGATTCCGTATTTGATGAGCCAAAGCATCCACCAAAGCAATTCTACCCAGTTTACTTTGTGGGGCTCCAGTCAGTATGGATTTTAGACTTTCGCTCTCGGCCCTCCAGGCAGTTTCCAAAGAATTTTCAGAGCCAACGGACCCAGACTGTGCAGAAGCAATTGAAACAGATTGACCAATTAAAGCAACCCATGGTATATCTGAAGCTCTTGAAGGTCCTTGATTTAATAATAGAGCCTGAACGGCAGCCAGAGATTTCTGATCTGAAGCAGCTTGATCTATTTTGCTAATTATCCCAATCGTTCTAGTCCCTGCAATTAACATGATATTCTTTACTTTAACAACAAAAGAATTAAGAGCAAAGGGGGAGATGTTTCATAATAATGTAGTTAAGACTCGAACACAAAATATTGTTAGTTGACGTGCAAATAAAGGGAAAAAAACAGTCAGGAACGAGGAAGATGCATCCAGAAAAAGAGGCAGCTAACTCTCATATGGAAATGCCTACATTCCACAACAGTAGTAAAATCAATAGTTATAAGATTTATTGCAGCTACATGCCAAAAGAAAATATAATTATCCCCTCCCCACCCTCTACCCTAAGAAGATAAGTCAAAGCTGCACATGCATCTTAATTTGCCCAGGTATTGAAATTTACCTTCACCATCATACTCCTTTGCCAGTCTGAGGGCACGAGTAGAAGCAATCTCAACTGCTTGAGAGGCAGGCACAATGACTAGCAAAATGGCATCATTGTGCTCAGCATATTCACTAATCTACACAAGAAAAATCATCAATCACTCAAACTGCTTGACCAAAGCAGAAAAGTTACCAAAACCAATACAGTGACCCAGAGGCATTTCAATTTGAAATTGCTATATCACCGATCAAAATGTGTATTGTCTTCTAAAGATTACGCAAGGGGTATTGAAGAGTAATTTTACTTAATTATCATTATATAATATATGATTTACTTAAAAAAATTAATGAATAACATTTTCAACATTATTTGCAGTAAGCAGAGCTCTCAGACTTACCTAATCTGTTAACTTAAATATACACTATTGTTTACAGATTACCCATTAGCTGTAAACGAGCCTATGTCCAATAATTGCTTTTCCAAGCCTTTGAGCTTAGCATGCCACTTTCCAAGCCCATCTATTCATTCTTTTTTCTTTTTTCATTCTTTGGCAGTTTGCCCATCCATGCATGACTCCCTCTTAAACGGGAAACTAATCATCCACTACCTTGCTCATCCGATTACAATGAAAGGAGAATCCACCTCAATGCTATAACAAGTTCCCTAAGAATTTCTCGCCCTCAAAGAATATTTGTGGATTGTTTTTCATTAAATGATTCTCTCTTTTTTTTTTCCCTAAAATCAACAAATAAGTGAAGCATATGCTTAATAACTCTAATCATAAATCATATGAATTATTTTTTAATTTAATTTTTAAAAATCAGAGGATCTTGGAAAATTTAATAATTAGGTCAACAGAAACCAAAATAAAAATTATATCCAAAAAATATATATTGTTAAAATTGCTACATTTAAGAAAATGACCAAATTATCACAAATAACAGAAGAAAAGGATAATACTTAAGTGAACCTTATTGTTTTTAACTTTCAACTTTAACTATTTGGAGCAAATTTCTTAAAAGACCATAGTTTATTTGTTTGACTTCAAAGTTCTTCACCACTACTCCCCAGCCTTAGGGTTGCACCGTTAGAAATTAATAACAAAATTTATCAATGATTCATTCTACTTCTAAATGTACAAAAGATGGAATAAGAAATAGAGAGAATCAATAGATGACAACTCCTCGAATGGTAATTTGTGCTTACCATTGATTCACTCACGCTCCGCTGATCAAGCCCAGGTAAATCGATCAATTTCAACGGAGGTGCTGAGAGGAAGAATTGTTAACTCAATTACATAAGTGACACTAAAGAATCAATTATTTGGAAAGATATTTCTTGTACTAATACCTTTATTTCCCTTTGGTTATTGTTTGTTAAATATATAATAATCATAAATTTGAGTTGCTAGACACTAAAAGAAACTTCATTTTTTTTTTAAACAAACACCCTTCATTATAAAAATCAAGATGCTGTGTTGTATTTCACAAGATTTGTGCTGTTTCCGAAAAATTATATCTAAAGACAACCATCCAACTCAATTTTCCAAATCAGAAAACTATTTTCAATTTCTTGAAACAGAAACAACTTTAAACCTACTTCTAAACAGACCTTGAACATTTAAACTCTGGTAGAGTGAGCAGAAGAATCGTTATACTGTAATACTGCCATGCATACGCCAGTGGCCATTACAGTTCCACCATGTGGAAGTACTTCTAACTACCATTGATCTTATTCTTTCTCAGTTCTTATACAATGTTCATGTGATAATTTCACACGAAAGACATGAGAACATCCTCAGTAGATTAGAGAAATTGTCAGCCATTAGTCATGTACTCATGAGCTACCTGTACTAGTGCGAAGCTTCAAATAGATTTCATCTCGGCTCTTGCCAGAGGAACCTTTACTCAATCTGTCCTGTAGAGAATGTCGCAAAGCACCTGCATAAATATAGGCAAAAGGAGGAAGAAAACGTAAGAAGAGAGGTATGGATTAGTTGAACATTTTTTATCAAAAAGAAAAAAAAATAGTTGAACGCTGGAAAACTACCATCTAGTACACTATCAGTTCACAAAATGTCCAATGGCCATTTTCCAAAACGTGAAAGAATG
Source organism: Luffa acutangula (assembly GCA_036850905.1). Lineage (NCBI taxonomy): Eukaryota > Viridiplantae > Streptophyta > Magnoliopsida > Cucurbitales > Cucurbitaceae > Luffa > Luffa acutangula. Next base: position 54,821,949 of record CM072094.1, on the reverse strand, counting down.
CAAAAGAAGATAAAAGATTCACCACCAATTGGCGTTAATAACTTAAAGAGCAGTTCTGTTTTTTAAAGAAACAAACTCATTTAGAAAATAATGACCATAGAAAAGTACAAAAAGGAATTAATGTAACAATTAAAATTTGTAGAAATACTTATCAAACTATCCATGAAACATAAGCACGAAACTGTAAGTCGTGGATAAAAGCAAAGAGAGTATCCATTATAGTCACTAACTTGCAGAAACAGGCTGAGACTTATTGTCAATCTGCAGGATAATTGATTTGCTGCTCAGTGAGCCATCCCTCTGTAAATCAATGCTTATGGGGGCCCTAGTAGCACCATTTTCACCAGTAGGCTGGAACAAAAAAAAATGGAAATAATGTTGGCACTTATGTAGCTGTATATGTTGAAACTTAAATGTAGGTTCTGAGAACATCTGAAATCTAACTTACCAAAACAGGATGTCCAATCAAGCTATTTAATACTGCAGATTTACCAGCTCCCTGGAAAAGAAAAAAACAAATCAGGACCCTTACTATTTCTTAGATAGTAAGGTGTTAGAGTTTTCATGGTGGTGCATAAGCACTCCAGTAGCAAGATGCAATAAAAACCATAGGCTTCTTGTTTTGCTGTCACTTTCCAGAAAATTATTCAGAAGTTCAGCTTAAAAAATACTGGATATTCTCCTTCCCATGTTCAAAACAACCAAAAATTGTAATAAAATTATAAATGTAGAGCATATAACACTATAATCATGGATCCATGATAAAGCGAGCATAGAATCCACGGCATTCAATTTCAAGTGATTGATGAAACTCCATGTTATTTTATTTCCATATTTATGTGAACTGCTTCAGCACTACTACTCATTGATCGACTGAATGTTGGCTTTATTCTTCAGGATGTTTCTGAAACTACACTTACAACATACCTTCGACCAGACAAAAAAACTTAGATAGAAATAGAAGTACAGAAACAAGTACTCCATCGTGAGTGATCTCTAAAATATAACACTACCGAGCAACCTTGTAGACAAATTAAAATTTATCGAAGCAGAGTTAATTTCATCGCTTCCCAAAGTGGTCTAGGAAACTAGAACTGCCAGTGTCGGAAGAATAACACCGCGTATTCAATTGCTACATGACTATTACGGAATATGTAGATCGATATATCAATCCATTATCCCGATCTCATGGAATCAGACGCGAATGTCCAATGGCCTTGCAATAATGCAGGTGTCCCGATCACCAGGAAGTGGTACATCTCCTTCCAATTATAATCATACGCCAATCTCAATAACTGGAGCCGTACATTTCTAATAATTACAATAGTTTCGGAATTTCTAAGATCCAATCCAGATAGGATCTGCCACTTCAAGTGAAATATTCGTGAATTTGATGAACAATGCATGCGCAAATGGTAAAAATACGCCAAAACTACGAAATGTAATTCGATGACGAATCCGAACAGATGTGAACTTACCACATTCCCCAGAGCCACGACGTTGAGGAAAGTGGAAGGCCTGCGAGAGGAAGCACCGGATGTGGAAGTTTCATCGACGTCCTCATCGGCGAGCAAAGCCGCAGCTTGCCGCATCGAGTCCGACAACTGAGCCAACTCCTCGATAGCCTCCACTGAATCCATTGTAGGATGAGGAAAGAAGGACAGAAGGTGATAGCAGAGTTGGATCTAACTGAAACGCAGATCGATTCAATTGAAACCCGTGAGAAGATAGATCTCTGAGCACGATTCCTCCAGGAAACCAGCAAAACCGACGATATTATTCTTGCTTCTTTCTTCCCTTGGTCGAATGGTTGCAAAATCAGGGAAGATCGAACAGAGTTCCCTCTCAACTTTCTCGACTGTTTTCTTATTCTAAAAATAATTTGATCGCTTCTCAGTTTTCCCTCGTTCTTATTATCGGTTTTTTTTTTTTTTCTCTTTTTTATTCTTTAAATTAAAATTAGCATAACTCTTCGGTGTTTTTTTTTTTTTAATTATTATTCTCCTTTTCTTTTTTCCTGACAAGATCTCTTCGGCTCTTCGCAATTAAAATTTTAATTTAATTTAATTGGGAGTTGTCAGAAATTTAATTAATATCTGAATGGTTGTTTTTAAATAAATGGATCAAAATATGACCTTTTTTTTAATTTTACTATTGACGATCAAATTTATGGTTATAATTTAACTATAATTGACACATAAGGTTAAAAAGAAAAATAACAGATCTGTTGATTTTTTTTTTTTAAATAACAGATTTGTTGAATTTAATGAAACTAATTGAATTTAGGGAAAAATACACTTTTGGTCTCTGAGGTTTGGGTTAAGCGACACTTAGGTCCCTGAATTTTCAAACTCAACAAAAATACCCCTGAGTTTTGAGATAAGTAGCACTTTGGTCCCTGCCGTCCATTTTGTCGTTAAACCCTAACGGTAAGCTGACGTGGCATTATTATTTTAATTCAAAAAATGAATTTTTGATTTTTTAAATAAAAATATATAAAAATATTAAAAAATTATTATTTTATTATTATTTTTTAAATTTTCTCTCTCTCTTCTTCATCTTCTTCCTTCTCATCTTCTTCCTTCCCTCTCCCACTTCTTCCTTCCCCCTCCCATCTTCTTCAGTTCCGGTGGCCGGCCGCTCCGGCTGTCGGCGAACGGCTGCGGCGGCGGCGGTCGCCGGATTTTTTTTTTCTTCTTCTTCTCTTCTTCTCTTCTTCCCTTCTTCTTCTTTCTCTTACTTTTTCTGTTTGTTTTTTTAAAAAGAGAATTTCGGAGGAGGAGGAGGCTCCTCCCTCCCTTTCCGGCGCCGGCGACGGAAGGAGGAAGGGCCCTCCTCCTGTTTCCGGCGCAAAACGGGAGGAGGGAGGAGGGTCTTCCCTCCTCCCGTCGCCGGCGCGAAACGGGAGGAGGGAGGAGGGCCCTCCCTCCTCCCGTCGTCGACGCCGAAAAGGGAGGGAGGAGCCTCTTCCTCCTCCGAAATTCCCTTTTAAAAAAAACAGAAAAAGTAAGAGAAAGAAGAAGAAGGGAAGAAGAGAAGAAGAAAAAAAGAAAAAAAAAAATTCGGCGACCTCCGCCGTCGCCGCCGTTCGCCGACAGCCGGCGGCGGCCGGCCACCGGAACTGAAGATGGGAGGGGGAAGGAAGAAGTGGGAGAGGGAAGGAAGAAGATGATAAGGAAGAAGATGAAGAAGAGAGAGAAAATTTAAAAAATAATAATAAAATAATAATTTTTTAATATTTTTATATATTTTTATATATTTTTATTTAAACAATCAAAAATTCATTTTTTAATTAAAATAATAATGCCACATCAGCTTACCGTTAGGGTTTAACGGCAAAATGGACGGCAGGGACCAAAGTGCTACTTATCTCAAAACTCATGGGTATTTTTGTTGAGTTTTGTTGAGTTTGAAAACTCAGGGACCTAAGTGTCGCTTAACCCAAACCTCAGGGACCAAAAGTGTATTTTTCCCTTGAATTTATTATTTTTTCAAATATATATATATATATATATATATTCGTAATAACTATTAGAAATAATGTTATTTTATTTCATTCTCCATGAAGGTGATAATATTCCTTTGTTTCAAGTTTCGCCTCTCCCACCTAAGATGATACTGAGATGATAACTACAAAATAAAAGATTTATAAAAATAATAATAATAATAATAAATAATGGAATTTTTTTCGTGATTTTAAGAACTGAAGATCAATAGAAATAACGTGATATGTAATAAACTCGAACCAAAGGAATTATTGGACTGAGTTGTTCATTAAAATACAACTGAAGAAAAAAAAACTCGAATTTATTAAAATGCAAACTCATTGTTGGACAATGTCTGAGTTGTTCATAGAGAATTGTCTGTCCTTTTTTTTTTTTTCTTTTTTTTCCTGATAAAAAGATGTCTATTTTGTTAAGATTGTTTCTTAAAAAAAATAATAAAAAAAAAACTACAGAATTGTACGTATTTTAAATATTCTAAGAATATAAAGAATTGAGTTTGGATTCAAATTATGTATATATATATATATATATATATTCCAAATAATTCAAAATTTAGATTTAAAGTTTAAACATGTGGTGGTTCTTGCACTTTGTCTATTTTCTAGTTCCATCCCTAAGCCTTTGAATCTTTTATCTTAGTTTTCTTTCGTTTTTATAAATTTAATTATAATTTTATGACTTTTTGTTCTAAATTTTACAACTTTTATATACAATAAATTGTTAAAATGCATCAAACATAACCAAAGTAAGCAATATTCCAACAAATTGTTAAAATAACTATAATGTTAATATATACCATACATTAATATCGTCTTCACAATTTTAATTTTCTAAAAATTAGAAGTTCGGTTTTTGTCAAGTTATGGTCACTTCATTTAAACAAAATAGTTACTAACGAGAACTTGAACTATTCAACAACTATCATTGAACTTTTGTTAAACAAATTGACAAATTCATAAACTTTCTATCGTCATAGATGTTAATTGACTTTGTCAACTTAAGCATAGCTTAAATAATTAATACATAATCGAACAATAGGTCAAAGATTCAAATCCTACTCAACTTTGTTCAAAAAAAAAAAAATCCTACTCAACTAATCCACTTTACTTGCCTTCCATATTTTGTATTTTAGAACATGTTTTTCAATCAAATTTATTTTTAACTTTTCTATTCTCATAATACGTTTTATTTTAAATGTTTTTCAATAATGCATTTTTTAAAAAACATTTTGTATAAAAATCATTTAAAATTTAAAACTCATATGCTTGGTTGAATTTACTTATTGATGTTTTTATACACAAGTTATTGTATATGTATACTTAAAAAACTATTTTTTTAAAAGTTGGTTTCAAATGTTTATCTTATTTATTTATCAATCTCATTTTATAATAAGTTATTGATTGCCAAACATGATAACTTTTTTCAAAATTAAACATTTGAAAAGTTAAACCAAACACCCTTAATTATCATGCCTCGAAAAATCGACATATTATTTGTTTTAGTTGAATATAATATGCGGAAACCTAGATAAGAAAAAAAAAAAAAAAAATATATATATATATATATATATATATATATATATATATATATATATATATATATATTTATGAAAGATCGAAACATTACTCGTAAAAACTAAATAAAGACATTTTTTTTTTTGTAAAACTTATAATAATAATTGATAATTTTGTTTATATAAATAACAATAAGGGCTGGTTGCAAGGATAGCAATATGGGCCAAAATAATTGCAAATCTAACAACCCACAAAAAAAAATTGCAAAAATGGCAAAATCTAATAGTTTGTGTGTTGCATTTACTAAAATACCCCTCCAGATTTTCTTTCACTGATAGAAAGTTTTTCTATCACTGATAGATTCTATCAGTGATAGAAAGATTTTCTATCAGTGATAGAAATTTTCTATCACTGATAGATTCTATCATATGATAGAAAATTTTTCTACTACTGATAGATTCTATCGGCGATAGATATTTTTCTATCACTTGTTCGGTGTTCTATCAGTGTTTGGTTGTTGTTATTTGGTTTTCTATCAGTGTTTGGTTTTTGCTTTTCAGTGTTTGATTTCTATAATCGTTCGTTTTTGCTTTATTTTTCAATGCTCGATTTCACCATGTATCACCATCGCTGATAGAAACAAAATATCTTCTATCACTGATAGAAAAGTATTAGTGATAGAAAGATTTTCTATAACTCACGAAAAAATTTTCTATCAGCGATGTTTGAAAACTAGAAAAAATTTATATAAGTGATAGAACATTTCTATCACTGATAGGTTCTATCAGGGATTGAAAGATTTTCTATCAAGAGTTTTCTATCATTGATAGAATATTTTTCTATCACTGATAGAATAGTAAAAATTTCTATCAGTGATAGAAATCTTTTATCATTGATAGAAAGCTTTTCTATCGGTGTTAGAAAGTTTTTCTATCACTTATAAATTATATCGGTGATAGAAAGATTTCTATCAGAGATAAAAATATTTTTATGGGTGATCAGGGATTAAAAGATTTTTTATCAAAAGTTTTTCTATGATTTTCTATAAAAAGTTTTTTTTTTTATCACTAATAGAACCTATCAGTGATAGAAATCTTTTATCACTGATAGAAAAAATTTCTATTAGTGATAGAAATCTTCTATTCTATCAGTGATAGAAACTTTCTATCACTGATAGAAAATTTTTCTACCACTGATAGAATCTATCAGTCATAGAAATATTAGTGATAGAAACTTTCTATCGCCGATAGAAAATTTTTCTACCACTGATAGAATCTATCAGTGATAGAAATATCACTGATAGAAACAGAAATATCACTGATAGAAACTTTATTCTATTAGTGATAGAAAGTTTCTATCACTGATAGAAAATTTTTCTACCACTGATAGAATCTATCAGTAATAAAAAGACTTTCTATCAGTAAAAAAAAAAAAAAAAAACTGACGAGGAAGAAGAACATGGGCACACAGGGGCAATTTAGGAATATAAAAAATTAATTCAAAAATTTTGCCATATTTGCAAATATTTTTAAAAATTGCTATATTTGTAATTATTTACCTTCATGTTGCCACCCATTACAATTATCCTAACAATAATTGATAATTGTTTTATTCAAAAAAAAAAAAAAATAATAATTGATAATTGTTGAAAAAGAAAAGAAAAAAGAAATCACCGTATGGATGCATCTCAGTAATATGCTAACAACATCACGCCGTTCATCGCTCTCTTCCAGAATTCTCTCATCTCCGAGAGTCCGAGAACCTTGACGAAAACTTACACTTGCTTCCACAGTCCAAACGTAACATTCTCGTCTGCTTCTGCCGGAATCGTGTCATCGGCGACGGTCCTCTCTCGCAGCCGGATTTATCCTTGTCCACCCTGCGACAGCTACGGCGAGTAAGGATTAAGGAACAAAATGTTCAAGAAGGCAGCTGAGGCGAAGCTGCACCAGAGATTATCTGGTGCAGACAGGAAGAAGCTGAAGAGGACTGTTAAAGAAAGGTTCGCCGGAGCTTCCGATGCCGATATTGACGTCTTGCTTCCCCCCAAGGTATTGCTATTTTTTCAATCAGTTTTATCTGTCATAATTCAATTATGATAATAGCTCACCAGATTACTGTGCTCCTCTCTTCTTCTCGTTTTATTCGAAATTATCGCTTAGCGTCTAATTCCTCACAGATCAATCTTGCACTCTAGTTTCTCATGTTCCTGAAAAAAAAATTGTGTTGGTATTAGCATTGCGATGTACTGTGCGTGGGAAGCTATCAAACTGAATATAATTATTTCATGTATTCAATATTTTATCATTTCGTCGAAGTAGAAGAATTTGTCACTAGAAAGCTCAATTTTAGAGAAAAGACAGCAGATTGAGTAGAGGAGTAAGAGGATCTTTGGGAGATTATGGTTTTCTTGGCGTCTTCGTGTATTTTGTTAAAACTCTTTTATGAATATCATATTTATTCTATCATTGCCAAGCATAGAGTTCCTTTTGTTTTCTTTAGTAATTTCTCTGGTTTGGTTTTTATCATTTCCCCCTACATTTCATTCTATCAATGCAAAATTAATATGTTTTAGGTCGAGTTTACCGTTGCCAAGTTCCAAAATCGCGTCCACATATATAGTGTAGAAGGAGGCTTTCCTATGTTTTTCGATGTTGATGGAAGAGGATCTGAAATATTCCCCACAGGTATTTAATCCGTTTCTCGAATATATCGTTTACACCAGTCCTATTCAAATTTTCACCATCATTATTAATTATGATGAAGATTTCGCGGGCTTTCCTTCACAATATTTTGGTTAGTTTTGGATCTGGATTATAGTTTTTCAGTCTTCTTGGCTTTAGTAACACTGACAATTGCACTGTAGTTTTTGCACTCTGGAAGGTACCAGAGTTGTTGCCTGCCTTTTTTTTGAAGGGGGGTGAGGTCTCTCGCTTTGTGATCGGAGGAGCAGACTTGATGTTCCCTGGTATTCATGTCCCTGCTGAAGGCCTGCCTTCATTTTTATCTGGGGAACCATGGGCTGTGAAAGTCCCTGGCAACACATCTCCTATTGCTGTAAGTTTCAGTCAAATTTGCTCTTATGCTGCAATTTTACTTTGGCTGTGAAGGCAAATTAGAACTCTAGTCAACCTGAAGTTTGCATCTCATGCAGGTTGGTGTTACCACCATGAGTAGTACTGAAGCATTAAAAGCGGGTTTACGTGGAAAGGCTTTGAGAATTCTACACTACTACAGGGATTCACTTTGGTGAGACTTATTGACTTAGAAAGAGAGTGATCTATTCTTGATGCATAACACCATTTTCTCTCTTGAATTTACTTTTCAGGGAATCAGTAGATGGTCATTATGTGCCGAATGCAGGATTTTTCGAAGATGTAGTATATGGAGATCCTGCGTTGGCATCATCTTCACAAACCGATGACTCTTGTGAAGGTACTGATGATGCTTCAACTTATGAACAGAATGATGTCAGCGATAAAGGAGTCGGGGGATCTATTGATCAAACTAAAAGTGATGTTCTTGATGAGCCTGGTGCTGTTCTGACAGCACAGACAGATTCAACTACTGACGAAATCGTTTCTGGTGTGAATGATTTGAAGGTTGTAAACGATATTTCCACCGAGGAATCAAATGTGCAACATACTCTATCAGCTGAAGACGTGGATATGCTTCTGGATAAATGTCTTCTTCAAGCCCTGCATACAACAGTGAAAGACAAAGATGTTCCACTTCCTGGAAGCACTCTATGGTGAGAAATTCTTGTGTCTTTGAATTCTGATATAGGAGGCTAAAATTTCTTACTGAAGGTTCAAGTTTTTAAAGATATTTCATGCATAATTTTTTTTAGTATGAAATATTTGTTTCTAACTGACAATGGTTTCATGTTATATGTGTCATTATAAATTTTATGTGGTAAAGGGTAACAGTCCTCAATGGAATGATATTTTCATTGTTATCAGTGTTGAATTCATAACTCGCTGCACTAGAAATATTTGAAATTTCTTCTCTTGTGAATGATTCTTGTTATTAGCTGTTGGTTCTTTTTGAAAATATTTTAGGAAAAGAAAATGTTTTGTATTAATAGAAAAACCGTACTGGCATGGAAGTAAGACTGGCCACCATACTTGAAAAGGGAAAAGAAATGATATGAAGCAGCTCAAAACCCAAATCCGTGAGGGAGAAAAAAACAATGGAACATTCTGAAAATGCCTAGTGACTGATGAGTGATGCCTAAAGTAAAATCATTAGAGAAGCTCTCAGCTTGATTGCTTCCTACTGTGCACTTGAAGACCCATTGTTTGATTTTCTATCAAATAATTTTCTTTCGTTCACTTTTTGCCTGATGTAGGTCAAACCATGTATTGCCTTGTCGGCCTCCTGGCATGACGCTAGACATCAAGAAATCATCCCACAAGAAACTGTCGAAGTGGTTGCAAGCTAAATCCTCTACTGGACTGGTATGTCTCATGCTACTTCCATTCAGCTTATTATTGTTCAAATGGACTGCTGACTTTATATTGAACTTGAAACCTCAGTCAAGATCAAACTAGAGGGAATAAAACGACGCATAGTTTATGCTTTGCTAGTTGATTTTGTAAAGATACTTCTTCTTTGGAAAATGGGCTATTTTGCTGTTTTTTGGGTCTTTGGATGGATGGAGAGGAATGACAAGATCTTTAGGAATTTGAGAGATCTTGGGAGGTGTGGTTGTTAGGCCTAATGCCCCAATTTTGGCAGCAATTTTTAAGGACTTTTATAATTATCAGCTAGGTGTTATTATTTTGGATAGGAGACCTTTTCTATATAGGTAGTGTTGGCCTTTTCCAGTGGGCTTTTTTTTTATCCCCTTTTGTATTCTTGATTTCTTTCGTTTTATCTCTATGAAAACTTGGTTTTTCATATTAAAAAAAAAAAAAAAACACTTCTGTCTGCAGACTTCTTCTTAGTGAGAAATGGGTAAGTACAATGGTATATAGATTAGTTTAGTGTACAAATCAGCTGTCGTAGTGTATATAGATTGAGAAATAGGTAAGGCATGAAGTTTAGTGTAGAATTCAGGTGTATTTGAGATTGTGGATTCAAATCTTCGTGACCGGGTACTTAAATGCTTATGAATATTAATCTTTCACGAGGTTTCTAATGATAAATGTTTCAAGGTTAAACCTTTAGTGGTTGGTTTATAAGATTAGTATAGTAGCACGTGGAGGCAAATAAATACCTATTTCTTGGTCTTACTCATCGTGGAGGCAAAATGTAAGTAACTAAGTTAAAAATGAAGGAGTGAGAAATTGGAGAATGTTTTGGAGTCTGTCACTAGGATTGGATATTAGACTACCGATTTATGATGAATAGAATTTGTTTCTTATCTCTGAAAAAAGAGAGAGGGAGAGAGAAGAAAGTTTTTAAAGCAGTGTTATCTGAAACTTCATTCTCCCTTTACTTGTACTTCTCATACAAAGAATGTAAAGTTTTCAGTTCACTATCAAATGAAAGCTGGTATCTTAAAGTTGGATACGATATCTAATCTATATTATTCCTTTCTTTAACCAAAGATCTAGTTTCTTATCAGGAAAAGCAATAAAAACAAAATGCTTACTTATTTCACTTGTTATTGTGCATTGAATATAACATTCATCTGTTTCAGATTACAGTGAAAGAAGACAAGCATAAAAAAGAGACAGTTTTGTACTCTGTTAACCGCAAGCATCCAGACTACACGTCCTTTAAACCAGAGAAGCAACAAATAGAGAAAATTGATCAGAGCGACAATCATGGTCCAAGAGAAAGTTCATCCAATAAAATGCTTGAAGTAGCAGAGATATACAAGCCAAGTGTGCATGTCAATCCCATTTTTACTGCTGTGGGGGCTGACACTAGCAAACTTTACACCGCAGCAGAGGCCACTGACATTGTCTTCAAATATGTTGAGAAAGAAAAATTGGAAAAACCAACAGAAAAGTCCAGAGTGGTCTTGGATGCAATATTATGCGATGCACTTTTCAAGGGGGCCATTAAAAAGGGAACAACATATCCAACAGAAATTCATAAAAAAGATATTGGCTCAACATTTATCAGCCGGATGCAACCCCATCACATTGTGACAAGAGGAAGTGAGTCTGTTGTTCGCAAAGGTGCATTAAAAACTATTCAAATAATGACTGAGCGACGTCAAGGAAATAAGAAAGTTACCAGACTTTCAGGGTTGGAAACATTCTTGTTGGATGCTGAAGCATTGGCATCAGAGCTTCAGAAAAAGTGTGCTTGCAGTACGACGGTAGCAGAGTTGCCTGGTAATATGACTAGTCTACATTTTGATTTTTACATAGTTTGTTTATGTGATAACATGTTGTCGTGCTATGTCCCAGTCAGATTTTGTTACTTGTGACATTTACCTAAAGTTGAATTTCGATTTACATGAATATCAGCATTCTTTATTTCAACATTTGGAAATGATTATTTATGAAATACATGGATTTGGGAAGTTTATAGGTTTTTCTTCGGCAATTTTCAGTTCTTTTGGCTAATATATTAAGAAAAGAAATGCCGAATGAACATAATATTCATTTTGATGATTTTAATTGTTCTGTTTTTGAATACATTGGAATTTGGATCTCTTGATGTATTTTGGAAAAACAAATTCAGGTAAAAAAGGGTATGAAGTTTTGGTCCAAGGTGGAGTTATTGATGACTTGGCAAGACATCTGATCGAACAATATGGGATTCCAAAAAAGTACATTGAAGTACTTGATAAAACAAGGAAATGAGAGGCCAGAGCTGGTTAGTCTTTTATGTTTACTCCTATTTTTTATGCATGTAGTTATATTAAAGGAAAGTTGGCATTACCTTTTTTGTGTCTCAGTAATATTAAATGAGCGGCCACCCTTACCTCTGTTGCTCCTTTCCATTAATGAATTAATGTTGTTGATATCTATTATTCATCAACTGCCTTCCCAATCTGATTACTCATGGAAATAACCAAATGGGTTCAACTCGATCGCATCACTTGATTGCACGACAACGACAGAATTTCCATGCATATCCTACCACCAATTGTTATAAACCTGAGTCGGAGAATCCATAAATTGCTAGGACCTTACTTGAACAAGATCTGTTCTATAGGTTATTCAATTGTGTCCTTGAGTCCTAAGAATCTAGAAATAGTTGGTGGAAAGTGAGGGTACAGGATAAATTGTGTACAAGGTTTGCGTTCGTACTAGTCTTTCGGGAAGAATATGGTTAAAATGTATATTCCATATCATACTTATATGGTTGACTATCATATGTAGGCTGTCTATTGAAGTTTAAGCAGTCGATATTAACACTTGTTTTACTTTCAGCTATAGATTTACAGGAAACTTATCAACCCCAGGCTTATGATATCAAGTAAAGATCTCCTACTACCAGCACCTGCATCATGCAGGGAAAAGCCCAAATGAAAGATATGATGGTATTGCTGATGATGGGGTATCGAGATTTCTGTCTCTTTAGGCTGGAAAATTGGTTCAGGTTGTTTCACTGACCCTGAGTGTTTATTAACTTAAATTCGTTCATCCTGTGTTTTTGGCCTTGTGTAAAAGAAAATGTTCCTAGGACAATGAAAACATGTTTTTGTCAAACGTTTGAGAGATTTGCTTACACTAATGAGTTCATCGTATCTGTTATTCTACTGTCTCCGGATGTTATTTTTTTAAGCAAGGGTGTTATTTCAATGGTCTTGATATCTTGTCCTTGGCTTTTAATCCTAAGTTTACTTTAATCTTATAATGGTTTACTCTTCCAGCTCTATCTTTATACAATTTATTGCGATTCGGTCCTTGGCTTTAAATAATTAAAACTTTCCTTTAAAAAAAAATTAAAACTTTTGGTCTATAATATAGATGATAACAAATAAAATGTGAGAAAGTATATTCTTTTATAAAATTCCTAGAAAAACAAAACTTTTTTTAAGGCATCAATTTAACTCCTGACAACACATTTTCATAATTATTATTAAATTTTAGGAAAAAATACACTTTTGGTCCCTGAGGTTTGGATTAAGTTACTGGTCACTGAGTTTTCAAACTCAACAAAAATACCCATGAGGTTTGAGATTGGCTCCAAATATACTCTAAACTTTGAAAATACTTTCTCTTGATTGAAGTTTGAATTTTAATTCAAGTAAGAAGATACATGATAACTATGAAAAGTTGGAATAATTTGGAAGTTATTGTGGTATTAGATAAATTTAGGGAGAAATAACTCATATACCTTACAAAATTGTGAGGTCTATGTCAATCTTTTCGATGTGGATCCTCAACATATGAACATAAACGAAAAATACACAAAATTGGAGGTGTGGAGTTGAGAGGAGGAAGACAACAACATTAGGTAGAGTCTAAAGTTAGAGTATAAATAGACGAGTCATTTTTCATCCTTAAATTTAACAATGAAATCCTCTAATGATTGTTTTGAAAAAACTTCAAACTTCAAGGTTGAAATGAAAATTTTCAAAATTTAAAGGTATAATTAAGACCAACTTCATCCGTATTTTTAACCATTTAACCATGTATATATATTTAGGCATAAATCTAGTTTCTCACGGAGGTGTCTTTTAATATTTGTTGCAATAATCTCCCTCTCCCCTCTTTCATTATCGACCTCTCTCTCATTTTCTAGATATCCGTATTTTTAACCATTTAACCATGTATATATATTTAGGCATAAATCTAATTTCTCATGGAAGTGTCTTTTAATATTTGTTGCAATAATCTCCCTCTCCCCTCTGTCATTATCGATCTCTCTCCTTTTCTAGATAACCCCCAAAAAGAGAAAGAATTAAACTCCTCTCTTGCCGTAAAGCAATTTACTTTCTTCTTCCTTCTAACATCATTCTCCATGTTCAACAAACTTTTTTGGAATTGTTCGCACCTATAGTCTATATGTACACAGCTGTTTGGTATTGTTGATATCTTTAATTGTTACTACTTTTAGTATTTTCATTTACTATTTTCAACCATCAATTCACACTTTCTATTAAATAAGAAGTGAAATAGACCGTGGCTAAGTTTTTCACTATGATGCTTTCTGTAAAATAGACGTTATTTTGTTTTTGTATTTTTAGTTTTAAACATACAAACAATTAGAGATTTGAGGCTTAACTAACTACAAGATAAGGTTTATAAAAGGATTGTTATATTTTCGAAGTAGAGAATCAAATAATTGTTTTGGATCGTACATTTTTTCTCATAAAAATAAAGCACAAATCAAATGATTTAAATTTATATAAAACTTGTCAAAGTCAACGTATAATTAAGTGGTAATTGACATAAAGGTTGGTTATTAATACAATTTTGATGCAATTTCAACTATGCTCATATAATAAATTCAAAGGTTTTTTTTTAAGAAGAAGTTATAAATTCAAAGTTTGATACTATAATTTAATTTGAGTATAATAATTTAAATAAAATATGTAACTAATTCACCTATAAAAAGGGAAGGGATGGTGAGCGAGAGAGTAAAGTAAAGTTTCAGATGGTGCATTAATTATACCTTTACAATGGCTTTCAGTGGCGAGACACAATCTCCTTCCTCACCTCCCAACCTTCCATGGAAGCGTAAGCTTGCCAATTTCTTCTCCTCCATCCTTTTCCGACAAGCTTTCCGATCAGATTTTACCGTCAATCGCCGCCTCCTCCGCCTTCTCGACCGTAAAGTACCTCCTTCCACCACTCGCGACGTCGCCTCCTTCGACACCACCGTCGATTCTTCCTCCTCCGATCTCTGGATTCGTGTTTATAAGCCTCTCGCATTTTCTGAGGCCGATCGTTTGCCTGTTATTATATACTTCCACGGTGGAGGCTTTGTTTTCGGCTCCGCCGATTCTCCGCCGATCGACTCGTTCTCTCGCGATTTTGCTCGCGAAATCGGGGCCATCGTCGTCTCTGTCGACTACAGCCTCGCACCGGAGCACCGATTTCCGAGCCAATACGACGACGGATTTCACGTTCTGAAGGCAATCGACGAAGGATCGATCTCCGAATGTCTTCCTGAAAACGCCGATCTGAGCCGCTGTTTCATCGCTGGCGAAAGCGCCGGAGGAAACATAGCGCATCACGTGACGGTGAGAGCGGCGGAGTATCAATTCAAGAGGCTTAAGATCGCAGGTCTGATTGCGATTCAGCCATTTTTCGGAGGAGAAGAGCGGACAGAATCAGAAATTCAGTTTGGGAGCGGTTATGGACTGACCTTGGAGATGACGGATTGGTTCTGGAAGGCGTTTTTGCCGGTCGATTCGAACCGGGATCACCCGGCCGCTAACGTGGTCCGGTCCGATGTTTCGGGCCTAAAATTTCCGCCGTCGCTTGTTGTGATTGGCGGTTTGGATTTGTTAAGCGATCGGATCAAAGAGTACTGTGAGTGGTTGGAGAAATCGGGTAAAGAGGTCCGGGTCGTGGAGTATCCGAATGGGACCCATGGGTTTAGTTGGTCTTCGGATTATCCGGAATATTCCATGCTGATGCAACACGCCAAAGAATTCACGGAGAATCGTGACCAACGCTCTCATCTCATAAATCATAATTAGTTAAATTTTTAAAAGATTTTTTTTTTCGTTGGTTCGTGGTGAACAAACTTGAAGGAATATTAACGAATATGAAACTTTAATATTTGTTTCATGGGCTCCACGGGTATTAACAAATAGACCTAAAACTGGCTCGATCAATCGAACTGACATAACATTTATTTTTAGGCACATTCGGTTGGAGTCGGTCGGTCGGTCGATCCGCTCAAAAATAGAAAAATCCAATACTAATTATAAAAGAAACAAATTATGTGTACTTTATACAACCTTGCATGCCAACAATGTCTCATACCTATAATTCAAAACATGGATTGACACCCACATGCATTTCATACTCTTGAATGTCACATTATAACTTGAGTTGGGTTAATTTCAAGATTCTTAAAGACATTTTAAAAACAAATGAAATGGCATATAAACATAAAGTAGAAAAAACAATGAAGCTTATCTCAAAAAAAAAAAAAAAAATGAAGCTCATGTTGATGAAGAAAATGGTGGATAAAATATCTTTTTATAATTGTATTGTAGAGCTAAAAAGTTAGAAAATTGTGGAAATTATAACTCATTTAAAATTATATAATGAATTATAATTAAAGTAAATAATTAAATCTTTATTAACATTCAATTCACTTTTTAGACAAAGTTACAAATTCCCTTTAATTAATTTAGGAAAATCCTCAGAAATGACCATAAATTACAGGGTAATTTCGAAAAATGGCAAAACCGTATTTTTTAATGAAAAATGGCCAAACCATATTTTTAACCCATTTTCACTTGTTTTATTCTTCCAATTATACCCCTAAGTTAATTTTCACGCTCCACCCTATATTTGAGGAAGCCATTTAATTTTTTTTAAAAAAAACCAATTATTCCATGAATCAAGCAATGGTTAGTTACAACATATATATTATCTCTTATCATTTGAAATTCAAATCCAGATTGCTTGATCGTCTTTTCCAGTAGACTTTTATTTTGTAATCAACAAACCAGATTGCTTCATCGTCTTTTCCAACCATTATGATTGATCCTTCTGTAAAGCTATTGATCATAAGTATTATTTTAAATTGAGTCGCTTATTTGGCCCAGAACTTGTGCATTACTAGTGGAGGCCCAGAAAGTACAAGATCGGCTCATTCAAACATCATGCAACCCACACTAATTTGCCGTCCACAACTCATTAGCGCATGCCGTAGAGTAAGGGGTAATTCTTGTAAATGACCAAAAAAAATAACCGTTTTAGTATAGACAAGAAAAAAAATAGGTGAAAAATGGCCAAAATGTGAGACTCACGTGACACTTTTTGTACCATATACTTCCATTTTTATCCTCATCTTTCTCCCTAAAAACAATGAAGGTATCTAAAGAATTTTGTTTTCCTAATTTAATTTTTAAAATTATTCACTTCAACTAATAAAACTAATAAATTATCAAATTTCAAACTTTAAAGAATTTTTTTATTTAATTTTTAATATAGTATAATCAAAATCTAAATTTAAGGTATGATATTACCTACATTTAAATTTCAAATATTTCAAATATTTGGGAGGTCAGGTACTAGAATTCCTGTTCTTTTTTTCAACTAAAAATATTACTTATCGCTTAATTAATCTATATAGAGAGAATATGAAGATTGAACTTTGGCTATATATAATATATAAAAGGAATCGGCTTTGAGAAAGAGACTAGTAGGGTTGTACTTGAAAAAAAGTGGGCAGCCTCTAAAATGTGCATTGTTATCCCTATGGAACCAATACTCCAAATTGTTCTAATCTCTCTATTTGGATGAAAGGCACATCTTTTCTTTTCTTTGCTAAATTCAATATTAGTTTAATTTTGATTTAATAATAAGGTTAAATTACAAGTTTAGTCCCTAAACATTCAAGATTGTGTCAATTTGATTATTGAACTTTAAAAAGTATTGAATAGATCCTCAAACTTTCAATTTTGTGTCCAGTGGGTCCCTGAAGTTTTAAAAGTATCCAATAGGTTCTTAAACTTTCACTTTTGTGTCTGATAGGTCCTTCAACTTTCAATTTTGTATCTAATAAGTCCTTGATCTATTTGACATTTCTTAAAATTGACGGTCTTACCAGATACAAAATTGAAAGTTTAGAGTCTTAATAGGCATAAAATTCAATTTTATATCTAATATATTGGTTCTTAAAAAATCCAATGTGTCAGGAACCTATAAGACACAAAATTAAAAGTTCAAAGACTTATTAGACATTTTTAAAGTTACAAAATTGAAAGTTCAAGGACTATTAAACACTTTTTTAAAGTTTAGAGACCTAATTGATATATAAAACCTAAAAGATTAGACACTTTTAAAATTTAGAAACCTAATTGATATATAAAACTTGAAAGTTCAAGAACCAAACTTGTAATAAAACCTAATAATAATATATAAATGATATCTTACGCATTCAAATTATGAAAATGAAGAGTTAATCTTGATTCAAATATTTAGTGTTAGTAAAAAAATGAGCTACCTTGCCTTTAGATATTTTAAAGTGAGATGAGAATAAGAACACAAATTCAGACATTTGGGATAAAGATGAGGGTACTTTTGTGATTATGACAAGCCTAGCCAATGTTTTATTTAAAAGTATTGGTGCCTATTAAAAAATCGCAATTAATCTTTTTTTTAGTTCAACAACATTTGAGTTGGGAGGATGTGAACTTTTACCTCTTGATCGAGGTTACATCCCAATTACTTCTGAGTTTTGGCAATCCTATATTGTTGTTTTTTCAAACTACCACTCAAAGATGCTGTCATTAGTTATCAATTATCACCGATTTTATCAATCTTTTGGCAATTTCTCCAAAGGTCAATAAATTGGAATAAAATATTACGCAAGGATGAATTAGTTCATAAAACTATTATTATTCCAATAGTGAAAATTGTCAAATAATAAACCATACGCTATACTTTCAAAAAGAAAAAAAACCATAACGTATGGACATATGTAAACAAGATTGAATCAAGAGATTGTAAACCCAATGAATGTTGTATTCAAAGTATTCCCTTTTTTCCATCTTTATAATTTTGTTTTTTAGTATAATCTTTATCAAATCTCCCTTTTGTAGTGATAAAAGATTATACAAGACAACAAAACGTGGATGTTCTCCTAATATCTTTAGATAAAATTGTATAGAATTATATACTCACAAACATTTTGAGACTATACTTTTAATTATAAAGCATCACTATCAACCTACATTAATAGTGTTTAGATCAGTAAGTCATCATCTTGATTATAACTCAACTAGTTAAGACATTTTTATTTTAAACATATTAGAGGTTCAAATACTACACAAATATTTTTTGAACCTAGAACAAGAAAAAAGGAGGTTTGAAATTCAGGGATGGATAACCCAATAAATTATTGGTAGGATTTTTCTTCAAAATATATTCCAACTATACCCTTTTTTCCATCTTTATAATTTTGTTTTGTTGTATAATCTTTTACAAATAGGTTTCTGTTCACTTACAGCCAAAATAGATTCCAAAAAAAGGAACCCTTGGCTTGTGAACAACCAAACTTCACATCAATCTAACGACTTTGCGCAATATTTTTAAATACTATAGTAGATGGTGAAAGGTTTTAATGTTAGAATAGGAGAGAAAGATACAGATGTTTGAAAAGTCAAAGTTACTAATTTTACCTAACACATAAATATTAGGTAAAATATAATTTCTTTCTATAACAAATATCATATTTGATATATAGAGAAGAGGTTTAGTCTCTTCTTTAACTACAATGCACTACTTAATTTTTCTTTTCCTTTTGAAGGTTCATAAACCTATTAAAATACTATTTAAAGTTCAATGACTAAATAGATACGAACCTGAAAGTTTAGAAACTAGACGATATAATACAATAATATTTGATACACAAATATGTTGAAATATGGCACAAAACAAAACAAGTGGACCATTGCTTATGTGTTGTTGCCTCATTGGGTATCTGATGCCCAAAAAAAGTAATTAAAGTCAATCATATATGGGTTAACGAACCCTCTATCCGTGGGACACATAAGATGAAGTTGTGGAAATGTATATGAAAAGTGAAAGTTTCGAAAGCAATCTGGAATCATCTCCCGAGTTGGTCCTAGATGTTGATGGTATACGTGTCAATGAGTAGGATATTTGTCGTATTAGAAATTCGAATATGTTGATAAAGAAAGTAGGACATGTCAGTAAAGTTGAGATGGCCGAGTTGGTCTAAGGCGCCAGATTAAGGTTCTGGTCCGAAAGGGCGTGGGTTCAAATCCCACTCTCAACAAAATTTTTTTCCTTTCTTCTTTGAATTCAACAACATATGAAGATTAGAAAATTCAAACTTAAATGACAATTATTATTGAGCTATGCTCACTTTGGTAGATATGAGATTAAGATCAATAGGATGTTGATAAATATAGGATTAAGATCAACGGTAGGTATAAGATTAATAGAAGTAGCCAACAAGAGCATAGCTCAAATGGCATAAAGTAGCATAGCTCAAATGGCATAAAGTTGTACTGATAACCACGACGTCTGTGGTTCAAATCCCCCCACCCCATATTGTCAAAAAAAAAAAAAAAAAAGATTAATAGAAGTGGGTGATATATATATATATGTGTATATATAATTTTAATTTTACTTTATTTTGATATTAATAGGTAAGCTTTGTCTGCATCCTGCAACCAATTACAAAAATCAAAGCCACTCGCGAAACACAGGTAACTTTATGAATGCCATTTATGTTAAAAGGGAGAAGAAGAATTCTGAAGATTATGATGTACATATTAAAATGGGTATTTGCAAAATCATAATTTTGGAAAGAAAATTCTTCAACAAAAAAATATGGAAAGAATAATAACTTTTTTTAGATGATTTGTGACTGTGAATTAATACACTTTATTTATATATATATATATATATATATATATATAAAGTAGAATATTTATCCACACATTTCTTTTACCTAATTTTTGTTCTGAAAATAGAAAAGTATTCTAAAAACAATTTATAAGAAGTAATTTAAGGATTTCTTTGAAAAATTACGTTTTAGAACAATTTTCTATTTTCTTTCAAAAATATTTTTAAGAATTAAAATTAGAGTTCTTGTAAAGGTTGAGATGACTATGCATATTGAAATCAATACTCTCTAACTCACTATTTTAAAAGTAAGAATAGCATCCTTTATTTCAAAAAAAAAAAAAAAAAAAAAAAAAAAAAAAAAAAAGAATAGCATCCTTAACTTGTTTATTAAAATATATAGTTTATTTGTGAGGACAAACTTGAAAGAAAATAAATTATGCAAATATATTTTAAAAACTTTTTCATGCAAAACAGAATCATTTTTTAAAAGTACTATTTAAAATTTGACGGTCCATCTGTGTTATATATATATATATATATCATGAAAACTAATGTTGTGAGGAGTACTAATCTCAAGAAATGAAATGAAGGCACTGCCACATGGATATTCTCTTCTAGAATTCGTTTATTAAGGCAACTAACCTTTTCCATTTGCACTTTAATGGCTTGGCTCCAAAAGAGAGTTAAGGAATATGACCAAATATAGATACGGTTCTGGAGAGTTTGTAAATGCACTTTGGACAATAATAATAATGGCTGGGTTCCGCGTGGAGAATAGAAAGAGAGAATATAATAAGGTTATTTGGGTAATATGCTTTCAGAAATGGACTTAGAAGCAGAAGAGAGAACCAAATCCGCCCTTTTCTTGGATTTGCAAGTCTTAGAAAAGGAAACAACTCAAATTTTTGGAATTCGATGCCTTTCTCAGAGAGTAGTATATATATGGCCAGCTTCCAAGCTTAAGTTTTCAAAGCTGTGGGACGACCAAAATCCTGGTCTTCTTCTTCATTGAATATATATAGCAATTGGTATTGGTTAAGTTTGCTATATATCTTCACTATTACACATATATATCTAGAGAGAGACAGAGAGAAACAATGGCAGCTGGGAATGAATGGCTACATGGCTATTTGGAAGCGATTCTGGACGTAGGAAGCAACACAAGCAAAAAACAAGGGAAGCACAGAATTGCCAGGTTTGAAGACAAACAAAAGAAAGGGAAGCTGTTTAGTCCAACAAAGTACTTTGTTGAAGAAGTCGTTTACAGCTTTGACGAGTCTGACCTCTACAAAACTTGGACCAAGGTTTTCTTTAAACACACATTAATTACTCTCTCTCTCTCTATATATATATAGCCCTTAAGTCTCTATCTCTATCTCTATTTTAGTCCTTTATGGTACTTCGTAGCAAGTGTTTGATTTGCGATATCTTGTTCTTCTTCAGCATTATTTTTGGTTCATTAGTTTCTAATTACTTTTTAGTTATCTAGTTCTATAATATTTAATTAACATGGATTTTTGCATCAATAATTTTTTTTTTCTAATGAAAATAATTAATTAAATCGAAAAAGAAAGTAAAATTACTAATTATTAATAAAAAGAAACAAAAAAGACGACATGGCACATAAAGAGTATATATTCCTTTCAAATCTAAAAGCAAAGCAACGTCAGCTCCCCCACTCTTGCTTACCTCTTTTTGGCCACACTTTTTGATAAAGAATATGTCAGTTAACCTTTTTATTTGTTCTCAGTTATTTGCAAATTAAATCATTTCTATACGGAGAAAAACTACCACTTAATTAGGAACCAAAAAATGATCCAAGTATTATTGCATGCTAGAACAGGCAGAATTTTAAGCACGCAAGATCAATAGTTGAGACTTGTACCTGATGAGTCGAAAATCCTTTTGTCTCCAGATTTCTAAACTTCCTTGGATGAATGATAAAACTCCTAAGTCCAAGCGGCTAAACTGTATATCCTTAGCTTCCTGTTAAATCACTGCCCAAAAGCTTATTACTCAATTTAATCTATTATCAAGAATCGATATTAATATGAGATCGTAATATTGCAGGAACTTAAACCGAATCATCCTTGATTCCAAAATTCTGATCAACTAAATCAGTTAATATATTTCCAACACATACCTAATATAACCGTGTCAAAATGATCCATCATCGAGAATTATATTAAAATAAAAATATGGAAGGACGAAATTAGAGAAGAAGAAAGGTTGGTTGATGTGCATAACTTCTCTTGAAAGTTTTGGTATTTTGTATCAAAGGAAATTAAAGAGGAATGAAAATGGAAGCAGACTATTTCTTAGGTAAAATAAAAGTAATAAGATGATTATACTTACAGGTGATTGCAACTAGGAATACACGTGAACGCAATAATAGACTGGAGAACATGTGCTGGCGCATTTGGCATCTGGCTCGCAAGAAGAAGAGGGTAAGTCTTAAATATGTCATTCATTTCTAGCAAATATGTGAGTGCTGATGCATCCTAGTTTGGCAGTAACAAACTAATTTTAAAATTCTAAAGCTTTCTCTTTCATGCATTGAACGATATTACAAGTTATTCAATT
Organism: Luffa acutangula; assembly: GCA_036850905.1. Classification (NCBI taxonomy): domain Eukaryota; kingdom Viridiplantae; phylum Streptophyta; class Magnoliopsida; order Cucurbitales; family Cucurbitaceae; genus Luffa; species Luffa acutangula. The sequence goes on along the minus strand of CM072094.1, from coordinate 54,798,921 downwards.
GTTTAGCCAACATAAGCATAGTTCAACATGCATAAAATCTATACTAATGACTAGAAGTCTGTGTATCGAATCCTCTACCACACATGTTGTCAAAAAAGTTATTCAATTGTTTACGTCACACAACAATGAGTATTATAGTTTAAAGTTAATTTAAGGTGATATAGTAGACAAGAAGAATTATTTAGCATATTCAAATTGAAACTAAAAATACTTTCGATAAATTTTCTAAACAAAATAACTTTTAGTTAGTACAATAATATTTCAATTCCTGTTGTTTATCTCGAATATTTTTAGCATAATAGTTTTCAAAAACAGTTTTCAATATAGAAGAGTATAAAACAGAATTAATCGGATAAAATAAACTTTTTGTTAAAAAAAAATACATATAAGCAAAGTTTTGGTCTGCATGTATTAACCGCTAGTCAACTCAATTCAAAGACCAATCATAAACCAACTCCCAACTTTAGGGACCAATTAGAAATCATATTTAAACTTTGAAACCAAACAAGTCACTCTCGAAATTTCAAAGGCTTAGAAACTAAATTCAAATCCTAGAGATCAAAAGTATATTTTACCCAAAATTAATATTCTTTTTGTTGTGCTATAGTTGTTTGGAAGGACAAAGTAGCTCAACCAAAGAGCCAACATTCCGGCTAAGTCATCTCGTTTGAGAATTTTGGAGTCGGGCTTTTTTTTTCCTTCCGACATAACCGTTTCTGTCTAATCATCTTCTTTTTTTTTTTTTTTTGGAAGACAATCTAATCATCAATTGGTGTTAAAATTATTAAATTAGTATTTATATTACAGAAATAAATAAAAATATATAAATAAACATTAAGAAAAATTACGAACCGTTTTCAAAATTAAACATCACTGAAAATTTTTTTTGAAAAATTAGTTTGCAAAACATTTTTTAAAAAATATATATTGAAAAACTTCATCCAAAAGCCCCTTAAACGCTCTCAAACTCACCATAATAACTACGTTCTTAATGTCAGTCCTAAGACTCCTAACCAAGTAAAGTGCGGGCGTGTGTAACCCGCTAATGTTAATGAGAGTGCAGAATTTCCTCTTTTAGTTCCCTACACCAAATCTTTGCAGTTCTATGTAAACTAAATAGTACCTCTAGCATATATTATGTACTTACATATAGTTTTATGTTATGTGACATGAGCAGATAGCATGGGATGATGAACAAAAACTTACAAACCGACGACTGGAACGTGAACAAGGTCGGAGTGATGCTTCCGATGATCTCTCAGAGATCTCTGAGGGAGAAAAGGAGAAGGGGGACACTAACTTATCCGAGTCTATCAAAAATATTCCTAGGATTAATTCTGACATTCAAATTTGGTCTGATGATGAAAAGTCTAGAAGCCTTTATATTGTCTTAATCAGGTATTCATTCGAGTAGTCTAATTTCAACGGATGATAATGGTTTATGTGCATATCATGATTATCAAGGATTTAAATGGTAGACAACTAGATACAGGTAAATTCATATAAATAGCTAGAAGGATAATATGTGCAGCAATTGATATAAATATGTCACCTTCTCATGTGAAGTTTGTCGTTCTTTCAGTATCCATGGATTGGTGCGAGGAGAAAATATGGAACTCGGAAGAGATTCTGATACTGGTGGCCAGGTAAGATGAAAATTGTCAAGTCCTATGTAAGCAACAAGAAACATAAAAAGGGGAAGGAAACATGCCTCTTTATCTGCTTCCTTAAAAAATATTGACCTGCAATGTGCGAGAGTATACAAGCCAAGGCCCTGCATAACAAAGCTTACGATATCTAAAGCATTTAACTCATGCCTAACAACTGTAGCTTCTTTAATTTCAGGTCAAATATGTGGTTGAACTTGCTCGAGCTTTAGCCAACACAAAAGGGGTGCACCGTGTTGATCTCCTAACTAGACAAATCTCCTCACCTGAGGTAGATTCTAGTTATGGCGAGCCCATAGAGATGTTGTCATGCCCATCTGATGGAACTGGCAGTTGTGGTGCCTACATCATTCGAATTCCATGTGGACCTCGTGATAAGTGTGTGCTAAATATTGCTCCCTTCCCCCCTCAACATTTTCATTCTAAATTTGGCAATTAACAAGCAAGCAAATCTTGTAACAGATACATCCCAAAAGAATCCCTCTGGCCTTACCTACCTGAATTTGTCGATGGAGCTTTAAACCACATTGTTAACATGGCAAGAGCTTTGGGTGAACAAGTTGCAGGAGGAAATCCAACTTGGCCTTATGTCATCCATGGTCATTATGCAGATGCTGGGGAGGTGGCTGCTCACTTGTCTGGGGCATTGAATGTGCCAATGGTGGTAACAGGACATTCTTTGGGCAGGAATAAATTTGAACAATTGCTTAAACAAGGGAGGTTGTCAAGAGAGGATATCAATGCAACTTATAATATTTTGAGGAGAATTGGGGCAGAGGAGTTGGGGTTGGACGCTGCTGAGATGGTGGTTACTAGCACAAGGCAAGAGATAGAGGAGCAATGGGGACTATATGACGGTTTTGACCTCAAGTTGGAGAGAAAGCTTAGGGTTCGAAAGCAGCGGGGAGTGAGTTGCCTTGGTAGATACATGCCCAGGGTGGTGGTATGTTATACATACGACCTCATGAAACTTGCTCTTTTCTTACATAAAGAAGAATACTTATCGCCACTAACCCAAATTCACTTACATAATATATTTATTTCATTTGTCACATCTGGAAGATAGTGAAAAGAATATAGGAAACTTTGGTTGGAACATTTTGTCATGAACATATACTTATCATCCTCCGACCTTAGGTTATACCTCCAGGCATGGACTTCAGCAATGTTACAATCCAAGATTCAATGGAAGGCGATGGAGACCTCAAGTCATTGATCGGTTCAGACAGAGCTCAAAGCAATAGAAACATACCTCCAATCTGGAATGAGGTTTCACATTCTTCTTTCATCCTTTGTACTGTTCCTGAAAAACTTAAATTAGGAAGAGTGAAATTAACTGATTTTAATATCTCATCAAAAAAGAGTACAGATTGATAAAATGACTTCCAGCTTTCTTCTCTTTAGCTAAGGAGGAGGCTTACTCAATGAATCTAATAGAACAAACTGGATGCAGATTATGCGATTTCTCACAAATCCTCACAAGCCAATGATACTTGCATTATCCCGTCCTGACCCTAAGAAAAATGTTACCACATTGCTTAAGGCTTTTGGAGAATGCCAAGCCCTGCGGGAGTTGGCCAACCTGGTAACAATATTATTCCTCCCTTTCTTCTATCATTGCTTATATGCAGGCCTAGAGCCATCTATAAGGACTAACTTCTGTTGATTCTTTATTCTTGCTGAAGGTTCTGATTCTTGGTAACAGAGATGATATTGAAGAAATGTCCACTAACAGCTCAAGTGTTCTGATAACTGTGCTTAAGCTCCTCGATAAGTATGATTTATATGGTCAAGTTGCTTATCCTAAGCACCACAAACAATCTGAAGTACACCAAATTTATTGTTTGGCAGCAAAGACAAAGGTAAATTTCCCCTGCTAACAAATACAAATAGTTCACAACTTAATTTCTGCACAAAATTGTGTTAAGGATGTGGTGGTCGCTACACTGGTTAATGTATGCTTAGATTTGCAAGAATTAGCCTGTTACAAATAAAATATCTAACTTATACACCATAAAGCAGTGGCAAAGTTGAAGCTAAAGTATTCTTCTAATGGTATTTCAGATTCAGACTCTAATAGTTTCTCTCGGTGTTGTCTTTTGAAGGGAGTTTTCATCAACCCAGCTTTGGTCGAACCTTTTGGCCTCACCCTCATAGAGGTAAAAAGTTCTCACTCTATTCACAGATTAAAATGAACTTCACCCAGGGCCCATAATAACGCTTAATTGAGACCAAGAAATCAGAAATAGAGACTTTAAAGTATGAAATTTACGAGAAAAATGTTTTTATCACTAATCACCAGGTTGCTTCCATGTCTAAATTTGCAGGCAGCTGCCTATGGCTTACCTGTTGTCGCCACAAAAAATGGAGGACCCGTAGATATTTTGAAGGTAAACATTTCTAGCAAATACTTTGCCCTAAGTATGCCTGGATCCGTAGTCTCCTTAGCTGCACCATTCAATAAGCTTTTCATTACCATGTTTAATGCCCTGCGATATTTATCCATGTCACCTCTAAGGAGATTTGTGACTATCATCAATCATCAAACTAATATTGTCTTCTCAGGCATTACACAATGGACTCCTCATTGATCCACATGATCAAAAAGCAATAGCAGATGCCCTTTTGAAGCTGCTTGCTGACAAAAACCTGTGGATCGAATGTCGTAAGAACAGCCTTAAAAACATACACCGATTTTCATGGACAGAACACTGTAAAAACTATCTCTCCCACATTGAGCACTGTCGTAACCGCCATCGTACCACCCGCCATGAGATCGTGTCAATTCCAGAAGAACCAATGAGTGACTCCCTAAAGGATGTAGAAGATCTTTCATTGAGATTCTCCATAGAAGGAGAATTCAAGTTTAACGGAGAGCTTGATGATGCAATGAGGCATAAGGAACTTATTGAAGCAATTACCAAAAGAATGGTTTCCTCTAATCACAATGACAGTGCAACTTATTATCCAGGTAGAAGGCAGGGGCTATTTGTAATAGCCACAGACTGTTACAATAGCAATGGAGAATATAATGAAACCTTGCAATCAACAATTAAGAACGTGATGCAAACTGGCTCAGCCTTGGGTTTAGGCAGGATAGGCTACGTATTTTTAACAGGATCAAGCTTAAGAGAAACAATGGAGGCACTGAAATCCTGCCAAGTAAGCTTAGAAGAATTTGATGCGTTGGTGTGCAATAGTGGAAGTGAGCTGTATTATCCATGGCGAGATACAGCAGCTGATACAGATTATGAATCACACATCGAATACAGATGGCCAGGAGAGAATGTCAGATCGACAGTGACCAGGCTTGCTAAGTTAGAAGGTGGGAACGAGGATGACATAACGGAACATGTAGGTGTATGGAGTTCAAGGTGCTGCTCCTATAGAGTGAAATCAACTGCCAATGTAAGTCCAAACGAGCTTTATTGTACTGACTTGAAATATGGAATGTGGCCTAGATCAGCACATTTCTCATGAGAATCCTAATGTAATTGGCAGATTAGGAAGACTGAAGACCTCCACCAACGGCTGCGGATGAGAGGATTTCGGTGCAATATTGTCTGTGTACAAGCAGCGACAAGGTTAAATGTGCTACCATTGTTTGCATCTAGAAGACAGGCACTAAGGTTAGACTCCTTTCATAATGAAACAAAAAAGACTCCACAAACAAAATAAAAGATGATGATAAGAGTAATAATGATATTATAAAAATGAATTACCATTGCAATAATTACAGAAGAAGGAAAACAAAGAGCGAGAAGGAAATTACTTAAATGTCTGCTATTTTGGGTAGGTATCTATCAATTAAATGGGGAATTGATTTATCCAAAATGGTCGTGATCATCGGGGAAAAAGGAGATACGGATCATGAAGACCTACTGGCTGGCCTCCACAAGACCATTATTTTAAAAGGTTCTGTTGAGTATGGGAGTGAAAAGCTTCTTCATGGTGAAGACAACTTTAACAGAGAAGGTATAGTCACGCTCTCATGCGATAGCCCTAACATTTCCATTTTAGAGGACACTTATGGCATCCATGATCTTGCGGCAGCACTAAATGTTGCTGAGATCAAGAGCTATTAGATACACTCTATTTTCTTATCCTCCTGTCCTGTTGGCACATATGTAAATAATGAAAAACAAGATGCGATTGTCATAACAAGAATAATGAACTTAAATTTTCGTGAGAACATCAATATTCATATAAAGATATACAATTAACAGCCAAGGTTCACATAAAAGTGCATTCCCCAACATGTACAGAATAAGGAGACTGAAAAATAACAATTGTAAAATAATTCTTTAAACAAATTGCTGTTTTTATTATGCACTACAGTGACACGGTAAATATAGTTCAATTTCAGTCATTTATCCAACGTGGTTGTTTTGCAATGAAAAAGAATTAAGAACTGAGCAGAACCATTTCTTAGCTTGAATAGTAACAACATTTTCCAACAAGAGGATCAAGAATCTAGTACATTACTTTCGCTAAAAGAGAATATAGCACATTGCAACAAGTATAGTAATTACCCGTTCAGCAAGTTAAGTTTTGACAGATTCTAGCACAAGACAACAATCCAAACATCAATTTCCCCCTCAATTGAGGAAGTTAAGAACAGATTAAATGACAAGGTTAGTGTATGTGGTGCAGATGATATTTTCTCTATTTCGTTACCCGTTCAGTATGGCGGCTAGCATTGTCCCATTTCTTCCTCACACTTCCAAATTACAGAACTATTCATGATAAAACTTCTGCATTATCATGCACATGAGCCCACTCCAGCCTTGTATTCCTTTCCACAAGCGCATTTAATCACACGGGAAATTGCCTAAAAAGAACGACAAACTGTTTCTTATTAAAAGACAGAAATAACTCCATGGTGTAGTTATATACTTTTCTTTAAAAAAAAATCCAACCGTCAAATGTTAAGGAAAACCACTGATTTCAAATTCACCTTCAGTTTTGCAATTTGGTCTTGAAGGGACTGTGAGTATTCAGTTTCTCCAGCTTTATCTGATAAGAGAGCCTTGTGCTCTTCCTCCAATGTAACAAGATCCATTGCTCTGAGTTCTGGCTGAAGTTTTTAACCAGGCAAGAGTATTAAATAAGAGGTTATAAAAACAGGTTGATTGTAAAATATTCAATATAAGAATTTTTTTCGGAATCTAGCCCTCTAGATTGGGTTGTAAAAAATATTGTCACAGTTAGGATATAAAGGTAAGTCAATAGCTTTAGGAATTACGATATGTACAGTCACAGATCATAAAGCAGACATTATCTTCATATAGAGTATTTCATGACTTGCGCTGGATAGTGTTGTCTATTGTGATCTGTTTTTCAAGATTCCAAGATCATAAAGTGTTGTAAATATTCAGTATCGATGCTCTTATTTACCACCATCAGTTCGACTACCAAGCTAAAATTAACTTAATTTACGAAATAGGAAAATGTCATCTGCACCACGTACACTGACCTTGAAATCATTTAATCTGTTCTTAACTTCCTCAATTGACTGTTCGATCTGAAACAACAATCGATATCAATCCAAATTAACAATCTACAGTTAAAAATGTTTCCTATCTTCTTAGTCGCTCTTTGTTTTCCTTTACATATATGTGGTTGGCAGGAAGTTGCAAATGAAAGCACTCTTTTTATAATCGCACATACAACCTTTGATGACATCGATTACCTTGGAGTTCTCCAAAACAACTGCACATTTCATCTTTGAAACTTGACTGAGTTTGGCTTTAGCAGATTCCAACTTGCTCAATAGATCTTTCTTCTCTTCCACCTGTAAACCAATATTAATTCAACACATTATGCTTCAACACATTTGCCATGGCAGGAGTTTAATACCAGATGGTTTGGATCGCAATCAATATGAGTGCCAGAGATCCCTACGATAGAGGACAAAATAATATTAGTATGAATTTCATGCTACAGTAGCTATATTGTTAAATGGAAGCTCAATTTTAAATTGAACTTCACTTGCAAACCGTTGTATGAAATGTTACCAAACTATCGATCAAATTGTTATATAGGTTAGTTGGCTTTCCTGAATCCAACTGATCAGAAACTACAATAAATTATTTCAAAGAGCCTTAAACTTTGAGAAGCTTTGAAAAATTTATGACGATTTTACTTCATCATCCATTCTCAATTTGAACTGCAAAACTACTAACAAATAGGATGGACCTAAGCAAAACTGTTTTTAAGTAAACCATTATACGTATTATAGTTAATTAAAAACTTCAAGAGGGGGATATGAGGTCCAGAACGACCTTCAACTCTATCAGAAGATCCTTCTGTTTCACTTGCTCGCTTAGCAGTTTCAAGTTTAACCTGAAATACACTCTAATAAGTCATTTTGGAATAACTTACTATCGGTAGAGGAATGCAAAACCTGCAACCAAGAGAGACATTGAAAAAATGATACGAAAATCAAAACTTTTTTAGCTTCATCTTGTTATAAATAAATTGACAGGCCCTAGCACAATCTTTTTAACTCCAAATTACTTGCTTGGTGAATAAGGACTAAGCGTCAAGAATGAACACTTCAACTATCTTCACTGCATAAATTAGATTGATGGTTTTATTGAAAAGAGGACCCAGTATTTATTTCTAAAAGGATGATAAAGGTAAGATCGTGATCAAGGACAAATATTCTTGAAACAACCATCCAGAGCCAAACTAAGTACATGCCATGAGAGTGCCATTAAGAGCGTAAAATAAGATGAGACTTGAGCATGAAAATTCTAATTCTAATGGACTCCCACGATGACATTTGAAATTCACATATAGCGACCCAGAAAGCTTCTACTCAGAACCTGAGAAGGAAAATATTCATATATGAGCTGTAGAATTTAAGCTAGACAGAATCAAAAGGTGCAGTTTGCTATATATAGACATTAAATTAAAGTCACGTAAGAATCACTTGGATGCTTGTGCAACCATGGCTATTGGAGCAGTCTACGGATAACCATGTAATCTTATGAGTGCAAAAAGAGGGCAGCTGAAATAAACCATAATTACTAATAAGATGAGAGAAGTAGAGGAGAGGCGGGAGAGATAATCTAGAGAGAAATACCAATTCATGCTCTCCCACTTCTCTGCGACTCATGTTAGCATTTACCCAGTCCTACAACAAAGGTTGCATAATAGACTAGATTTCAAAACAGGAATAATGGATATAGATTATATAATTGATATGGCATAGGTTTTGGAGTTCAACCTGCTGATCTTGAAATTTGAGACTAATGTTCTCAGCAACTTTGGTATAATAAGTACTATCATGGTTGAATATACAATTGTTAATAACATCAATCATCACTGACAGAACCAGAAATTCCAAATTGCGTAGTTCAATCACCTCTTCTCAATCATTTTGGCTCCTAAGTTGACTTTTTCTTGCTGAATGAGCTCGAGTGTCTGAATATCAAACAGTTGAGAGTATTTAACTAACACGAGACGGATACAAAATAGTTTTCTTTGAAATCCATAATGAAGAGAAACTGAACAAATATTTTTCTCCTGTTGTTAAACAGGAGAATAAGTGAACCGGAGAAAAGAGTTCCATTTGTTCTTGAAGATTAAGGGAACTAGACAAATTAAGTGATCAGAGAAACTCTTTTGCTCTTAGTTCTATTAGATATACAAGAGTTGAGCAAAATATCCAGCCTCAACTCACTTACCTGACCGACTAAAGGCAAGAGAAAAATGTAGGTAGGGGCCGGAAGAAAAGGTTTCAATTCCATTTCATGAGCAGTACACTTAAGGTTGAGCAATTTTTTATGACTTTCCTTTTCAGTCCATGACTCCTCTAAATTTAATCGTATAGATTGTATTTACTCAGCAAGTTCAATACTAGCACTTCAATAGCAGAGGGAAAATAAATTTTTTGTTTTATTTATCCTCTTACACTAATTAAACGCAGTTGCAAAACAGCTTTTAGACCTACACATGAGGGAATGCACACAAGGCAGGCACCAACAGATTAGTTCAGAGAGTAGACCACCTGTGAAAGTGTACATATTTCAGACTCCAAAGAGGCTATTTTTCTTTGTTTTTCTAATATCTGGGAGCATATTTCACCCTTTGTCCGCATCATTCGCTCAGCATCCTCTGTGAGTTGTTTTAACTCACTTTTTGCTGCATCAAAACGTCTTTAGTGAAAGCAAACTAATCTAGCCATTCAATGTAACAACTCGACATTTTTAGTTTGCCTGAAATATTAATGTTTTCAGACAAAACGAATATAGAACTACAATTAAATCTGCAGCCAAATTGAGCTAACGGCAGATGAAGTAATGCTGCCAACAAACATTCACAGGCCTGACACTAACTGAACATGCAAGATTTAGTATCTAAGTTCATTCAGCCAACCTATTCTCGGCAGAAAGTAATCAAACGGCAATAGCTGCTAATCAGCATTACATAAAAATTACAAACAAAAAATGGATTTGTACGGCAAAGTACAGCGTAAGCACCTCCTTAAAGAAATCAGAACTATGTTGAACCAAAAACCATCAATATATGATTATATATTATATTAAAAAACTTCCATAATAGGATCCTGATTAGGTAATAAGCATAGGTAAATAAAATGATGTCAGTCAATCCTGTTTGGTCAATTTAAGTGATGGTTCAAGGATAATTATTTGGGAGTAAATTATATCAGCAAGATAACATAAAATCTCAATCTGACAAGCAAGAATGGAATGGTACAAAATGAAAAAACTTCAAGCACACGCTATGCATTATTATATGGCATCAAATCATCGATGACATCATTCTGGATGGGCGCCAAAAGTAAAAAATGCCTAAGATGAGAGCAAAGAAGTCAGATATCACATTAGGTCCAATGGACAATTTGTTTGATTGACTCGGGTTTTTGTCATTCAATTCACGTAATTATATATTATCAGTATGAGTCGTGAAATTCTCGAAACAGGATTATTATACCACTCTGAAATGTTTTGGCAACAATAGAAATAATCAAATAGATTTTCAACATCAACTTGTTTATGTTAGTCTCTGAATGCATTAGAAGGATTCTTCAGCTGTCGTTGTAAGAAAAACAGCAAAATCCTTCAACTTCACTTTGAAGATTCACGGTTACAGTAGACAAGATGGATGAAAATGGCACGAAATAATTAGACTCTTTTCAAATAAGCTAGTCGTTCATCCATGTAGATCAGAAGGATTTAGAAACCAGAGATGAAATTTCAGCAGAGAGAAAACTCGATACTGCAAAGTTTTGAGCAAAACAAATGACAACAATAGTCAGTTTGACATGCTTGAAACGATCTGGAGCGGAATCAAACATAAATGAGGACGAGCCAGGAACAGATAGAGAATAAATCTACAAAATCTCAGAAAAATAAAATGCGTGCTGAAATATTTTACTAGAGGCAGGAGGAATAACGTTTGGACACAAATAAGGAACTAGAAGACTAGAAGTAGAGACTTGACCAGAAACGAGATCGTTCTCCATGGTTTGAATAGTAGTAAAGTGCATATGCTCTTCGACAGAGATCTTCGAAGCTTGATCCTCCACGTCTAAGTCAAGATTGATAGAGAATCAATCTAAATTAGTGTTGCTAATCCACGAGAACACGAATAATGTATTTCTGTAAGTTGAAACTTGGATTTGGTCCTATGGAGATGGAGGAGCCGGTACGTACCGTTCATTTGTAAGCGCAATGTCTTCATGTACTGCAAGTACTCTTCCATCCTTGACAGTTCTCGGAGCAAGATGCTGTAATTCAGTTCAAGTTTCAGTTCAGCGCTGAGAAAGCTCGAAGAGGCGATGAAATCGCAGAGCGGAAGCCAAGAAAGAGAGGGGTAAAGCGCGCGCCAAACTCACTCCGATACGATAAATACTAACTGAGAGGCAATGCAAAATGTGGAGGGAAAGGGTTGCGATTAGGACACCTTTCTTTTTTACTTTTTTTTTAAATACCTTCCTTTTTTACTTCTTTTTTTAATTTAACAAAAAAAAAAAAAACTCTCTTTTTTATTGTATTTTAATTTTATTTGTTGAAAAGCTTTATTTTTTTACTTTAATTTTGACATTCCGAGGTTTAAATATTAATTTGGCTAGGCACTTTAAGACATTTTTCTGCTGACGTATTTGTTATACTCGGTTCAAATGGTCGTTGTTAATTTTTAAGATCAATTACAAGTTAGTTATTGAAATTTTAGATTTATGTCTAATAAGATTATGAACTTCTAATTGAAACTTTATGTTAGATAAAATTTTGAACTTTTTAATTTTTTTTTTTTTTTTTTGTCTAAATACAAATTTACAATTCTATTAAACACAGATTTTAATTCAATGTGGCTTAAGTTTTTAAGATGTCAAAAATATCAATTATTTATTAGATAGCAAGTGTGAAGTTGAAAAATCTACATTATACATCTTGGAAATTTTTTTTAAAATTTAGAGACTTATTAATTACTATATACAAACTTGATACTTTAGGGTGTGGGCTTGCAATTTGACCTATTCTTTAAATTTTTTATGAAAGTTTCCTTTTATAAGAAAAAATAACGATTTAATTGCATTTTAGAATATTAGGATATATATATGTATATTACATATTTTAACTCAAATTGGAGTGTACTTTACCCTAAACAATTTCTTTTATGTATTGAATTAATAAATGACGCTGGAGAGGTAAGATTAATGTAAAGTTAGAGATGCATTAATCATCCCAACTTTCCAAGATTGGTATTTACATTCATCACAAATTCACGTTTTCATTCTTAAAATAAGAAGGGTGATGTATTACTTGCATCTTACTTTCCAAACATTGCTTGTACTTGCATATTTTACTAGTTTAAATAATTAATTGTTCAATTTTCAAAAGTTTGCCTTTCATTTTCAAATATGGCGTTTTCAATTATGTTTTCTTTCTTTTTATTAGTTTAACAATGTTGGGAGGTGGGGAGGTGTTTGATTTTCTTTACCTGTTGTGTCTAATTTATACACGCACATATAATATATATATATATATATATATATATAACGTGTGCACGTATATATTGTTGTTATGCCTGTTCGCACGTAACTTCGAAGATGGAGACACGTGGAATAAATAATATATTGTATTGATGTTTGTATGCGTGTGGGTGTACAATCTCTAACTTTAATCCTCTGATTTTCTCTCTTACGTGTGTGAGTGTGTTTCACTCGAGGGCTTGAACACTTGATCTCGAATCTGAAGCTTCAATGGATTATTGGAGCTTGAAGTCTTTCAGTCTTGAAGAAGTCTTCAGTCTCCCAGAAGTGTTGATGTCTTGAAGAGTCTTCGATCTTCAAGGAATGTTGAAGTCTTGAAGAGTATTTGGTCTTCAATAGGTGTCGATGTTTGAAGAGTATTTGATCTTCAAGGAGTGTTCGACACTTGAATTTATGGATTGTAGAGAGTATTCGGTCTTCAGACTTGTGCTGAACCGAGGAGAACCCATCTATTTATAGAGTTCTCGTTGGATGGGCCCTAGTGACTTTTGGACCTAACAACTTGGGCTTGAGTTTTATTGGGTTTGGGTCAGGTTTATATTTGACCCAAAACCAACCCAAATATTTAAAAGACCCAAATATGATCCAATTAATTATTTTCTTTAATGAATTGGTCAAATCAATTAATCTGATCAAAATAATTTATTTTTAATTAATTTATCAAATTGACATTTGACCCTAAAAATTTATAATTGGACAACTTTGTCTTCAGATCAAATTTGGGACACATGTCAATTTATAATTAGTCATTGGCCAAAATTTTTCCTTCAACATTGCTCTTTTTATTTCTATATTTCTGAGTTTTGATCTATTTTAGTCTCCATATTTTTAAATGTTCAATTATAATATTTAGACTTTAAATGGTTAATAAGTTCGTTGTGTTGTCTTCTAAAAAAAAGTAGAACCTATTAGAATTAATTACACAAAAAAAAAAAATATTGTGTATTTTATTGTATGGAAATTATTATTGTTATTTAACAAATTTTGATAAAAATTAAATTTTAACTTATGACGGAGACAGTTTTTTTTTTTTTCTTTTCTTTTTGAATAATGGTAGAGACCAATTTTAAGTAGAACTAGACCGACTAAAATAAAACTAAATGGAACTAAATAGACCAAAATGATATTTTAAGTATTAACCAAAAATTAATTTTGACCAATAATGTTTTTTTAAGGGCCGGTTGCAAGAATAGCAATATGGGCCAAAATAATTGCAAATCTAGCAACCCACAAAAAAAAAAATTACAAAAATGGCAAAATCTAATAGTTTGTGTGTTGCATTTACTAAAATACCCCTCCAGATTTTCTTTCACTGATATAAAGTTTTTCTATACTGATAGATTCTATCAGTGATAGAAAGATTTTCTATCAGTGATAGAAAATTTCTATCACTGATAGAAAGATTTTATATCAGTGATAGAAATTTTCTATCACTGATATGATTCTATCAATGATATAAATTTTCTTTCACTGATAGATTCTATCGGCGATAGATATTTTTCTATCACTTGTTCGGTGTTCTATCAGTGTTTGGTTGTTGTTATTTGGTTTTCTATCAGTGTTTGGTTTTTGCTTTTCAATGTTTGATTTCTATAATCGTTCGTTTTTTCTTTATTTTTCAATGCTCGATTTCACCATGTATCACCATCGCTGATAGAAACAAAAGATCTTCTATCACTGATAGAAAAGTATCAGTGATAGAAAGATTTTCTATTAACTCACGAAAAGTTTTTCTATCAGTCTCAGTGATAGAGATAGAAAGTTTTTCTATCACTCATAGAAAAAATTTCTATAAGTGATAGAAGATTTCTATCACTGATAGGTTCTATCAGGGATTGAAAGATTTTCTATCAAGAGTTTTTATCATTGATAGAATATCTTTCTATCACTGATAGAATAGTAAAAATTTATATAGTGATAGAAATCTTTTATCACTGATAGAAAGCTTTTCTATCGGTGATAGAAAGTTTTTCTATCACTTATAGATTATATCGGTGATATAAAGATTTCTATCGGAGATAGAAAGATTTTTATGGGTGGTTAGAGATTGAAAGATTTTTTATCAAAAGTTTTTCTATGATTTTCTATAAAAAGTTTTTTTTTTTTTTTTTTTATCACTGATAGAACCTATCTCATTGATAGAAATATTTTATCACTGATAGAAAAAGTTTCTATTAGTGATAGAAATCTTCTATTCTATCAGTGATATAAACTTTCTATCACTGATAGAAAATTTTTCTACCACTGATAGAATCTATCAGTCATAGAAATATTAGTGATAGAAACTTTCTATCGTCGATAGAAAATTTTTCTACCACTGATAGAATCTATCAGTGATAGAAATATCACTGATAGAAACTTTATTCTATCAGTGATAGAAACTTTCTATCACTGATAAAAACTTCCTATCACTGATAGAAAAATTTTCTAAAACTGATAGAATCTATCAGTAATAAAAAGACTTTCTATCAATTAAAAAAAAAAAAAAAAACTGACGAGGAAGAAGAAGATGGGCACACAGGGGCAATTTAGGAATATAAAAAATTAATTCAAATTTTTTGCCATATTTGCAAATATTTTTAAAAATTGCTATATTTTTAATTATTTACCTTCATGTTGCCACCCATTACAATTATCCTTTTTTTTTAACCCATTTATGTAAATTTTTAAAAATAACCAGAATATTTATGAAAACGGGGTGGCAATACGCCAGTAATTGGTTGCCCCCCTAATCTGGTCGGCGGTGGTCCTCCGAACAAAAACCAGAGGAAATTGATCGATCTTCTCTGGACTTCCGAGAAGGGGAAAGAATAAAATTGTTGGAAAGATTTCATGATTGTCCGTTCAAACGTAGCTGAAGAGTGACCAACCATAAAGAAAATAATTAGCGTTTTTTTTTTTTTTTTTTTTTTTTTTTTTTTTTTTCCGGTAGATCAATAGGAACTTCTGTATTCAATTCGTTTTTTGTTTTGTTTTTGTTTCGATTGAGGCTCCGGGAGGAAACAAGGATTTCTGAAATTTCAATTTAGTTGGAGGTGAAAATGGCAACAGTAGGACATTCCCGTTCGACCAGTTGGATTAACCAGAAGATCGTCGATCCTCTCCTCCAAATCATCCAAAGGTTCTTCCTCTCATTGCGCATTTGAACTGTGAAATGTTCTATTTCTGTTTTAGCAGTGAAGTTTGTTGAATATGAATTTGACGTACTCTGTTCTTCATTTGGTATGATCTGGCTTGGGATTTTTAATCTGAGGATCTGAAATTGCATGGCATTTTACCGATTCTCTTTGTCTGGATACATAATTTGATTTTATTTTGAGTTTCTGGCCATCTAGTATGGAATGGGAATCATATCTCTAAGAAAATACCAAGAATTGCTGGTTTCATTGATTTCAAGAAAAAAATTTCCCCCATCTCTTTTCATGGATTCTAGGAGTTGTTTTTGCTACTTCTCTTCTCAAAGAGATAAACAGTCCAAAGCCATCCTCTTAATTTTCTGACGATAGGCCTTGAAGAAATTACTAAAACTTTTTTTTTTCTCTGTCTTCTTGGTTTTGTTGTTTAAGGGGCGCAGAGCCGAAGCAACTGGCATTTTCTGCAGCTCTCGGCATAACCCTTGGATTGTTTCCTATATGCGGTATATATATCCCTTACAATAGAGAGACTAATGGATTCTGTTGCTTTCACATTTGACTTGCATTATATTTCTTAAGATGTGAAGCTTTTAATGTGGTCAAGTTTATATTTATTAAGGGTGGAAGCGTTACTTTCTTGGTGATTTCTGCAGTTTTTTCTCTGTCTATCATTGTTTCTTCAATCTTGGTTTGTTATATTATTGGTGTTAAAAGCATAGTAGTATTTAAGTCCTTAGGTAAATATGAACACCCAAGCAGACCAAGTCTTAAAACCAGCATAGAACGTTTGAGACTGACAAAGGGTCAAAAGCCAGAAAATGAGAGTATAATTTAGGTTGTAGTGGCCATTGCTATACTTTTTAGATAGAAATCAAAATAATATAAAAGTTTAAGGATAGATGGTATCAGGGCCATTGCAGAAGCTCCTTTCTCTTATGCTTTTTCTTGGCTATTGTTTCATTTGTCACTAAACTACATTTTACGGTAAGAACCCGTTAGAGATACCATGTTAAAATTATGTGTGAAGTTCGTACTGCTCTTCATTTGACATTTATCTTCCATTAACACAGGGGTCACTGTTTTCCTATGCGGGTTGGCAATTGCATTTCTTGGATCTCTTTGTCATGCTCCAACAGTGATGCTTGCTAATTTTATTGCCACTCCCATAGAATTGAGGTACTTGTATGCCTTCAGTATTTTACATTATTTTAAAACAAACACTGTAGAGCTGTATCTTATCCTCATATTCTGATGTGAAGTGGTAATTCTTCTTCATAGGGAAAAATAATTGTTATAAATAAGAAAATTTGCCTATCATTTAATAAATGCATGCATTTCTTGACTCAGTGGCTTGGCAATGTTTCATCCTTCTTATTTATTGATTTATTTTTTGTTTTGAAGTTTGGTGGTGCCTTTCTTGCGTTTTGGTGAAGCCATTGCTGGGGGACCTCGTTTCCCATTTACACCTGATGCTCTGAAGAAAGTTTTTACTGGCCAAGCTTCGCATGAAGTACTATTGAGCATTGCTCATGTGGTAAGGTTTCTTCTATATACTAATATCACTGTTGTGCATGCAGGGTTATCCTTGTTTCTCTTTTCGTCTATGATCAGGATTGGATTAGACTATAAGATCACCTTTTAGTTGCAGTTCTCACGATCAAATACTTCAATTAATGGATTGAATTGAGACCTGGCTTAAGAAGCTAGACGATTGTATTCTAACAGATCCATTTTAGAGACTAGAGAGTTGTTGTCAGCTGAGTAAACCATAAGGAGGTCGTCTCAGGTTTTGTTGACACTAAATCTTTACTCTTTCTTCCTAAAACTCATATTTACGTTTTAGATCTCTTCAAGGAGAATGTGAGAATATGAAATTGTGAAAGACTTCTATGAGTTAAAGAAGTTAGACTTTGGCTCTGTTGGTGCAAAAAATATTCATGAAAAATAAGTAGAACGAACAAATGAAATAGTTGCTTAGATTGAAGGCTTGACTGTTATGATTTTAATGTGAGTGTATAATTTGCAAATGGGTTACAGATTGAATTAACAAGGAACACCTCTTACAGTCTTAACTTCCTTGGAATACACATATTAGAGTGAATGGAAAACTCGTGTACCCCTTTGCAAAAAGAAAGACAAGCTCGTGTATCGAAATGAAAGTGTTAGACCCCCAATCATACATACATATGTAAGGAGGGGTAGAGGAGGGAATTCACCACCTATGTAGGCAGACGGTTAGTGAATAAGTAGTACGTGTTTTGTGAGTAATACGTGTTTTGTTGTAATGTAGATATTTAGGGGCAGGCGGTGGGTTTAGCGGTGAAGTTTATCATAGATGGAGGGAGTTTAAAAGAAAGCGGTTGGGAGGGAGTAGGGCATGAAAAAAAATGCACTTTTGTAATCTTTTGCTTATCCGCGAGATAGGAAAAGAGTTCCCCAAAATACCTCTAAAAACTTGTACTTGGATCTTTTGTTTGTAAATAAAAGTACGTTGCAAGCTGGTATCTTAACAGAAAGCTTTCATAATAGGAAAACAATAGAGCTGTCAAGATGCAACTCATGTTTTGTTCATTTTATTCATTGGGTGGCATTCAACAACGATGAAACGGCAAGATGCATGAACTTAGTGTGTTATCTTTTCCAATTGTCAATGTCGAATTGCTTGTTGTATTTTTATCAGTCATTTGTGTTCTGTTTATTTCTGTTCCTCTTCTTTCCAGTAATCCTGTTCTAGGGTTTTAAATGAACATCATTTATCTTTATTTTCTCACTCTGCCCTTCCTCACTAATAACACTATGTCACCAACCAAGTTTTTGTTTAAAAAAAAAATTATTATTATTATTATTTCATAATCAAATCTTTGTAGACACTCAAGCTTCAATTATCCCTGTGGTTGTTGTGCTGATTCTCAACCTTTTCAGTTCTAATACAAGGATATTAGTTCGTACATTGTCGTTTTGGTCAGTTGCTTGATTCGAAATAATGAACTCGATTTTCTTTCAATCAATGTTTGCAGTTGTTGGGATGGCTTGTTGCTGCACCCTTTATTCTGGGCGTTGGGTATTTGTTGTTTTTGCCATGTTTCAAGGTTTTGGTCCGCAAGTTCAGCACTGTTGCTTCAAGCCCAAAGAAATCTCCCCATTCACACACTGAACTCAAACTGAAGGTGAGGGATGTCTGATTTAAGAATCCCATAAATTATGCATCCCCCCTGAAAATTTGGTGACTCTCTTTAACATGGTAACCTTCTCTGTATGTATTACTATGGCGTTACCATGCGCAGTCGAATGCTCGGTATCTTTTTCAGTTGCTTTGCTTTGTAATGGTATGAATACAGTTTTCTGGATGAAAGTTTGATCAAAATATCATAAAAGCTGGGCTGGCTACTATTACAGTATGAAACTGATGCAAGTCTATTTTTCACTGCATTATTGTGTATTGAATGTAACCTACCTTCACCAATAAACCTTTGATTTTTTTTATTTTTAGTACATCAACATTTGGGGGTGGGGACATTCGAATCTCTAACCTCTTGGTTGAGGGTACATGTCTATTACTGCTGAGTTATCCTCGTTTTGGCTAAACCTTTTAAATTTCAAGTTCTGAAATTGAGGGTCTAAATGAAATTTTATCCAAATTTTAAATGGACCACAAGGGTAATGTTTCCTTTTCAACGTCTTAATGGTGTTTGGTGGTATATTAAAGAAAATGTTTTCGAAAATTTGAAGAAACATTATCAATTGTTTCAATTCTTTGTAAGACTTTTCTTTTGGTTGCTATCTTGATTCAACATTTAAGGTGGTGCCAAATTCAATTAGAAAGTTCAACTCTTATCCCTACGAGCCTTCTCTATCTGCACGTATATTCCAAAGTGTCTTCACTTTTTTTTTCCCCTCTCTCTTCTGGATGATGAAAGTGCCACTCGATATTTTTTTATGAAGGATTTTAAGTAAGATGCTCTTTTTTATTAGCATTTAGAAATACATATACATTAGATATTTTTTTTTTTGGTGTAATTAAATAGCATACAAAAAAAAAAACTTTAAAATATTTTAAATTAGTATAAAATATTTCTTACTATCAAGGATATTGTACCGAACTCGGTTTAGGACGAAACGAGATTTGTAATTTTTTTAAAAACAAAACTATATATATATATATATATATATATATATATATATATATATATATTGAATAAACGAGATTTGTTTTTTTGTTTTGTTTCAATAATTAAATTGCTTATTCAATGTAAGAAAAATGGATGTGATAATTTTTATTTAAAAAGAATATATATGAAAAGTGCAACTTAAGGACCGCATTTTTGACTCGGTTAGATTTTCTTTCCCATAAGGATTTGATAGTAAAGTTGATTTGACAAATGTCGTAATGAAATTAGTTGATTTTAGGTTAAATTATCAAAAATACCTCCAAACTTTAGGGTTTGTTTCAATTATGCCCCTAGACTTTCAAAAGTTTCAATTATGCCCTTGAAGTTTCAAAATTGTTTCAAAACTACCATTGAAGGCTTTTTTTTTTTGTTAAATTCATGGATGTAAAATGACGTGTTTGCATATATATTGTTGCTTATGTGAATAGATTTGAATACATACGTGGAAAAAACGATAAAAACACATGCAAACACATCAATTTTTGTCGATAAATTTAACGGAAAATGTCTCCAAGGGTAGTTTTGAAACAAATTTGAAACTTCAAGGGCATAATTGAAACATTTGAAAGTCCATGGTATAATTGAAACAAACCCTAAAGTCGAGGGATATTTTTGATAATTTAACCGTTGATTTTATTAACAATCAACTATTGTTTTACATATCTTTCAAAAAAAAAAAAAAAAAACTATTGTTTTACATATACTAATATATATATATATATTGTTTTACATATTGGTGGATCTTTATAGTTTTCGTTTTTGTAAGGAAAAAAAATTACCTCTATAATTAAGAACTGTCCAACCACCTCAAGATATATTTATATACATTTCAAAAAAAAAAAAAAAGATATATTTATATAGCTCAAATTAAGATATGTTCAAGACAAGATTTGGTCCAAGTCAAATTAAGAGGTATTTAAAACTTTTGACGTCTAAAGTAAATATAAGCAACTTTATACCAACATCAACATAGATCGAACTAACTAAAGTTTTTTCAATTAAACAACATGATAGTTTCGATGGTTTTTGTTTTATGTGATACATTGTTCATTCAATTTCTTAAGCTTTTAAATTTAAATTGGGAAAATTACCTTTTTGGTCCCTGAGTTTTGAGGGATAGGTGCGTTTGGTCCCTGAGTTTTCAAAATAGACCTTTTTAGTCCATGGGTTTTGAGAAATAGGTTTAAAAGGTCCCTAAGTTTTCAAAATAGACCTTTTTAGTCCCTAAGTTTTGAGAAATAGGTTTTAAAAGTCCCTAGTTTTATTTTTTCAACTTTTTTAAACTAATAAATTTTATTATATTTTAATATTGAATGATTTTTTAAATTAACAAAATTAAAAAGAATTAATTTATAAAAATTTAAAAAATAATATAAGGGACTTTTTAAACATGTTTCTCAAAACTCAAGGACTAAAAAGGTCTATTTTGAAAACTTAGGGACCTTTTAAACCTATTTCTCAAAACTCAGGGACTAAAAAGGTCTATTTTGAAAACTCGGGGACCAAACGCACCTATCCTTCAAAACTCAGGGACCAAAAAGGTAATTTTCCCATTTAAATTTTAGTCCTGATTTGACTGTGGGAAATTATTTAGAATTCACTCGAAAATAGGGCCACTTTGATTCTTATTCCCTCCTTCCAATCGAAGGAAAACAGGAATTCTTTCTTCGTTCTTATGTTGACTCAGACACAAGCTAAACGTCACATGTTCAACAAATCTTGATTTTGGGTAAATTAAGAATTACGAGCTAATTAAAAATGTAAAAAGACATAGATGCGATGATCAAGAACATACGAAAATGCTAATACAAAGGCGTACGTATTTCCGAATTCCCCCAAAAAGAGAAAATTCCTCACCGATTTTTCTTCAGCCCAAGTCTTCCAGCGGGCAAGTCAAGAATGAGAGGCCTACCGATTTGTCCCAATGGGAAACTTTTTCTTCGTAATTTCCTCTCCGGGATCTTTTCCGTTTATCATCGCTGAGATTCTGAATGATTCGGAGGCCTATTTTGGTGATTGTTCATAGAGAAATTTCACGATCTCACTCTTGGCGGTGGAAATTTGCTAGAGGTGATTATTCTGTTCTGCATTTTTTGATTTTCACTTGGTGTGTACCGGATGTTTAGTTCGATTCCTCCAAGCAGTTCAGGAATTTGATGGTCTGGATGTTTTTTTCATATATATATATATATATATATATTTCATCTGGAACTGAACCTACTTGATCGTCGACTACTCACTGGTCTTGATTGTTGTGTTAGTTTGATTATTTGCTATTTTAGTCAGTTTCTGTTAATCTCTTCCATTTGATTTTTGTATCGTTTCTTATTTAGAACCGTTCGTGCATTTGAAGATGATCCGTTAAATCGATTGTGCTCAACTTGTTTTATGTGTTTTAATCTTCTAATGGCAGAAAATTCAACCTAGCAGAGCAGGCTGGTTTCTTCCGAGTTCGTAGCAA